>ML685790.1:7812846-7868754 GCA_007922175.1 Pelusios castaneus | reverse complement strand
ACACACACACACACACACACACACACACACACACACACACACACACAGAGAGAGAGAGAGAGAGAGAGAGAGAGAGAGAGAGAGAGAAGATAAATAAGTTGTTCATGCTTAGGCCAAGTGAATAGCTGAACCGGAAACTGGCAGGAATCCTGGCTCCCAAACCTCAGTCTGAAACAACAAAAAGGCTCTATATCTGCAGATTGCTAAACCTATGCAGAGCCCCACTACAATCAGTGGAGCTTCAAATGAGCCAAAGAGTCTACATGCCTTGAAGTCAACCACAGGATGCAGGACAAAAGTTTAATCAGATAAAATAATCACTCAAAATAGCTAAGAATATTTGCAGAAGCTTCAAGCTACATGAAAACTTCTTTCTTAAAAACAGAGGATCACTTTAGGTGACTTAGGCCATGTACACACTACAGACTTGTCCCGCAATAAAAGTTATTGCGGGACAAGGAAAGTGCTATAAATATAGCGCTTTCTTGTATACACACTGCTGTTTCTTTCGCAAAGGAGCATTCACCATGTGAATGCTCCTTTGCGAAAGAAGAGCAGTGCATGGTGGGCACCTGTCCCACCATGCACTGCCCACAGCCAGCCCTCTAGCCCACCTCCGCTGCGCCCGGAGGCGGGGGGGGGGCTGCGTTGCCAGCCCCCGCTGTCATCCGAACACCTGGACTGTGCTGGGGGGCCAGCTCCACTTCGAGCCGGCCCCCCAGCTCAGCTCCCGGGCTCCGGTTGTCAGCAAGAGCGGCGGCGCTTAAGCGCTGCCGCTCCTACTGACAGCGGAACCAGCTGGGGGATCAGGTGGCAGCAGAAGCTCCAGCGGAGCTTCTGCCGCCACCCGATCCCCGATGTCAATTTCACTGCTCAGCTAGAGCAGTGAAATTGACATATTTGACAGCGCCAATGTCCCAGAGTGGCCAGGTTTGGCACTCTGGGACATTTCCGGAGGCTGTCTATTGCGCAAAAAGCGCCCACACAGGCTGTACCACGGAACAACTGTTCCGTGGTAAGCCTTACCACCCTCGTTTAGGTGGTTTACATGTTGCGCGGCAAGAGGGCTGTTGCCGCGCAACAAGAAGCTTTAGTGTGTGGATGCTTTCATTGTTATCGCGCGGTAAGGAGCCTTACCGCGCAATAACTTTGTAGTGTGTACAAGACCTTAGCCACAAATCTATATATGCTGCTGTTTAAAGGGACAATGTCAATTTGAAATCCTGCTAAAGAAGAGAAACTGACTGGCTACATATGAGAAACAGTGAAACACAAGTGCTGTCAAAAGTGTGAAGTACACAAATTTTTTAAAAAAGTAAAAGATTGTTTCTACCATCTTTAATTTAAAACTTATAATTATAATTTAATTTATGTGTTACTTATAAACAGGTAAAAAAATTCAAATAGATGTGTGATTTTAAGTTAACTTCTCATTTTCCTATTTCACTGTAAACTTCAGAGATCCTTACAAAAAACATACCTGTAAATCTGGAAGGAATGCGCTGTCACTCTCCAAAGCTACCACTCGGGCACCAGCATTGAGCAGTGTCCGGGTCAAGACTCCAGGACCTGAAAAAAATCATCATCACTGTTTAGCATTATCCTTTAATATTTAGTTTCCAAAGGACATACTTGCCACACACACAACTTTCAATAAAAAAAAAAAATATACGCTTACTTAAATATTTGGGGAAAAAATTAGATAAATTATATTTACACATTCTTAGACTTACATATGCTTAACTTCAGTGGGACTATTCATGTGAGAAAATTTAAACATGCATGCAAATTTCTACAGAATGAGAGTTTTACACAGTCATCAGATACGATCTCCCACATTTCTGGAGATCTCTGCAATTGTTCTACATTTTGTCTTCAAGCTGTAACAGTTTAAATGGTCCTTCAATTGTGATCTGCATTACTACTGTTTAGCAGATGAGCATCTGCTAAGTAGCAACTGAACACTGTGTGGATGTAATATAAAGAAAAAGGCAGTGTTGATTACACTGAGCCCACATTTGCTGGAGTTGTAATAAGACAAACCTTTTGAAATAAAAGATGTGTAGTTCAGTCAAAAACCTTTCTATGCTAAATTGTACGATTACAAGAAATAGAATATACAATACCAAAAGAATTATTTAATCAAAATTCATTGTATGTAACTGTTGCTGCATAATCAAAGCTACTTTTTCCTTTATTTAAATAGACCGGTGAAGGAAAATAACAAACGAGGGAACATCAATCACTAGCTTTTCAATGTTCCATGTGATAATGTTATTAGCCAGACACTTTAGACACTCTGTACTAACTTTGGTTTGAAATATTTAAAAAATGTGCAGAACAGGGAAATTTAATTGGTAGTTCATGAGAACCTGTTTTTAGTGACAACGGTAATGGCAGAGGTAAAGCTCCCTTTCACATCAATGGCGATATCAGGTACTAACTTATTTCCATAAGGGCTCCAGATAGAGGGAGCAGTCAGGACCTGATTTTAAAGGACAGTTAGATGCTGCATTGCAGACTGAGTATCAACATTTAAAGTGAGCTCAAATCATGGTCCAGGATTCCAAGCTGTGAATATTATAGTCTTCCAGCAAAGATACCAGATCCTGTTGTGGCATTGAAACTGAGCCGTATACCATCACAACCACAACTAATGGAGCCCAATAATTTCATTATAACCATCCTCTTCAAATACTGGAGCCTAAAGCTACACTTCGCAGAGAGGTGCAGAAAGGTAACTACACTAATGTTTCAGGTGGTACGGCTGTCAGCCCAGCCCAGAATATCAGACCAATTCTGAAGACCCTGAACAAAACCCACTACGCTCTTTATTCCCTCGCTCGAGCGCGGTTGTCCCCATCCTTGGCTAACCCCTTGGCTCCCCCTGCCAGCACGGGGCCCCCTCTCCGCCAGGGCTCACGGGACTTGCGGATGGGTAAGGCCAGCGGAAGGCGAGGTCTGGCGCGGCAGAGCGGATCTGCACAGTGAGCTGCAGGAAGGGACCCGGCCTGGGCAGGGCGCTTGGCTTACCCGGCTCGCACTCCAGCACCACGGGCTCGGGGCCGCAAGCCGGGCCGACATTCAGGCTGGCGACGACGGTACGGGCCAGGTCCGGGCAGGCGATGAACCTGCGCAGCTGGGGGGCGGGTCGCGCCCTCAACTGCACCAGCCGCGTCACCTCAGCCGCCTCCGGGAGCCGCAGCGGGAGCCGGGACTCCGGGCGTTGCCACAGCTCCTGCCCCAGGCCGCGCCGGGGCGGCCGGCAGACGGGGAGTCCGCACAGGCGGGGCCGGAGCGCGGCTCCCAGGGCCGCCAGCACCGCGCACCGCCCGGGGAGGCCCGGGGACGGCCACACGGCCAGCATCAGCCCCGCGCGCGCGCCTAGGGGCCGAAGCCGAGCGGCAGCCGCACGTGGGTGACCTTCCCTGTGCTGCAGGGGAGGCAAACACGGCGCAAGGCTCTCCCGCCGCCGAGCTGGATAACGTCACTTCCGCTTCCGCCAACTCGCCCCTCTAGCGTTTCCGCTCTATGGTTGTGGGCCGTCAAGTCTTCTCTGTCGGGTGCGCTTCTCTATGGTGCCAGCCCTGCGCCCGCCGGGAGTCCGCAGAGCCCGGGTAGTTCCCGCCCAGGACCGCGACCCCCGCCCGGTGCCGGCCATGTCCTCGCGGAGCAGCCCGCCGGGGACCAAGGTAGGCGATGGGGCTCCCTGCCGCCCCTCCCCCGCCAGCGCCGAGTCGGGTCGGTCCCTGGGGAGCGCGCGGGCGTATCTGGAGTCCGGTCCCGCGGGCGGGGGGGCAGAGCCGGGTGGCTGCGGCCCGGGATGTCGGGTTGGGGTGGATGCGGAGCTGAGCGGGCCGGGGCGGAGACTCTCGCACCAGCCAGCGGGATGCCGGGAGCCTGGGGCCAGTGCGGCGGGATGGCACCGAGATGCTGCCGTGTCCCTGCTGGGCGCTCAGCCTGTCGAGAGGGTGGGATGGGAATAAACCACGGCGGGGCCGGGCCTGACTGAGGACACGCGGGGGCTGTTTTATAGGGATTGCCCCGAACTCCGGGCCTTTTTCTTATATAAGTGCCCATTTCTCCTCCTCCTCCCCCCCCCCTTTTTTTGCTCTTGCTCTCTGGTCACCCCACACCCCTGTTTCTCAACCACTGTGTCGGGACACATTAGTGTGTAACCATACAGCGGTATGTGTGTCACGGAGAGCCGGGGAGATGTCTGGATTTGGCCTGAGACGGGTAGGTTGGTGTGTCCTCTAAGGTCGTGATGTGCCACCAAGTGTGTCCCGCGACCTGCAAAAGGTTGAGAGCGACTGCCCTACACCCTACTGCTGCTCTGGGCAGGAGCATGCGGTGCCCGCTGTGAAATCCGTAGAGCGATTAACAGTTGGCACTAGACATTCACCTGATGTTTGATTTTTATTTATTTGTGTGGTGTATTTGGATGGCTGTGAAGCCACATAACTTACAGAGCAATGAAAGATACAGTCATACCTATTAAATGTGATCTTACCGCAGCAGAATGGGAATAATGCAAAGAATACCCATGGTTACTCAACCTCCTAAACCAACATATTAATTATATATTGCTTTTTGTATAATTTAGGAGTGCTGCTGGAGGTTAGAGGATGAAGCTGAAGATTAGGTAGGAAGGTTTATTTTAGCAGGCATTTGATTAATTTAAAGTGCTGCGCTCTACCTCAGAGCCTCTAGAGTGATAGATGAATGGGCTTCTGGTACTCTGTCTTTTTCTTTGCTACTTGTGAATCCATCCAGAGCTTGCATTTTTTCTAGGTCTACACTGCTTGTCATTTACATTGCTGCCCTGTCCATCAGGTTTTGACTAGCAGCTGTGAAACAGAACATAATTGTCAATTTCAGGTGGCTGTGGAAAAGCTTTAAATGGCAATGGAGGCTGAAGATTGAATTGATTTACATGTCATTCATGACTGACATTTAAGGACCAGAAACTTTTTATAAGGACTAGAAACTTATAAGAACTTAGAAACTTTATTCTTTAAATGAGATCTTACATTCTAGAGAAATGGATGGCTTCTTTGCCACCTCCTTGCCAGGGAAAGTATCTTATTGGTCACTGTGGAGTAGATTTTTGAAGCCCTGGAAACAAAATATTAAATTGTAGGGTTGTGCCAGTGCTTTTGATTCTTGGAATTTCTTGGCCCTGTGCTAGTACTCAATCTATTTTTGAATGTGGCTTTTATGTTTTGAATTGACTAATCACAGAGAGAGAGAACTGGTAATCCAACAATTTACTGATCATAAATAGTTCTGTTTTCTTAGAGAAAGTGTTCACTGCTGCCTCAAATGTAGTTTTACTTTGCAGTTTTGTATCCTTTGTTTTTAAATGTTACTGAGAGGTGTTCTGCAAACACTTCTTGCCAGATATAGGGCTTAATACAGAACTACCAGTCCCATTGAAATCAATGGGGTTACTCAGGGTAGTTGGGACTTATCCAACAGAGTGTTTGTAGGATCAAACCTCAAGCTCATTTTGCTCTCCTTCATAGACAAACTCCTACGTTTTCTTCAAATCAGATTTTATTTGAATACAGGTCTTTCCCTCTCTAAGGAGTGTTGTTTACTTTAATGTAAATTGTGCTTCCTTTTAAAGGGGAATACTATTATTCTAATCTCCTTTTATGGTGTGACAATAAGAACTGCTTTTCAAGCACAAATTTTTATAGGCTTCTCTTTTCTGACACGATAATATATAGCACTGGTTTTATTATAAGATTTCTTGTATTTCTCATGTTTCCATTCTTCTGTGTATTTTGGGGGACCTGGGAATGGACTGTTATATACCACAGCTAGAGACCAATGAGGCTTTTCCTCTTTTACCTTATGTTAATATTGGGAATATATGCACTTTTGCATGAAATAGGTAGTTCTAACAATAAAGAAATATGGTTAATTCTTATTGCCATTGAAGTATTCTAATGTATCTTGTTTTAAATGCTTAATATTTACTGAATTTTGTTGCAGAATGAGAGCTACCAGATAACTGCATATTGAATCTTTCAGAGCTAAAGAAATACAACTTACTTGTCCTTACAATACCTTTTGAGAAGCTATTGAAGCTTTAGGAAAATGGTAAGTACAGTAATTTTGTGATTTAGAAATAAGACTCAAAAAGTGTACAATATGGAAAATTAATATGAATGACTGTGCGATCTATACTTTCTAATTCGTGAAGGCTTATGCCTCCAACAGGTAAAAAAATAGATTTAAATACCTGTGTACAGTGGTAGCCAGTTTATCATTTTAACAAACTAAGCAACCTAATGTATTCAGCAGGAGTGCTTGTTGTTGGTTGCCCTGAAATTTTTTATTTCTTTTCATGACTGAGAACTATCAAAACTTGGCTAGACAAGGTAACTATCTGATTTATTTTTCTGGGTTCAAACATAGATTAGAATCTGGTCAATATTTTCTCAGTCATTAGGTCAGTAAAGAAACAGAATGTCATTTGCAGGTGTTGTCGTAATAGTTGGTAAGTGCCCCATAAAGAAATAAAAAACAAAATGTTGCTCAACAAATTTTGCCTGTTACATGTGTGACCTCAGATACGGGGACATTTGAACACAAATTGGGGGGAATCACCAGAAAGAGTTGCTACAGTCCAAAAACAGACTCCAGCTCACCCCCACCACACATGCTTCAAACAAAAATGATTTCATCTTTAAAAAGGAAAACTTTCAGTTGTTGCCTCCTAACTCGTAATTAGGGACCCAAAGACATCTCTGCAACAAGACCATAGTGAGATCAGCCCTTATTGTAATCCAAGCTACAATCCTTGTGCGATCTATAAACCTTAAATTATTGCCACTTCTACATATAAATTAACAAACCAAGGTGACTTGAGGCTTAGGATCAGGCTTGTTGTTTATATCATGGCCAAACTTCAGTGACTGGAGAAGCAAGCATGCAAGGCTGCTTGAAAACCTGTTTCTTACATACGACAATGTAAAAAGCTTCCGGGCTAGCATCTTAACTCCTTCTTTATCAGTCTTTTTCCCCTTTTAAATATGGTGGTTCAACCTCACTTTATTAGTGGGGAACACCCTTGTGCAGACGGTGGTTAGAAACTGCCAAGTGAGTTGCATTTTGAGGCCTTTTCAGAGCACTAGATTCATGCTGAATGCATCTCATTAATGCAAGTTGACATGAAGTAAAGTAATATCGGGTCCACTCCACCTATGGTATATTTTGCTGAAACAGGATGACTTCCAAAAGAAGATTCTTGTTTTACGCATGATGCAGTTAGACATTCTAGCCTTATAAAGTCTGCATTGGAGTTGACAACTTGACAATAAAGGAATTAGCTAGCAAAATAAAATAAAATAAACTGGTGTTCTCAATTCAGTCCCAGCTGAATAGGTCTGTGCCCACTGATTCTTGTGGCAATGTCCACATCACCATACAGCTGGCACCAAAAGGTACTCATTTTGACAGTCTCAGTAAAGAGGCCAAGAATTTTGTTAGCATGGAGATTGTTGCTCTAGGTTGAGGGACTTTGGCAGTGGAGGCGTTCCATGAGTGTATCTGTTTTGTGAATACACGTTTTTTTCAGTCTTCAGACCATCAGTCTGGCATTTCACCAGTGCTAAATTAACATTCGTTATTTTTTGAGAAGGGTGGGTAAGAAGAAAGCATATTTTTATAACATGCTCAATTTGACTTGCTACATGTTAGACGTGTTCTGAATATGGACATGCAAATAAGGCACTTTCCATTCACTCCACTATGCCTCAGAATTCCCCTGTTTAGGATTACTACTGAGATCCTTTAGCTCATCCTTGTCACCCCCAAAAACTGCTCAACCCATTTGTCTTTGTTTTAACCACTTCTTACCTTCAGTAGTCTGTATGGCAGCCCCTGTACTGCTCAAGAATGTGTGTCATGATCAGTGCTTTTTTTGTGACAGTACGCAGGGGTATGGAGTGCTGGCACCTTTTTCGCCAGCCCTGCTGCCCAGCTGGGGGGGGGGGTCAGCAGGTGTGAGGAGCACGTGGCTGGAAGAAGAGGGGTGGGAGAGGCATTTTTCAAATTTACTATCAAGATATGAGTACTGGCAACTTTTTAAAAAAAAAAAAACAAAAAAAGCACCGGTCATGATAAATACGTGGATGTCCTGTGTTCAAAGTCCTTTTGTTTAAATGTGGTAATTGAGAGAAGACTAGTTACTTGTAAATTACTGTAAAGTCTTTGAAAATGAATTTCTGTTTAAAAGAACAAAATAGTATGAGGAACAGGAAAGAAAAAAAATGCCGTTACGGCAATGTTCATGTTGACAAAATAGTTCTGAAGAGTTACAAGACAGCGAAAAATTGTTTGCAAACCGTCATGGTAACTTAACATTTTGCAATCACTTCTGTGTTCTTCATGTCTTTGGCCTGATACTATACTCTATTTTATCTTCAAGCTAAATCTCTAAAACCATGTGTGCACTAGATCTGCCTTTGTCACCATATTGATAGAATTTCCTTGTTTTATTTTCTTTGGAAAGCTGTCCTTTACTGTAATTTCATATTGAACTTAATTGGAAATCCATTTAGCTTTCATAAAATATAAAACCAGGATATATTTTATTAGAAAACCCCTTTATGTTTTCTCAAAAAGTAATTCTCTAGGTTTTCACATATATCATCCAATCCTTCTGTATGCCCTGTCAACAAGAATATTTGCTGCTTCTTGATAAAATGGGCAGCCAGTAAATTTCAGTGTAGAACCTGGAACATCGCTGTCACTGAATTTTGTGAGTTAATGTTTTGTACCTCAGAGCATACATGTTAAAGAATTCTTTCCTCATGGTTAAATCTTTGAATTGTGTGACCCTTTTGCTTTGGAATTAGAATACAATATTCTGATGCTTTAGAGCAGTCCCTCATTGTTAAATGCATAGAACAACTAGTACTCTCTGTTCTGTAGCTGTTGCATTACATTTGCATAATGTCATCAACCCATAAACTGGATAGCTTCTGTCTAGAAAGCTGTAGAGACAAAGTCTTGTAAATTATTCAGTAATATAGTTGCAGCTTCTGTTATCCATGTCCTTGTGTCCTTGCAGAGGTATTTAAAGTTCACAGCATGGAGTTTTCACATTTGGTCATAGCAACATTTTAGATTCTTGATTAGTTAAACACATTTATCTTGATTTCTTTAGAAGCTGCTTAATTTGTCATCTGAATTTATATTATCTAGCGGTTAAAGCAATTTGGGACTGGGAATCCAGTGGCGTGTATTTTTATTTTAGCTTTTCTGCTGTCTCTTTGTCATCTCATCTCTCTTTCATTTTTTTCCATTTGTAAAATGGAAGTGGTACTTGTCATACCTAGTGGTGCTGTGAAACTTTATTAATGTTGGTGAAGTGCTTTGAAGTCCTTGTATGGAAGGCTATGAATATTTTTAGTTCAACTGTTTAAGTAATTTTTCACACAGATAGCCGAAGAACGACTGTAATGGATGCGATGCTTTCTGAACATATGGGCATTTTTTTAAATTAAAACTTTTAAACAAATGAGACCTTTACTAAACAAATCATATACTTGACTTTTAATAGAATAAAAATTATACCTTAGACTTGTCTGTGAAACCTTTCCAAAACTACCTTACAAATCATTAGAAAGACAGTGATGTAGCCAGCAACAACTTAGACAATTGGGACAATTGAAATGAAATTGAGATGGTGTGACGGGGTAGCCCCGCTCCGCACTGCAGGAACCCAGCAGACCCTGTGGGTGGATAAGGCCCTGCCCCTTAAGCCCTGCTGAGCATGCTCAGCCTGCGGCTCCCATATAAAAGAAAGCAGCTCAGTTCAGTCTGGGCTGACCAGCAAGGAGGAAGGACCGCTACAAGCAGCTCCTGACCCTGAGGGTTACCCACCGCAAGCAGTGGGAGAGGGAACCCTTGAAAGGTGCCACCTGGAGCAGACGCCCTGGGTCAGCCACTAGGAGCCTGATCCGCAGGCACCGGCTTCAGTCTTCGGATCGCAGGATCCTGCTGAGCAGCACCTGACAGAGATCGCAGGAGTCGAGGAGGCTGGAGACAAGGATAGGCTGAGTGATGACTACTTGCTCGAGTAGGAAGTAGCCCAGGGGCCCGGGTTGTGGAGTCAGAGGGGTTCGGCAGCAGGTTGGCGTGTTGCGGTCTGGATCCCCGCTGTCCTGGCACTGGATCCCCAGCACCAATAGGGCTCTGGGCTGGGACTCGGTGGAGTGGGAGGGCCTGAGTCCCCCTACCCGGGGTGACCCGTCCCTGAGGCAGTCACCCCTTTAATTGCTCTGCAAAGAGGGCGAGATGTTGACTTCGTGTCCACTAGGCCAGAGGGCCCAGAGCCCAACGGGGGGGCAAAATAGGCTTGTAAGGTTGTGGAGGCACCCTCCCTGTTTGCACCCCCCAGACTTTCCCCATTTGGGGTGCACGGGGGAGGGTGTGGCCCCCGACAGACGGTTTAATAACTTCTCATAGGAAGAAAGAGAATTCAGACATCAACCAATTCAGGCCAAATTCATCACTGGCATAAATGGCCACAACTCCATTAACTTCAACTTTTTTATGCCAATAATGGCATTTGATCTGCTTTTAATATGTAATTGGTTGACATGTTTTCTTCTCTCACGTTAAATGCAATTGAAAAGTCACGTATGAGTGTGCTTAGGTGCATATGAAAAGTCAAATATTTCAAAATGAGAGCCAGATATGGATTGAGGTACTATCATACTTACATGGACTCCACCACCATAGTATATGAGTGCCTCAGAAACTTTAATGTATTTATCCTCACAACACCCCTGTAAGGTAGGGCAGTACTATTAATCCAATTTTACAGGTGGGGAATTGAGGCATAGAGAGGCTAAATAATGTGCCCAAGATCAGACAGGAAATCTGAACAGGGCTCCCTAGTCCTAGACTAGCGCTCTAACAAGTGGACTTTACTTCTCGGAATATAATGGTGCTTTTCAGAGGTGTTGAATAGCCACAATTTCCGTTGAAGTCAGTTAGTGACACTCCATAACAGTAAGCAACAATTTTTAAAATTCCTGAGATTGGGTCTGCAGATTTAATAAGAGAGAGACTGCATCTGTGGCTCTGGTACACTGTGTAAGTAATGCCTGCAGACCATAACTGCTTCATAAGCGGTTACATGCAGATTTCTTCTCTCCCTATCATTCTGTTTTCAGGCCTTGATATGGGATAGAGAGAGCAGAAGTTGTGTTGTCCATGCTGATTGTTTGGATTAGTCAGGAGCTTTTAATAGCATGAGATTTTGTTTCCTTAACCAGGAAACATGGGTGAATGGGAATGATCTTGAAAGATTCTATCTTCAGACGGGTGTTTTTGGGTAACTTCTCATCTTCCCTTCAAGCTCTCTTTTTTAAAGATTGCATTCAGTCACTTTTAATTTTCAACATATATTTGAGGTTGCTGACAAAGGTAGTGAGCCATTTTGGACCATGGTACCAGCAGTTTGCCAAAGGCATTCAATTCCACTTTCCTTCTAATCTAATGCAGCTGGTACAGTGTATGTATCAGCTTTCTCAGTGCCTGGCTGAGCTAAGGATTTAGCTGAGAGTGAGCTAGCTAATGTTGAATTCAGATAAGACAAGTAATACTGGTTAGTTGGCGTTTACTGAAGGTGGTTTCCTCACCTTTTGTTAAGGAAGCTTTCTCAGTCTAGGAAGACCTTTGGATTCTGCACCCCAGGTGATCAAAATAGCATTGTTCTCACCACTAGCTTTTACAAGGATTAAAATAATTGATCTCTATGTGGAGCTTGCTGAAGTTATACATGCTCGTCTCTCCTTCAAATGATATTATATTGGTCTAGCCTTAAAGATATTTTCAAACACATACATTCTTTTTCAAATCTGGATGAGGTATCTATATACTTAGGTTCGATAGGAAATCTCGTAAATTTTATACATGATAAAAAACCCCTGCTGTTTTACATGTGTAATTTGTAAAGTGTAAAAAAGCTGAAAATGGCTGAGAACTTAAACACTGGGTGATAGACTGCAAGTCACAATGAAGATTGAAACTGTGGTGGGCTGAACAAAAAGAATTCTCAAAGATGGCTTGTAGCTATTTCCATGGTTTCACACTGACTCACATTCTAGGCTTCAATGTGATGCACACAAAAAAAGAGTGACAATCCTGGAATCTCACTTGTTTTTGTTTTTTTGTATTTGTACATATATTCAGCAATGTGATGATGGACACATTTTTAAAACAGAAAATATAATGCAAACTGGGCCCAAGGAGAAACGTCTTGTGACATGTACAGGCACTTTATCTTTATATTCCTGATATATAGATATAAACAATATAAAGATTAAGTGCCTGTACATGTCACTTGAAAGATATCACACTAACACTAGAAAGTGTGTACATGCCCAGACATTTTATTTGAAAATAAACTGGAATTAGACAGGTCACTGTTGCTTACATATGCTGAAGGATGCTCAGACTTCACATGTTCTGAAATAGAACTACTAAACCATATATCTGACCAAGGACGCAAGAGACACTTCACGGAGTATTTGAATCAGCATTGCATTGTTTTACGGAGTGAAATGTAGCCAGCTGACATACATTGTCAAGAGGCTATTAGAAATTGTGATGAGTATCCAATAATGAGATTGTATATAACAAAATTATCCTGTGATAAGCTAAACCACTGAGTCCATACTGCAAAGCAACACTCCAGAATGGTAATGATCTCTGTAGGAATGGAAGGTTGGATGGTGAAGTGCAGCCGCAGGATACTTTTTGGTCCTTCAAAAATCTAACCATACTGAGAGGATTTTCATCCTTGAATCTTGTGCGTCTAGTACAGTGGTCTTAAACCTTTTTTGGATCAGCACCCAGTTTTTCAATATTTTCACATTTGCAGTAAGTTTATCGCCCACCTACATAAATTGTTACTTTTTATAAATTGCCACTGTTGTTAAATTAATTGTTACATTGTTGTACTGTTAATCGTTAATTATAATTTTCAACTTATTTAAATTTTAAACTCAGATATTTTAAATACGATATCAAACAAATTTCATTCAAACAAAAATTTATTCATTATTCATTCATTATTCATACAAACTTTTTATAAATTACAGTTGGATGAGCATGGCCATTATCTCCTTCCTTCATTTTTGTAGCGCCCACCAAAAATCACAGAATGCCCACTAGTGGTCAGTATCACCCAGGTTGAAGACCACTGGTCTAATTCAAGCTAGAGCAGAGCTTCCACAGATGTAAGATTTTTGGCTTTCTGAGGCAATAATAGTTAAGTGAGACACTACCCTTTCTTCTTCTATGTTCCCCCACTCATAGCAATGAGTTGTACACTGTCCATTGCTAGCACTACCTTAGCCGGCTAATGCTTTCCATCTTGAATGTGAAGAGGCATGGGCAAGCCACAGGCGCTCTGGTCTTGCTGTTATCAACGCTTCACAGAAATTTATATCTCCTTAACAGTAAAATAATCAAAT
This sequence comes from Pelusios castaneus, assembly GCA_007922175.1. NCBI lineage: Eukaryota > Metazoa > Chordata > Testudines > Pelomedusidae > Pelusios > Pelusios castaneus. The sequence continues at coordinate 7,855,246 of ML685790.1, read as the reverse complement.
ATTAGTTGTGGAAAAACTGCTCCTAAATCAAATGGTTCAACATACTTTAAAAAAAAAAAAAAAAAAAGCAGATTTTTCCCTTTATAACAGTATACATTTCCTTGCCGATTAGCTCTTGTAACAGTATATTATTTGAGGTGTCATTTTCGCATGAGCACAGTCGACCAAAAATGGTATACTTCATGTAGTTTGACTTTTTCATATTGTGTTATGAAACCACACTTTATGTGATGTTTTATTGGCTTATACTACCTACCTATGCTGACTGGACTTTTCCATTCACTTATACTCTGTAACCATGTTAGCTCTTGCGTGGGTACAATGAACATTCATCCATATAGTAACATCTTCTCCAGTGCAGAAGAGAGTTACATTGAGTTACTTTTTCATGGACTAATGAAAATCATTTTGAAATAGACTGTGTTCTGTTGCAAGACTTCCTATAATTCTTTAAAATTCCGGAAGAGAAAGGAGGAAGAGGAACCACTGAAACCATAGGTCCTTGAAGGGTTTATTAATCAATAATTGGCTTCATGCGACCACTGAGGTTTTGTATGACAAACTGATTAAAAAAAAAAAAAAAAAAATCAGGTTCACAGCCAAGCTTACTTGGTCTGTATATCACTAACCTCTAAATAAAAGGTCTCTTGTAAACACTAATGTAATCCTCCCCCCCCCCCACCCCCAAACCAAAGTTTCATTTTTACTGACATAATCCAGCCATAATTTTTTTCACTTTGTTTTAAATGGTCATAGACTATTACTACTTGACTTAATATGCTCTGGTTTTAGACTAACTGGTGCCGCTGTTGAAGACATTTTGATAAACTTTGCATTGTTTGATTTGATAATGTACATTTGATTGTTGACTCTTAATTCTTTTAGTACAATCACTAGTTTTACAACAGTGAAAAAGAATAACTCTCAAACTAATGAAGATATCTTAGCCAAATAAGAATTCAGTTAGAAATAGCTAAACTCCCTGGACTTATGTGTTCAAGTCTTGGAAGGATCAGCTGAATCTTTCCTTCTTCTGAGGTTGACTATTCCCAATAACAAGCAGCAATTGTTAATAAAAAGTTACATTATTGGAGAACTGTAACTTAAAAGATATGGGTAACCAGTGCAGAATGAGCTGATGAAATCCACAAAAGTAGAATAAGAAGGCTCATATAAGGTGGAGGGTCTGAGCGGTAAAAAGAAGAAAATGAATAAATGAGATGGGGAACTAAATAAGTGATTTTTAAAATGGCTAGGATATATAACTCCTTTTTTTAAAGTGCCTTCAAGAGGAAAAATAAAAAGGTTGATGGGAGAGCCTATAAAATAACTATGGGGAAGGAGAAGGTAAGGGAATATTCTTAAATTCCACAGGTCAGTTCCTGCAACGTAAGTCAATGAGAGATTTCCACTCCCTTCAATAATTGCAGGAGCAAAGACCTCAGATTGAATGGTGCATTAAAAAACACGGGTATCTAGGAGATTTGAACATATGCATGACTGGATGATATTTACTCTGTTGCGGATTCTTTTCTTTGAAACGCAGACAGCTGGGGAGATACCAAAGAAAACCAGTGATCATGCCAATGTTCCAGGAAAGGAGTGATCTTGCAACTGTTGATCTGTAAATATAACTTTTATTTCTAATAAAATAATGGAATACATTTCTCTGAAGTTTACTTTTTTAAAAAATGATCAGAACTATGTGTAAAAAAGTAGTGGGAGCTGATAAAGGATCAATCATGCCATAAAAACTTATGCTATTTTTGATGTTAAATAAAAGTGGATGAAGACAACATAGTAGATTGAAACATTTGAATTTTAGTTAAGATTTCATAGCAGTATGAAAAGCTTATTTAAGAGGTCAGTGCAAACCAGCTTGGTTGGTTGTAGTCATTGGCTTTTGAAAACTCAGACATGTAAACAAAGGATAGTAATAAACAGCAACATCTGGGGAAAGTGCGGATGGCTGAATAGCCAATCATATAGATAAGTGTCAGATCAGTCTTATTTAACATCTTCATTATTGACAATTTAGAGCAAATAAACAGCACTTTAATACAGTATTTGCAGACAATGCTTGTTATGTTCTGGGCGTACACAGAGATAAAATCATAGATACTCTTGCTGGAAGATTGCAACATAACACTACTTTATTTCTTAGAATTCAGAATGATAACACACAAGAACCTCAAAACAGAGAGAAAACGATCCTCCCTAAAGCAAAGAAGCACAGTTAACTCCCACCTTGCTTTAAGATGGCTCTTCCTGTACTGAGTCTGGTCAAACACTTTGTTAAAGTTCCCTCTAGCCTGTGTACATCACCAGGAAAATACCCACCACATACTCTTAGGCAGAAATTCTCAACCTTTTTTTTTTCTGAGCCCCACCCCCTCACAACATGCTATAAAAACTTCATGGCCCTCCTGTGCCACAACAATTTTTTTCTTTTTCTTTTTTTGCATATCCAGTAAATTATAAGCCAGGGCTGGTGTTTGGGGTTGCAGGCTGAGTAGGTGCCTGGGTCACCACACCATAGGGCCTGCACAAAGCTAAATTGCTATGATCCAACCAAGTTTTAACAGTGGCCATGCTCTCTGGCTTATTTTGGTGGACTCCCTGGAACTTGCTCATAGTCTCCCAGGGGGCCATAGATCCTGAGTTGAGAATTGCTGTTTTAGGCAATGTCTCTATTGCAGTTAAAAACCAGTGGATCGCATGTGCCAGCTGGCTCAGGCATGCAGACCTCAGGTGAAGGGGCTGTTTAGCTATGGTGTAGATATATTGGTGCAGGCTGGAGCCTGGGCTGTGGGACCCTGAGAGGTGTCCCAAAACTAGGGCTGCAACTCAAGCCCAAACGTCTAAACCACAATTAAACAGCCCCTTTGCCTGAGCCCCACAATCCAGTCAACTGGCACAGGCCAGCTGCAGATGTCTAATTGCATTGTTGACATCCATAATGTGGTAACTTGTAATTCCAATTCAATCCTTGATATATCTTGATGTTAAATGGGGAGGAGTTACAAATGCTTTTCAGCACAGAGAAATACAAAGACTCGGAGCATATGTTGAAAGCAAATGGAGATGATTTTTGGAAAAAATTATGCTAATCTCATTCTAAATTCCTAACTTTTAGGCTTACTTAAAACATACACTGTAGTCTCTTACTGCATTGGAAATGCAGTTTAAAATTGTTTTTAGTGTGGACAGTGCTACTTCCAATATGCTGCATAAAGTAGCTTACAGTTGAAACTAAATGTTTAAACTGTGAATAATTTGTAACTAAAAAGATACCGTGTCTCATACTGTGGGTGTCTCTAGTTAGTCTGTCCTTTGGATCTTAAATTGTAGGCATAATTGTCTTAATGGCTAGTCATGAAAATACTTTGTTGTAACCACAGTCCATTGTGTAGTTAGTACCTTTAGCAACAACAGTCACATTTTAAAATCAGTTGAAAAAATCATCTGTGCAATTGAATGACTGTGATTACCTAATTTTTTAGACCGTAACATCTCTTTGAAGGCAAAGGTGGTAGAATTTTGAGTTGAATGGGCAAACTAATAGCAAGGAGAGGACTTCCCTCCTACTGCTAGTGCCTTGGATAGGATAATTAGTACTAAGTTTATCCTCCTTTATTAGCTTGCTTTGTATCTTTTGCTTTTTATTATTATTTTATGTGACATGGAAACCATGAGATGTATAATTGAGTTATGAATTACTGAAAAAATTTCAGTTCAGTTTACTGTCAAATGTATGTTTTATGTGTATGGTTCATGTCTAAATATGCTAAACCAGTGATTCCTTTAATTTACGATATCTTTATCAAAGCTCATATAAGTTAGTTATTTGAGTGGCAAAATTTCCTGTACAGTACTGTATTTTAGGAATAACCATCTTCTGTACATGCATGTCCGCTCAGTACTCCTCTCTCCTCCTCCTCATTTGTCTCTCCTTTTAGATCACCTCAGTCAGTGTCTATCTACTCTTGGATTTCTTAGTTGAGTGAAGTCCAGAGAAGTAATAAAATTTGCCCTTCTGGGGCTAGGGAAGGAGAAACTAAAGCTTTTTGGAGAAAACTTAAGTGGGAAGATAGAAGAAGAAGGAAAAAAATATTCATAACATAAAGAACTTCAGAAATAAAATACAGATCAAATGCAAGTGCTTGAAAGCATCTAACTTTATTCTTTAATTTAAAATTCAGTTATTTCCAATAAATATATAGTGACTAATACAATATTAATAGTATTGAAAAGATCAGAAGATGAGCAAGTGAAGTCTGAAAATAAACTGTTATACAGTATAAGGATAGTGAACTACTAAGTGTTTACGGTTTTGATAATCAACCAAATGGTCCATGTATGATAGTTATTGGTCTAACTGCACTGCTGATCCTTCTTGGGTTTTCCAAGTGTTACCTCCTCAAGCCCTCTCTCAGGGCAGAATCACCTGATTCTCCTATTCTTAAATGAGGTACTGACTTGCCGTCCCCTTTTATCAACCATGATCACACCAATGGGTCTGGCTTAGGCATAGACTCTGCAGTTCTGTTCCCTTCAGGGCATCTAATAATAAAACTTTCTTAAAGCAAAGTTTAACTTATTTTAAACAAGAGCATTTTAGGAAAAAAAAATGTAATACTTGCTTTTTTCCTAATGCTTACCATGCCCTGGGTCTGAAAAGGACCTGTTCTTTTAGAATCCTCCATAGAGCCTGATAGCTGCCTCCCTCCCATCCCCACTGTACTCTAGAATCGAAACACTAACTGTTTTTAGCCCTTTGTTCTGGTAGGTTCCCAGCATTGTAAAACAAGGTTTACAACATTTTTGGAGGTAGATAATTTCACAGATCCTATACCTAACACCTGGCACCTTTGTCTTTCTAGTGTGCGCCTAGATGTTCTTATCTGGGAGGCATTCTGTTGCTTCCTTGTTTGTTCTTTTCACAGCCATAATGTAAGTTAGAACAATGGATTCACACCAGGAAGTCTTATAAACCAATAGAGAATAACTTTGCCTCACTAACTTGGTCACAGTGTTTATATCATTATTATATGCCAATATGCATAGAATAATATACAGCAATTACTGCATTATTCATAACATTATTGCATGTCAGCTGCATGTCTGTCTTGCTATGTACTTATTTCTCTCAAGCTCTGGATAAAAAGCAGCTGGTTCATGTTCACCTCTGCTAAAATGGTGGTGATGCTGTAATTGTGTACCTGAGATGGACTCCACTGAGAGTGCCACATTCAGAGCAGATTGCAAGAAATAGGACAGAAATCTCCCAAAATTAGTGGTTTACTCTATAGTTAGGTTCACCAAACGAGTAACAAAGAACTTCTGTAGCACCACACTGGTTAACAAGAAGCTAAACACACATTTAGGCATTCCAGCTCCTCATTCTCATCCGCAGGAAACTGGTCTAATATAGTTCCAAAGGGGTAGCCGTGTTAGTCTATTGCAGAAAAACAAACAGAGTATCTTATCTGTTAGTCTTTAATAGTGCCACAGGACTATGTTTGTTGGTCTAATATAGTGAGTGGTTACTGAAAATCCATTTCAGCATATGTGAGTTTCTGCTAATCCCAAAGGATCAGACACTTATCCCCAGGTCAGTATATATTTCAGCTCTTACCCAAATATCACACTGCCAGCTAATCCTTAGTAAACTAACAAAGATTTTTATTAAGAAAAAGAAAAGGTATTGAGTGCCGGAAATGCCCCTCTGCCTTATATATTGGACAGACAGGACAGTCTCTGCGCCAAAGAATCAATGGACACAAATCTGACATCAGAAACTGCAATACTGCAAAACCTGTAGGGGAACACTTCAATCTCCCTGCTCACTCCCTTAACGACTTGTTAATAGCTGTGTTGAAACAGATGAATAACAAATCACAGCTTCAAAGAGAGTCTGCAGAACTCGAACTTATATGCAAATTTGACTCAGTTGCCTTGGGGTTAAACAGGGACTATGGATTTTTCTCGCATTACATCAAGTGAATTGACCTCCCCCCTCCTCTATGTGCTGTTCCCCAGTGTTTTGAATCCTAACACCTACTTTCATTTGCTGTTACAGCCTGACCTGATGCTATGTCATATACTCCCCTGCATTTAATTTCCTCCTACTCTGTAACTTTCCTATCTTCAAAGCGTCTGACGAAGTGGGATTTTCTCCCACGAAAGCTCATGCGATTAATAAATCTGTTAGTCTTTAAAAGTGCCACAAGACTCTGTTGTCTTCTTTAAGAGTTACTTATAGTCACTTTCAGTTTCCTCGTGTAAAAAGGCAGTAATAGTACTTACCTACCTTATTTGCTATTATGAGAATGATTTAATACTTATGACTTAATGTTTGTTCTGTGTGTACTGGCTTTCTTTGAAAAAGAACAGAGTCCTGTGGCACTTTTAAAGATAAACAGATTTATTTATCACAGGACTCTGTTGTTTTTCTACAATAGGCTAACACGGCTACCCCTTTGGAATTTGGCTTTCTTTGCTTAGACTTTTTTTAAAACAGTCTTTCAAATACTTCAAAGGGTAGAACTAATCTAGATAATCTCTGGTTTGATCTGTGTACTTGATACTTTTTCTAGAGATTTTAAATAAGCTTTTAATGTTTGCATACAATACTTTTCTGTTCAGGGATAAGAATGTATCCAAAGCAGGGTGATTATAATTTCACCAGTGTGAAGCATTGTGTTGCTGGAGTTCAGTTTCCAGAACTAGAGGAAAAGTTTAATTCACTGTGATCTCCCTTTGAGAGATTTTGAGGGACACTACTTGACCTAATGGAGCATCTCATCCCTGGTAGGGGTTGCATGATTTTATTTCCTTCCATATAGAATGCAGCCATCTCTAATAGTGGTAGATATACGTGCAGAGTAGATTTCTAAATAGAACTGGATGATGGCTATGATTGTAATTAATCAGCATTCCAATCTTGTGTGTGTAATTAGATATCCCTGAAAAGGACAACTACAAGGTGTTACCTAAACAATAAAATACTACATGTTCAGTTAATCAAATTGCTACCTAGAAAATTGCAAACATAAAATACGTAATTATAAATGATTAACAGACCTTTAAGTCCCAGTGTTAAGACAGAGGTTGAATTTGACGAGAAATCTTTTATTATTTTGAACAGAGACATGGTTATCATTTAGGTTAATTTATAACTTTAGTTTTGTATCCATGAAGATTATTGTAATGAGGACGCTCACTTCTGTGTGAGTGCCTCCCGTTGTCTGGGTGTGATGCTGCAATCCTGACGCCCCTTGTAGCTTGTCAACCTCATTAGGTGGGTCTTCAGTAGCTCAGCCCTCCAGCCAATTCACATAGTCAATGTGAAAGATTGAACCCTTTCTGGTGTATTCAAGTTCAAAACAAACACAAACAAAAGTCTTCCAGTTCTTGGCTCAAGCTGGACTCAGCCCCTCCTTCCTGAGGGTGTCTTCTCTTCAGTCTGTCTTTGGCATCTTTAAATCTAGCCCTTTGCTTGGGCTTCTGAAGAAAACTTATCCCCCTCTCGGGACAAACTAAAGAGTCCCGCTAGACCGGCTGGTCTCCTCTCACCAGGAGCCTTCAGGCCGGTCTCTGGGCTCTTTTAAATCTAGCCCCTTTCCCTGGATTTTGAAACTTGCTGTCTCCTTTCTGGGGATTAGGCTTCTCCAGCACTGGCTGATGGGAAGACCCGGATCCACCCACTCCTTTGGGTCCCAAACCAGGCACCCTAAAAATATCAGCCACATGCTGCTTCCCTTTACTTGCTGCTATGTTCCCTGGGCCACTTCTCACCTGACATCTTCACCTCTGTTTACTCCACAATCAAACTTAGCCTGGAACACTCCACACAGGAGATCCGCTTTCTGGACACTACAGTGCAGATTAGTGATGGGCACATAAAGACCATCCTATACCGAAAACCTACTGATTGCTACAGTTACCTACATCCCTCGAGCTTTCACCCAAGACGCACCACACGATCCATTGTCTACAGTTGAACTAAGATATAACCACATTTGCTCCCATCCTTCGGACAGAGACAGATACCTTCAGGATCTCTATCAAGCATTCTTAAAACTACAGTACCCACTCGCAGAAGTGAAGAAACAGATTGACAGAGCCAGACAGGTACCCAGAAGTCAACCACCACAGGAGAAACCCAAGGAAAAAAACAACAGAACGCCATTGGTCACCACCTACAACCCCCAAGTCAGACTTCTTCAACATGTCATCAAAGATCTACAGCCTTTTCTTCAAGACGATCCCTCACGCTCTCAAGCCTTGGGAGACAGAACTCTCCTTGCTTACAGACAGTCCTCCAACCTTAAGTGGATACTCACCAGCAACTACAGATCAAACAACAGAAACATTAAAGCAGGAACATATCCCTGCAACAGACCACGCTGCCAACTTTGCCCTCATATCTACACTAAAGACACCATCACAGGACCAAATCAAGCCACCTACTGCATCCAGGGCTCATTCACCTGTTCATCCACCAATGTGATTTATGCCATCATGTGCCGGAAATGCCCCTCTGCTTATATATTGGACAAATAGGACAGTTTCTGCACAAAAGAATAAATGCACACAAATCAGACATCAGAAATTGCAACACTAAAAAACCAATAGGGGAACACTTCAGTCTCCCTGCTCACTCCCTTGACGACTTGCTAATAGCTGTGCTGAAACAGATGAATAACAAATCACAGCTTTAAAGAGAAACTGCAGAACTCGAACTTATATGCAAATTTGATTCAGTTGCCTTGGGATTAAACAGGGACTATGGATTTTTCTCTCATTACAACAAATGATTTGACCTCACCTTCCTCTGTGCTGTTCCCCAGTGTTTGAATCCTAACACCTATTTTGATTTGCTGTTACAGCCTGACCTGATCCTATGTCATACACTTCTTCCCTGCATTGAATTTCCTCCCATTCTGTAAATTTCCCATCTTCAAAGCGTCTGATGAAGTGGAATTTTTCTCCCACGAAAGCCCATACAATAAAGAAATCTGTTAGTCTTTAAAAGTGCCACAAGACTCTGTTTGTTCTTCTTGACACTGACTCTCTCTGAGCTTCCTTCTTTGCCCTCAGATCTTTCCTTTGCTTTCAAAATGCAAGGCAAAAAATTGACATTTTTATAAGCTTAGATGCCAAAAAATGGTCTGCTTTCCACTCAAGTGGACCTAGCTGACAAATCATTAACCTTCCAACATTGACATTTGTATTTTTCAAAGACGGTCTATTTATAAGAAAAGCAAAATTGTCCTTTTCAAACCAAAGGAATAACTTGTTCTGACCTAATTGATGGTCTGTCCCCAGCTGCACACGCACATTCTAGAATTGTATTGAGAAGATGTATCTTATGAGTTTCCTTAGCAACTGGTCACCACAACATTCCTGGTATGTGCCCAGATTCACAGTCTCCACAAATGCAATGGGAGATTTTTGCTATGGGTAGGTCTCTGCTGCCCAAGCTTTGCAGCTATTGAAAAATGTGAAGGAAAGCAATTAATTAAATGGCCCAAGAATGCCTACGAAATATGGAAAAATAAACACCTTCTAAAGTGGCCTACGCTACAATAAATAACCCTTGCATGCTGCCTGGCAATTCTAACAAAACTTGTGTTGCAAAAAGGATGAGGTATTTCCAATAAATTAATCAAGATGGCTGGTCAAAAGTTGAAGCAAACTTTTTAAAAGAAAGTAGGGAAAATGGGGGTGGGCCTTTAAAGATTAAGGAAGTAGAGAACAAGCTTTTAAAAAATCTCATTCTCTGGTAGTGGTAGTTGTAAAGACAGGCTCCAAATTGTGAGGTTTTTTGAAAATGGGTGCTTTTTAAGTTTTCTTGTGCTTACATTTATTTTGCTCTGTTACCATGCCCCTCCCCACCTCCCCTCCCAAAATTGAGAGTACCTACAGTGGGGAAAACTACTAGTTCTCCTTCAGGGTCAGTACTCACTGTTGTGCATGTAGTCTTAGTGGTATATAATAATAATACCTCCTCGTGCCAGCCTAGTGAATTCGACTCTATCAGTGGTTTTCCATAAAAGATATTTTAAGGTTTGAGCAAAAAACAGATGAAGCAGAAGTCCTCTGTTGGCATGGATCACGTCTTACTAGGGAGTTAATCTTGTAAGCTGCCTTCCACCCACAATTGTACGCTCTCCTTTTGACTGTAGTTTCACGGGAATGTAATTTGAGGAAGGTAGTTAGTTTGACATAGTAAGTGTGTTGATGGTTTTTTTTTAAGGGAAAAATCTCAATTGTGGGGTTGTCTTAGATGCCACTCAATCTTTTGTTTCTCTGGAAAGTGAAGTTCTTTTTAAAAGTAAGCAAAACAAAATCATTGGCACACTTTATTAAGTCTGTATTTCATCTGAAATGTTGATTATTTTTTTTTATGGCCTGTTATGTAAGTCTAGATAAAATATTTTGCTTAAGTCCTGTTCTGTAAAATCTTTTTTTGTCCTTAAAATATTTTGAAGTTCATCTAAACTTTGCTTTAATAGGAGTGTGCAGTGCATGTTTTAGATTTATTATTTAAACATTTCAGATTATTTTTATACAATGTTCATTTTGGAGTGAAACAACATCATGATGACTTGATAACTTAGGTCATTAACACTACAATGCTTGTAAACGCTAAAAAAGGCAGCAACCAATAAAAATATAGCATTACTTCAGTAACAGCAGAACAACTCTCTGTTGTTGGGAGTCTACTCTTGCCTTGTTGCAGATATCAATTTAATTTTAGCATTCATAGGAGGTATGTGTGCACAAAAAGGCAAAATTTACCTTGGTTGTGTGTGTGTGTGTTAGAGTTGTTTCTTAAAGCTCCATCTTTGCATGCTCAAAATATGTTTAATGTTCTCTTGAAAAAATGTGATAATTTAATCCAATAAACAGTGTGTGTGGGAGCGGGGAGATGTGGAGCAAATGCCCTGAGGACCAGCAATTTAAGAGGGCATGGGCTGCCTCTGCCTACAGCCCCACCCACACTCCGCTCCCACTGCACCCTGCTGCTAATCATATTGCTCCTTTCCTGCTACCCTCACCTCGCTTGTCCATCACTTGCATCCCTCTTCTTCTCCCCCCCTCCCCCCCCCCCCCCCCCCCCCCCCCGCCTCATCGCATCCCACTCTCCACTCAATGTCCTCCAGTTGTCAATTGCTGCCTGGGGAAAGGAGAAATGTGGAAGAGAGGAGAGAGACCAAGCGGTGGGTATGGTGGAGGGATGTGGTGGGGAGCAAAGAAGGGGGCAGGCCCTGCAGCAGAGTGGCTGTAGTTTGTGGGCAGAGGCGGCATGGGGCAGTCCAGCCGTGGGGCCTGAAATTCTGTTGGTTGGCCTATGGTGCTCTTTCGCATATCTGAAGTGATATTATATTAGGCAGAAATAGGAGTTGCCTTGCTTGTCTCCCTGACCCACCTAGCCTTTTTTACCTCAGCCAAACCAGGTTTCTTATACAACAAGAATGTTTTTATTTTATTTGTTTTAAAATGTAGATAAGGAGTTTATTTCCTGGTTAGCGATGATACTGTGAATGCTACTGCGGAGGACGTCTACATACATACAACTATGTAATCAAGTTAAATGGCCCACATTGTAGTCCCTGTCCTCCAGAGCAGTAAGGACAATATTTATAATATATGGTTTTAATATGTAGAGAAATCTCATTACATGTGTTGGGATGAGGCAGCAATGCTGCTGTATTTAAGGGCTTCTTAGCATTTTTGAGGAATGACATACTTTAGCCAACTTACTTCCATATTGACTGAAATTAGACATAAAGACCATCTCTCCCATAGTTGTTAACATTTTTTCTGATTTTATATTTTAGACCTAAGAACCATTTTGCCAGAGTTTAAATTTTAATAAGGGACGCTCTAATGGATGAAGGAGAATTTCCTACAAATGATCTACAGATAGTGTCAAAGGATAGACTTCACACTGGTGATAGTGTGGAAAATGTGGGAACTTGTCTGGCTTCTTCATCTGATGAAAATGAAAATCAACTTGATGGTGATGGGAGCGAGGTCCTGCCCGGCAGTGATGGTGCAATGGGAATGCATGAAAAGGTTGAACAGGACAATTTCAACAATAATGAAAATCTGGACATTGTAGACTGTCCACCAAGCTGCAAAGAAAATGACACTGAGGGTTTCCTTATGGACATTCACAGAAAGGAAAAACCTGTTCTTGAAAAATGGAGAGGTGGAAAAAGGAGTCCAACTAGCAAAAAAGGCTTTGGTAGAAAGTCTACAGGTACTTTAAAAAATATATATATTTTTGTTTGGGTTGTTTCAAATAATGAAGCTTTGGTTCTATTCCATGAGTCAGTCCTAATGTATACACATGTTTTTAATTTCAACAACTTTCAGTAAAATCATATTATTTATTGACATAATGGCAATAATAAACCAGATACAAAATGTACGTATTCCTTATCTTCAAGAGACCAAAATCTAAACCAGTCAGACATAGAGTAGACAAGACACACTGGGAAATAAATTAATGGATAAATTATCTGCTTGAATTTCTGCCTGAGGTCTAAATACAGAGGACATGTTACTTGATCATTTGAGTATTCAAAGGCAAGATTTTAGTGCCCTATTAAGGCATCAACATTTGAAAACTTGGCTTTAGCCACAAAATATCTTGATTTTTAGACTATCAGAATTTATTTAGGTTTCCTAAGCTTAATAGTTTTAGTATGTACATCTTAAATAACAGGCTGTCCATAAAATGTGTATAAAGCTTTGGCGAAGTTTTTAGGTTGTATAATTTATTCCTCCAAATCTAACTTTAGATCTTTAAACTAAGTAGCTAACGATAATTTTTTTAATAATTTTTATTACGGGTTCTGCTTCTTTGAGTTGTTCTTTCCCTTTATGTGAAAATGTTTGTGTTAACATTGAATTCTACCATATCACGTTTTATACTTTTGTAGTATTGCAAAATACGATGATGAACACAGTGCATTAGTTTTAACCCCATTTCTTTCTTTGAGGATTGTTTTAAAGGTCATTGGCTAAGATTCAGTGATGCCCAGGTTGATTATTTTTTCCTACAAATTTTTTTTTTCATTTAGTTGTTGAATTTTTTAGATATAAGCTGAGCAATTAACAGTTAAACAAACTGATTAGCCATGTACAGTAGAAGGCATTTTCAAAGTCACTTTTTTCATCTTGCCCCACCATAGTTACCTAATAAAATCACTTTATTTTTCCCTAGGGATATGTTTTAAAACCAAGGTTTTACAAACACAGTCTGATGAGTGGTTTTATGACATTTCATTCACTGTTCCCCAGAATTGTGACCAATGTTTTGTAATATTTGCTTTGAATAATTTTCCGAATAAACCAGGTAGGGTGGGGAAGGGAAACTGGGGTCTGCCAGTGAGACACGGTGTGCATTTTGGTGAATTTGGGGTTATTTTCACATTAGTATCCTAATTCAAGGCCTAAGGAGACTTATACTTTAGATATACATCAAGAAGTTAAGGTGTTTATCTGAACTATGGAAACTCTCACAAATGAAAGTCTGTTGTTCTCTGCCACACTCATGTTTCCACTCTACTCCTAAAATAGCTTCTCACTACATATAGTTGTTTCCCTGAGAAAAATTCCCTCTCCATAGTGTTCATGCTGATATTTTCAGTGCCATCAGCTCCTTTTTTTAGGTAACGGGGCATTTGCTTTTCTGGCTGCTAGATGCCAGGGGCAAAATCCTGGGCACCATGGCGACCTGGTGCCCAGGATTGTCGAGCCCTCTAAGAAGGACAGAGTATTTTACAATAGGTCCCAAACATCACAGTCCTATTCCAACTACAAAATAAGAAATAAGAATGACTCATCTGTTGTTTTGAAGTAGACTGTTAAGAAAAAAGGGATGAGAAATAAACACTGGGATTTTCAAAAGCACTTAAGCACCTGCCTGCCAGGAGCCCATATCTGAGATATTACAGAAAGGTTGCTGAGGAACATCTGGACTTCTTACCGTCAGAAAGCTCCTCATACAAGCCAATATCTGGAAGGTGGAGTTTGTTATTAATTCATGGGAATCTAGCAATGTCTACACTCCCACAATTTTCTTGTTCAATGAAGACCTACTGTTGTTTAAGAGCTCCTGCAGCAATCCACCACTGCTTTGAACTCGCTCTCTTATAATACCATGGATTATTTGGAACAGTTAGTCCACTATGTTAAATGGGTCTGTTCAAAGTATCTGCACTTACTCTTAGTTTCTCTCAGTCCATATAAAGTCCAACAACATCCTTCGCATTCTACATTAGGAATATTTTTATGACCTGAAAATCATACAGCAATTCTACAAAAAGTGGAAACATGGACCAATTGCTAAGAATGGGTACCAAAGAACAGCACAAATGTAGAGACAAAAAATCAGAAAGGCTAAAGCACAAACTGAGTTAAGTCTATCAAGGGATATGAAAGGCAATACGAAAAGATTCTATAAATACTTTAGAAGCAAGAGTAAGAAGAAGGAAAGCACTTGGTCCACTTTTTAGCAGGGAAAGAGAGCTAATAACAGACAAAACAAAGGGTTGAGAAGTTTAATGGCTATTTTGCCTTAGTCTTCACTAAAAAAGCTAAATGTGACCCAATGCCTAACACAATTAATATTATCAACAAGAGGAAAGAAACACAAGCCAGAGTACGTAAAGAACAGGTTAAAGAATATTTAGAAAGTTAGATGTATTTGAGTCAGCAGGGCCTGACAAAATGCATCTTAAGCGTAATAAGGAACTAGCTGAAGCAATCTCAGAACTATTAGCGATTATCTTTGAGACCTCATGGAGGGCAAGTAAAATCCCAGAGGACTGGAAAAAGGTAAATATAGTACTTATATTTAAAAAGAGAACAAAGAGGATCCAGGGAATTATAAGACCAGTGAGCCTAACTTTGATACCTGGAAAGATAGTAGGATAAATTATTGAACAATCCTTTTGTATGCACCTAGAGGATAATATGGTAATAAATAATAGCCAACATGGATTTGTCAAGAACAGACTATAGAATCATAGAAATGCAGGGATGGAAGGGACCTAGAAAAGTCATCAAGTCCAACCCCCAGCCCTGAGGCAGGAGTAAACTTAGACTGTCCCTTCCATGTATTTGTCTGTTCTTAAAAATCTCAGATGATAGGGATCCTTGTTGCTGTCCTCCGGACTCTCTCCAGTGTGTCCACATCTTTCCTAAAGTGTGGTGCCCAGAACAGGACACAGTACTCCAGCTGAAGCCTCGTCTGCGCCAAGTAGTGGAACAGTTCTCTCCCATGTCTCACATATGACATTCCTGTTAATATAGCCCAGAATTTATTTCTTTATTCTGGTAGCATAATGCAGTAAAATCTCATTCTGTGGGCAAGTTAGTGATTAAAAAAATGAGGTGTCATTTGATTTGTAAAAATCCACACAGTCATAACTTCAGTAGTGTCATCCCCTGAACTGTAGCAGTGAGAACTATTTATCCCCCCGGATCTCAGTTCCAGGTTCTCTGGTTGGTTGAAATTTTGATAAGACAGTATCATTGGAAATGTGTGAAGTTGAGTATCATTCAAAAGTCCTTTCTCAGATGAATCTGATGGTACCAAATATGACAAACCTAGAACAATTATGTAGATATATATTTGAGAAAATTCCTCTAGAGGAGTCTAATTCAGTTGAATTAGTAAGTCGTTATTCCTCTGGAAGTTTTACGGGATGTGGATAAGAAGAGTAGTAGATCCCTACCATTCAGTTTGTTTTTTATAGGATTTCTAAGCAGTGTCATTGTCATGTACTGGAATGTTTTTGGGAGACCATGGTGCAAAGTCCTGTAGTTGGTACAAGTTCACCACATTTGTTTCAATAATCAACAGTGTAGATATGATGGTAATAATAGGTCTGTTGTGTCAGGGTGTTCCATGAAATCTTCCCTGGGTGAAGCCAGATCTGAGTATGTTTCTTTGGCATGACTGCATTGCATCAGGGAAACTGTCACTAAATCAGGGGAGCACTTGCTTCCTTATCCAAATGGCTGTAGCTCTGTATATCAAAACTATTCTTCTACAATCCATTAATCTCTAATTTTGTTCTCTCTTGGTTAGACAAAATTAAATAAATGTGGATTTCATATTCCCTTGAGGTTATTCTAAGCTTACTCTGATTACAGGGAGCAGAATAAGTATAGTTCATTTAATTTCAGTCAGCAGCCTAGATTTGAACTGGAAAGAACAGATATTATTTTTCCCCCATTTGACCTGTTTGTCCCCTGGCTTTGAGATTGTTTTCCAACGAGTGACACCGTGTCATATAAACATACCTCACACATCGCTAGTGGTTGGCCAAGAAATAGAAAATCAGAATGTAGGTTAAAAGGCAGGTCAAAGTTTGAGCAATGTAAATAAATAAGTAGTGGGTTGAATTAGGGAAACAATTATAAGTGAGCCTCTTGTGATGCAGAAAAAGGAAAATGTCATTCACTTAACTGATGGTCTGATTCTGCTTGTTTAGTTTATCTAGAGCAGTTGTTCCTTGGTGTGGCCTCCGATTATACCAGAAAAAAGTTTTCTCCTCCCACCCCTTGCATTGTTTGGGTCCACCGCTTCCATTTAGCCTTAGAGGAAGGCCCCCAAATAAAAAAGCCCTAGGTCAGGCCTTGACTAATGCATGTTTCTGGTCGCCATGGCAGCCAGTTTTAGTAGCCTGGCATCTAGCTCCACTGCAGAAATGTAATGGAGGAGTGCCCTTTGGCAAAAATAAAATTGCCTGGTGCCTAGCTGTGAGCCAATTTTGTCCATCGCTGCCCTAGTTTTTCTCTCATATTCATTGCCAAGGATCTGAGTGCCTTACAACAATGTATTATTCCAGCAGGTAAACTAAACATGAGTCTCACTCTTCAGTGCACTCCCCCTTTCTCAACACTGAAAGAGGATTTTATTTTTATATTTCTCTATCAATATTGATATTAATGTTTGTTATACTATTATCATTATGGGGAAAGTGTGGTGATGCTTAAAGACTTTTTCCTTTTGTCCAGGAGGCAGGTAAGGTTTATGGCTATTCTCAATTCTTGTTAGGAACAATGTGTAGTCATAGGCTGGTAACCAAGAAGACTGACTTCTGCTTTCATACTTGCTCTTGATTAGATCCACTGACTTCAATGGAACAAAATTGGACCTTTCATTCATGTTCTCGTTAAAGGCGGTATGCAATCAGCTATTACAAAAATGACACCCAAACTAGGATACATGTAATAAGTAGTAGTAAACCAGGATATGCATAGCAAATAATGTTATCGGGGAAAAACAGGAAGTTTAAATGTACCCAATTTGCTAGAAGAACTATGCAGGCATACAATGCCACTCTAGGGACAAATGAGCTGCCTAGCTGCAGAAGTGGCAAAACTCTCCAAAGGATTAGAAATATTGTCAAGTTTAAAAAGGTTGACACTTAGAAACAAATTCCTTGCCTTCTACTAATAACACTTTACATTATGAAAAATGAAAACCAACCTTTAAAAATTTAGTTTACTATTTTTTCACTAGTTGTGCCCCTTGTTTTAGTCAGGTTCATGCTTTGCTTCTCATGCCCATGCCCAGTGTGTTTCTATTGCAAAAAATGGAGGAAAGTGCTTGAATCAAAAGGAATTTCTTTTTCTTTTATGACACTGAGAACATTCCAGTTAACTCTTTTGGCTATTTGTTGTTGTTCCTACTATCTGAGTGTCCATCTAAACATAAAGAGCAGGACTAAGTTACCAAGTAGCACCATAGTGTGGAGAGAGGAAGAGATGGTGCTATTAAAAGTGAAAATAGGACTTTTCCAGGGGAAAGGACATGGGAAGCAATAAATAAACTATTTTCTCCTATGAAGAAGTCATAGGAAAGTTGATCTTGACTCATACCTATGGAATAGGTTTTCAGGTGCTGGGGAAAAAAGAAAAAGCTTTCACCTCTTCTAAAAGCACTGATGTTCAGGTCTGAGTAAATCTCATTTTCCTATTTCTCTAAAAACAAAGATGCCCAGTCAAATGGGTATGTTACTTTTAAACCCTGCTATTATGTTGTTCTAGAAAACGAAAATTTGGCTTTTACCACCACACTTTTCATCTCTCTTCTAGAGCTTAGAGCAATGCTGTGGAAGCAAGGAGCTTTTTGTGTTTTAATTGGGACTCTCCCACTGACTTGCTGCATGACTTTACGGAAATTCATCTTCCGTGGTGTGGCTGGGTTTTTTTCAGTTCTGAAGTGGAGATCATATCTACCTTTTAAAAAGTGCTTTAAGAATCTCTGAAAGTTGTTCCTTGAAGCACAAAATATTATAAAAATCTGATTGTAATGTTCTGGAATATGTTCACAGCAATCTGTTCCTGGACTGAGGCTAGCTCTTAGAATGGCAAACTAGGATTGCTGCAATTAGATACTTTTATGTGAATTGTCCAATGCAGGCCTTCACACTCAGATATCTGCTTTGCATGCAGAATCTCTTTAGGTTCTTTCCATATTCCACAGGCAGAATATTTTCACTCAGTCATACTAAGTTTAATATTAGCTGTAATAATAATGTATTCAAAATTGTTTGAGCAGGATATACTGATAAAGGAGATGATGAAACTTTTAAAGGAGGGAACTGAAACCCTTCTGGGTATTAATAGTCAGATTACTTTTGATGAGCCTTCATAAATTCAGTGCAACAGTAAGTGATTCATAAGGCATCTGCTGCTTTAAAGTGAGGTCTAATGGAACATAAATTTACAAAAGAAAAAAAATTCTACCTCTTCCTTAAGGAATTATTTTGTAGCTCTTCCAAAAGATCAGCCCTGGCACAATTGTAACCAGATGTTGCAAAATGATATTGATAATACATTTGAGACAATACCAGCTTGGTACATTCATATGAGCTTTCCTGCTCATGGCAGCATTTGCGCTCTCTCTCTAAACAGATTCAAATCTATTTGGCTGGAGTATAGGTGGTGCAGCCTTGAATAGGGGCTGTTCAAATGACTTGCAGGCCAAGTTTAGACAAGATGTTTTTCTTGTTAGTCTGTTTTGCTGCGCCAGCTACAACTTTGAGCTTACCATTCTGGATCTCAAAAATATATTATCCCTATCTTTAAAGAGCTTGAATTTATTCTAAAATACCTTTTTCAATATTTGTCAGTGAAGTCCCAAGTGATGGAAGCAACTGCAAGCTGTTTCCTATAACTATGAGCTTTGGAAGGTATCCATCATGAATGCTGAGTTCTAATCAAACCAGAGCAAGGAAGTCCTTGGTCATCATTTGACTGTAACCTAACTGGAACATATGGCAGATACTGAGTCAAGGACTGGTGCAACTGAAGCTAAAGGCATTATTGGGGAGATGGAGATGAGCACATTGTGTGTCATGGTGAACTTGATCACCACAGCGGAGAAAAATATGTTTTCACACAAAAAGACCAAGTTTATCTTTCATGATGTTGGCAAATGGGTGGGGTAAAGAATTCTGGGTTTCTAGAAGTAAAACTGTAGAGATATCAGATCTATATATATATATGAAGGTGCCACTGAAAATATAGATGCCAGAATCACCAGGCTAAAACCACCACTATTCATGTGGTTTTAATATTTTAAATCTAAACAGTGACTGCGGTTGGGACTGGAGCTGGGCCTGTGCACAAACCCTCTACCCTTGCTGGAAACCCCTGCCCCACAGTTTTGGCCAGGGCAGGAGCCAGGACTGTGCACCCCTGACCACGCCTTTGACTGGGGCTGTTTATACACACCGCTCCCCCCTTCCCCCACTACAGCTTGGGATAGTGCCCCCCATGGTTGCAGCCAGGCTGTGGCTCCTGGCTATCTGCTTGCATCTGGGGCTGTGTGCCCCTGAAGCTGTGGCCTGGGCCAGAGCTGAGGCTCCAGACATCATTCTCCCCCTGGCTCCCTCTCCCCTGCCCCAATTATTTTTAGTAAAGTCACAAACAGGTCACAGGTGCTGTGCATTTTTGTTTACTGTCCATTACCTAGCCGTGTCATTCCCTAAAACTAACTATGACAAAATCTTAACCTTTGGCATAGTACAGTAACTGAACTTTATTCTCTTTTTAGGCTGAAACTTTCCATGTTTGCTCTCATGGTTGTTCATTTAGAAAGTCTGGAAAATCTCTTTAGCTGTTTGAGTTATTGATGAAGGGAAAAAATGAATTTCCATTTAAAAAAAAAAAAAAGGAAATTAGCTCTAATATTGCAGAGCTTAAACTTCAAACTTAGAATGTGCCTATGATATCTGAGGAATTGGTTGCCTTGCTAAGGCTTAATCTACACTCAAATTCGCTCCTGGGTTTATTTATTTATATAATTTATTTCAGTAAGTGAGCCATAAAACAATGCTATTAAAAATGTACAATTGAGCTTTTTGTGTACTAAAGTCCTAAAGATTTTAGAATTTAGAATTTAAACCAGCTCCAATGAATGATGAGGTGAGATATTAACATAGGGAACCAAATCTCTAATCATTTTCCTTCCTAGCTTCAAATCCTGCCATCTGCACTTGCAGTTTCACTATGTGTAATAACTTTTTACCACTTAAATAATCATTGCTCTTTATCAAACTTGGTTTACAAGCTCTGCAATTACAGATCGCTCTTAGTTTCCACAACAGCTCTCAAGTAAGTTATATGCGTAGTTCTTCACCTAGCCCCCAGAGTTCAGAAGGGGGCCTTTAATAATGGGAGAAGGGGGAAAATGCCATCAGCCCCAGCAAAAATAGTCCTATTCTTTATGTATATAAAGGCTAATGTTTAAAACAACTTTGAAGTTTTTAAACCAAGCCATTTTTGAGTTATGAGCCCAACAAAAAGTTGTTAGTCCTGTAAGTGTTACATCTCCAAAATTAAATAATCTCAAACATCCTTCAACAAAAATACTTCTTTGGCTCAACCCCACACATGATACATTTCAAAAGCAAGTTTTATCAAATGTTCAAAGCGGTCAAAATCAGGATTACTATAGAAAGCGTCACAGCCTTCCTTATATGAAGTCACCCAGACCTCTGCTCCTTTTCTGAATTATACAGAACAGTTTTAACTGGTTCAGTATTTTTCTGAATTGGGCAATAGCGCACTTTTAGTTACAATTATGAAAAATGCAAGAAGTGTGTTAGTGTTCTTCAGATAGAGTTTTACGTCAGTGTCAGCCTGTTACACCCGACTTTAACTAGACCAGCAGTTTTGTTTTTACTGGTAACACCTGCATGCTAATCGAGGTGTTTGTTTCCATTTCAAGGAGTTCCTTCTATAGACATCACAACCCTTAAGAAGGAAAATGAGTTCATTACAGCCACAGACTCAGTGCATGATGAAGATGCTGATGAGACAAATGCAAACTATCAGCAAAAGCAACAAAAACTGACTTTGCAGTCCCTCTTTTCCTTGCTTCAAGAAGAGTTTGAGCAGATGGATTCAAGAACACTCCCCCTGTGCCTCCATCAGGTATCCTGTGTATCAGCATCTTATTATACGCGGTGGTATTTTTATGCTGTGTTTTGTCCTAGAACTTGTCCTCACTTAAAACAAAAACAAAAAAACTTTAATGTGTGTTATGTCAGACCTGCTCAAGTCCTGCTGTAGAAAAGGCGGTTTAAGATGTATCTAATTAAGGAAAACTCTAAGGGGGAGGTTTTCCTTGATTATCTTCTTAAAACTACAAATTGCTTTGTCTACACTAGGATTTTAATGCATGTTAAACTACACTTTTTTTCTATGGATATGGTTCCAGAGTTTGATACTCTCAGTTCAGGAGGCACATATCCTTTTAAAATCACTTAAAGGCTATGTCTACACTTGCTAAAATTAGTTCGAATTAGTTATTTCGAACTAACTAATTCAAACTAATTTTAGTTAGTTTGAATTAGCTTAATTCGAACTAGGAAAACTTAGTTCGAACTAAGCAAGTGCCATGAATGGCACTTGCTTAGTTCGAATTAGCGATCCCCATTCATTTCAATGGCCGGTTAGTTCGAACTAAGAAATTAGTTCGAATTAACATGGCCACATTGGCTAATTGGAACTAGTTAGTTCAAATTAACCCTTTAGTTCGAAAACCCTATTCAAACTTATTAGTTCGAATTAAGGAAGCCCTTAATTCGAACTAACTGAAGCCTAGTGTAGCCATGGCTTTAGTTAGTTCGAATTAAGCCTCCTTAATTCGAACTAACTTGCCAGTGTAGACATAGCCAAAGAATGCAGACAGCAGCAGTAATGGCTCTCTAAATAGCATTTTAATCTGAAATTCTCTTCTTGCAGACTGCTATATCCAGCATGAGCTTAATGTTTGGTTGTAAAGGATTACTCTTACTCTTTTGAAGGTGGTTTTTATCCCATTAGTATGTACTGATGATTCTTCTTCCATGTAATCTCTCATAGTGCAATCGCTATCTTAGCTCTATATCAGATCAAGGGAATAGACTGTATTGTAAGAGCTATAGCTGTAGATTTGAAAAATAACTGAGAATTAATGAGCAGCTATTTATTTTTACCAACAGGCAAGTGACTTTGCTCCCGTGCAAATGGTGGCTGAGAGTGTGACTATAATGTAATATAGATATGCGGCTAGGACCTTTTGCACTAACATACATAGTTCAACATGTTATGCCACTGAATAATGGCACCATATATTTACAAGAAGAATGTATTTTAAGCAGGACCAGATTAATGCAGGGCTATAGGGCTGAAGCCTGGGGCCCTGGGCTCCAGCCCCTGTGGCTCCTACTTGATCCATCCCCTCCCCCTGCCACCCCGCTCAGCATCAGTGGAGTTTGGGGGAGCGCTGGGTGGTCTCTTGCCCTGCTGGCGTTGGGGGGAAGGGCCCTGCGGCCAGAGGCCAGGCTCCACACTCCTGCCCTGCCCCTGAGCCGACTGTTCTGCCCCCAGGGGTGGGGTGGGTTGGGCTGGTGCCTGTTCGCTCCATCAGGGGATCTTAGCCAGCTGGCTCATGGTGAGGGCTTCCAGGGCCTGTGACCCTGGTGGCTGCACCAGAGGACATGCCATACGCCAGCTGGCCTCACCCCTGGAGGCAGACCAGCCAGGGTGAGGCTGGAGCAGAAGTACCCACAGGCTGCCATGCTGGCATAGTGGGGGGGGGGGAGTGGGTGGGAGCCAGCCCAGGGCCCCAAGGCCGGTTAATCTGGCCCTGATTTTAAGAAGAGCACTTTAGTTTCCTTTTTCTTCAGGTGTCTAACCGTGCTACTTGATTGACTTATTCTTTTGCTACCATTGTTGAAAACAGGCTATCTGTATTCTCATTTTAAACTATTTTTCAGCTGATTTCTGCAGCATGTTGGTTCCTTTGCTGCTGCATTAGCCCTGTTGTCAGTGCTAGAAATCATCAAAACCAGTAACAGAAATAAAACAGACGTGAGATGGGTTCCATAAATATATTATTTTACTGGCAGTTTACGTTAGCAATGGAATTTTTGATTTTTAAAAAATGGTACCTTAGTGAAAAAGTCTATTTCCTTGCATTAATTATGTATGTGAAACTTTGCTAGCACTAATTTAGTCTCGCCTGAAACAGAGTCTAAGTTTTGTGCTGGCTCATGAATTTGAAGACTATAGAAAGAAGGCAGTGTAAGTAGTGCAAAGGTCTCGAAGTGCATTACATGTATTAATGAATTTATCCTCACAATGGTTCTGTGAGGTATGTAAGCAGGTAAATTCTAGTTGTTATTGTACGAAAGAGGCAACTACAGCACTTGGCAGATTCTTTCAAAGTCATGCAGGAAGCCTGTGGCAGAACTGAGAATAGGACCTATGCTTCCTGACTTCCAGCCATCTGTCCTAACCACAAGACCATCCTTCCTCCCTAAGAAGGGCAAAACAACCCCTAATGAAACAATTTTAAGAAAGTCAATAATTACTTAACATGCTGGCCACAGAATATTTTTATTTTACAGAAAATGAAATGGTTGAAGAATAAAGTTTGTATTTTCTTGTGCAGCCATCACTAATTAGAGCATCATCTTCTTTGGAACGGATTAATCTCTCATGAATGGCCTAATTTAGGTTGACTAGTATAGCCTGCCAATAACTTGTATATGTAGTGTGTTTATGTCATTTTCATATGATGAGCTTTGATGTCACACAGTTGTTCACCCAGTATAGAATTCATCTGACTCACTTTTTATTTTATATAAACAAGTGAAATTTAAAACCAACTGCTGTATTACAGAGTCACTAAAACAGTAAAATTCAGAATGGTATAAGAAGAAGCTTACAATAGTTGTTTTCAAGTATCAGTATATCGGAGCATGTAATGAGAATTAAGTTTAATTAAGTAGAAAGCTATCCTTTGATGTTTAACTTGTGAGCATGCTTTTCAGATTTGTGGGACTATGCACATAAATTATTATTTCTGCCATTACAAGATAGAAAATATAAAAATGTTTCTCTAAAGTATCTATGCACTGAGCTCCTTGAATGGTTCCAGAAATTCCTGGGACCACCACTCGGGGCAGCAGCTAGGATATAAGAAAGTATGAATCTTAGAATTCTTCTATCAATTCCTTTTTGGAGATGTTGGTTCAAAGTAATCTAATTGGACTGAGAGCCAGGAACGCCCAATTTGTAACCCAAACCCTGCCACTGACTTGCTTTGTACCTTGGACAAGCAATCCAACACATTTTTGACAGTACTCCCACCCCATCTTTAAAGCTCAGTATCCAAAGATTGTTCTTGCCTAATAGGTCAGGGCACTGGCTCTTCAGGAAGAGTATTCCCAATTTCCCACATTTTAGCAGACTGATGTAGCTTTATGCAAGAATTCCCTCTCTTCAATGATTTTACTTCTTGCAAACCTGAGGAAATAATGTCATAGTATCATAGAATCATAGAATTTAGGGTTGGAAGGGACCTGCTGCTCACAAATAGAGAAGAATTGATTGGGGAAGTAGAAGTGAATGGCAATCTAGTCAGCCGTGACCATAAGATGGTAGAATTCAGGATTCTGATCAAAGGAAGAAAGGAAAGAAGCAGAACACACACCCTGGACTTCTGAAAAGCAGATTTTGGCTCCCTCAGGGAACTGATGGACAGGGGATCCCTTGGGAGGCTGATCTGAAGGGGAAAGGTGTCAAGGAGAGCTGGCTGTATTTTAAAGAAACCCTGCTAAAGGCACAGGAAGATACCATTCCGATGTGCAGAAAGAACAGCAAATGTGGAAGGCGCCCAGCGTGGCTTAGTAGAGAACTCTGCATTGAGCTGAAACATAAAAGGGAAGCTCAGCGGGTAGGAATCAAGGGCGCAATGTCTAGTTGGCAACCAGTAACGAGTAGAGTGCCCCAGGGGTCGGTCCTGGGGCTGGTTCTGTTCAACATCTTCATTAATGGATCTAGATGATGGGATTGATTGCACACTCAGTAAGTTCGTGGATGACACCAAGCTGGGGAGAATGGTAGACATGCTGGAAGGCAGGGATAGTATTTAGAGAGACCTAGACAAATTGGAGCATTGGGCCAAAAGAAATCTCATGAAGTTCAACAAGGACAAGTGCAAAGTCCTGCATTTAGGAGGGAAAAATCCCATGTATTGCTACAAGCTGGGGACTGATAGGCTAAGTAGCAGCACTGTAGAAAAGTACCTGGGGGTTATGATGGACGGGAAGCTGGACATGAGTCAACAGTGTGCTCTTGTTGCCAAAAAGGCCAATGGCATATTGGGCTGCATCAGTAGGAGTATTGCCAGCTGATCGAGAGATGTGATTATTCCCCTCTCTTCGGCACTGGTGAGGCCGCATCTGGAATACTGTGTCCAGTTTTGGATTCCCCACTACAGAAAGGATGTGGACAAGTTAGAAAGAGTCCAGTGGAGGGCAACGAAAATGATTAGGGGCTGGGACACAAGACATGTGAGGAAAGCCTGAAGGAAGTAGGCTTATTTAGTCTTTAGAAGAGAAGACTGAGGGGGGATTTGATAGCAACCTTCAACTACTTGAAGGGGTGCTCCAAAGAGGAGGGAGCTAGGCTATTCTCGGTAGTAGCAGAGGACAGAACAAGGAGCAATGGTTTCAAGTTGCAGATGGGGAGGTCGAGGTTGGATATTAGGAAAAACTTTCTCACTAGAAGGGAGGTGAAACATTGGAATGGGTTACCTAGGGAGGTGGTGGAATCTCCGTCTTTGGAGATATTTAAGGCCTGGTTCAACAATACCCTGGCTGGGGTGATTTAGTGGAAATGGTCCTGCTTTCAGCAGGGGGTTGGACTAGATGACCTCATGAGGTCCCTTCCAAACCCTAGTCCAAACCCTAGTCCAACCCCCTGCAAAAAGCAGGACCACTCCCACTAAATCATCCTAAGTCTAGAACCAGCTACCATTTGGGTTTATCAGTTTCTGTGAATACCAGTAAACCCCCGATTCTCTAAAGAATCGCAAATTGAAAAATGGTAATCACCGCTGGGTGGGAGGGAGGGTGGGCAGCCGTGCGCGCGAGCTATCTAATCCACAGGCTTATGCACGTGGATTCAGCTGCTGCGCGCGCACAACTGTGTCAGTTATATACGCGCGCAGGAGCTGCGTCCACGTCCCGCCGTGCATATATACAACTGTGGTTTAGTTATATAGATGGACTGGATCCCCACGTGGGCAGCGGCCGAAGAATCAGCGCCTCCATTCCAGCTGCAGGATCCGTCCCTGGTACAGAGGCCCCAGCTGGATGGAGGGGGCGGGGGGGGAGGAAGGCAGGTCCTAGGTGGTGGCTGGAGCCATAAGAGCAATCAAGCCGCCTTCTCTTGGCTCGACAGCACCGTCGGGGATTCTCTGTCCTGGCTCCAGGTCAGACCATGTGGGAGCTGCTCTGTGCAGCCACCGCGGAGAGCCAGTGAGTAGCACGCTTTCACCGGGCCCTGGGGACTCCCCGTCCCAATGGACCCCTCGTGGGGGGGCTTTCTGCACTCCCGGCATTGCAGACTCCAGGCTGCCCCCAGGGAGGCGAGAGCAATGAGCTCGGAGACGCCGAGGGACCTGGACACGCACCTTCCCCGTTACACCCTGGCTGCCCACGTTGGCTCGGCCGGTTCACGTAGCCAGGCGGCCTCTGGTGAATGTGGCGCCTCCTGCAGCTCTCACACCAGGGCAGAATCCGTCACCCCCCCATCACCTGGCCCCCACATCCTCCTCAGTGCCCCCCAGCTCCCCACTCCCTCATCCGAGCCCCCCTCCCCCCCCCCCCCCCCACCGCGCCCCCCTCACCGGCCCCCCACTCCCTCATCAGCGCCCCATCACCTGCCCCACATATCCTCCTCAGTGCCCCCCCAGCTCCACACCCCATCACCTGCCCCACTCCCTGCTCAGCACCCCCCGGACTGCAGTTCCCCCTCCTGGCCAGGGGCGGCGCTGCGCGGCACCGGCTTGGGTTGCTTCGCGGGGCCGGATGGAGCCTCTTGCCGGGCCGGGCGCGGCCGCCTCCTCGGCAGGGCCGGACGGACGGAGCGGGGGTCGGGGGGGGCCGGAGCCTTTGTGCGGAGCCAAGCGGGGATGTGCCCGGAGCCGGCGGGTAAGGACCCCCCCCGCCCCATGGGACTGCCCCCCCACGGGAGACCCCTCCCCCCAGAACCTCCACTTCTCCCCCATGTGACCGACCATCCCCCCCGACCGCCCACCCATGGGACCGCCCACCTCCCCCCCCAGAACCCACGCCCATGGGACCGCCCTCCGGACCCTCCGTGCAACCACAACTGTGGTTTAGTTATATAGATATGAAAAAGGAGTTATAGTTGCTACTTGTATGGCCTTGTTTATTTCTTCCTGCTCACTTGCATAATCTCAAAGACCAAATATTCATCTGGAAAGTATAAATTGTCAATCTGTTTTAAAATGAATGTTGTTTTTGTTTGTTTTTATTAATTTTATTTTTATTTATTTGATTTTCTTTTTAAAAACCTATCCTGGAATAAGAACGTGTGTGTCTAGTTAACATGGAGCAAATTTATACAAATGAAATATGAATTCTTGAAAATTAAGATATTATACATGCGTGACTATAATAAAGAATCAGAGAATTGTGATGTTAAACATTGTTTACTTTTCCTTTCTTTTCAGATAGCTGAGGCATATTTTCAGGAGGAGGAATGTATCCTTTCATTGACCAAAATTAACAATGCTCCATTCTGTAGAAAAGTAAAATAGCATCATAATCAAAATTTGAAAGAAAAACAGACTTTGATTCACAGGCTGTGGATCAAGGTTAGGAAAAGGTGAACATGCCATGTTTTATATATGAGTGAGACTACAATATGTACTTTCTGCTGTGCTTTTTCAGCCAGCTATCTGGAGTATAAGTAAAGAAAAAATCCCCTTCCCAAAGCTGTACTGATTTAATTTGTAATGCTGGTGGAAAAACAAAGAAATAAGCAAAACAGTTATATGCTTCAAAAAAACCAAATGTTTACATGAGAAATCCTCTTCTGAGTATTATGAATTAGAAATATGCCTTATCCAAATAGGATATATATCCTAACTTATAAAAATACTACTGCAATGATGGTGGACCTTGGATGTGTTCTACTGGCCTTTGGTTTAGGAAAACGATAACCAGTGCACAGTATTGAAGGAAAACTTGGAGGTAACAAAATCTTGCAAAATAATAAGTGTGTGCAATTTTTATGACTCAAGCATTTATTGGTCAAATGTCACATTGGAATACAGTTGATTTTAACTATTTCTCAAACCACAAACTGTTAATTCTTTGAATAGCTAGTTCTGGGGCATGCATGAAGAGAGGTTATTCTTGGCCTGTTCCTAAGTAATATATGACTTGGTTCAAGAAGTAATTGTAGTTGAGCCAGTCATAGTCACTGTAAAATAATCAAACTTAATTTAATCCTAGAAGGGATTGATCATACTAAAATATAATGTTGTGATGTTTTACTTTAGGAAGGATGATTTTCCCCCAAAATTGCAAATGCTTTAGAACATGAAGACAAAAACTATGAAATGTAAATCCTTAGTATGGGTTATCGAGGCTACTTAAGTATATCACGTAGAATTTATGCATATCCTTAAACAAAAAAGGAAGCAGAAAGAGGGGTTAAAATCATTATGGTTAAATGTCAAAATATAAGATTTTATTCAAGCCCCCAAAAGTATTCTTCCAAAAATGGAAATCTATCCCAGATGATATTTAGAAGGGAAAGAGAATAATTCTGAAAATATTGTAAAGCTAATATTTAAAATAGAATGTATGTCATCACCTTGAAAATTATTTTTGATCATCCCTTTTGAAAAAGGGATAAGAGAAAATAAATGTAGCGGCATGGAAAATTTATGTTAGTAGGTGAGATTAAAAGGTAGGGGTGTTTAGTTTACAGAGAACATATGACAGAGAAAACCACATGGCTGCTCATATTTCATAGTAGAAGAATGGTTTCAATTGAAAAGCAATACATTAAAAGCTAGTCAAAGGAAATACTTTTTAACACACTGCTTAGTGAACCTGTGGAATTTTGCTCAATATCTCTTGGCACGAAGAATTTAGCATGATTCAAAACTGGATTAGGCATATCAATAGTAAGAGTATATAAAATGATACTAACTATAATAAATATTTGTAAGGGATATTGGCTCTTGCAGCCATTAACTCGGGGGAATTAGGATAGAATTTACTCTGAATGTGTTCTTGCATAACTATCCATAATAGGAATTTTAAACCTTCCTCTGAAGAATCTGGTATTAATAATTAGTGGAGACAGGATACTGGAATAAATGTGCCCTTGGTTTGTTGCAATAAAGTAATTGCTGTGTTCTGTGTTTTAAATTCTAATAACAAGTTTATAAGGCGAGGAATATTAACTCCTGTAGCACTGTTTTTTATGTGTCATGCTATACGTGTGTCCCCCATAGTAAAAAGAGCAATTGTGATGGTTACTATGTTGTTTTATTTGGTATGAATAATGCACATGTTTTGTCTGTATATACTCGGAACTTGATTCACTCTGTTTTCATCTCCAGCACATTGCAGAATGGAATCTGAAATAGCTGAATGTGTAAACAGCTGGCAAGAGGTGGTTTATAATGGAATGAGTGACTATTGGCTAACTCCATATTGCATAGCATGAGTAGAAATAGTAGAAAAGTATATAGCTTTTAGTATATGGCTTTTGCTTCTGACGTGATCCTACTGCTTACACTTCCCTGCATTTATTTTCCTCCCACTCTGTAAATTCCCCATCTTCAAGCATCTGACAAAGTGGGATTTTCTCCTGCGAAAGCTCATGTGATAAATTTGTTAATTTTTAGAGTGCCACTGGACTCCTTGTTTATTTAGCTTTTAGTACTGTGAGATACCAGGGCCAGAGGGAAGCAGGAGAGTCATTGAAGGCAGATATATAAGCCCCAGAATGATCCTGGCTTTGTTCCCCACAAACTGAGCAGGGTGTGGTTCTGGCTAATTAAAGGCACCTGAGACCAATCAGGGGCCAGCTGATAAAAAGCCTGGCCCCAGCAAGAGTGTTGTGGGAGGAGCAGAGGAGTGTTGGAGGAGCAGAGGAGTGTTGGAGGAACAGAGGAGTGTTGGAAGAGGGTGAAGGAAGTAAAATAGTGATGAAGAGAGGTAAAAGGGCACCGAGAGGGGGAAATAGCCTAGGGGAAGGAACTGTTGCCGGTGGCAGTACCAGCAGTGTGCAGCTGCCTTTCCTAGGGCCCCTTGGCTGGGGCTCGGAGTAGAGGGAGGGCCCGAGCCCCTTCCCCCTCCTACTCTGTGCTGGCAGCGGAGTAACGACTGCCCAGAACCAGGGGCAGACAGGGCTTGCCTGGACCCCATAACAAGACAAAGCACAGGACCCACAGGGACTGAGTGGACTGATTTGCCACAGTACACACTTATAGACAGAATGAAGACCCTGCGTGGGGGAGAAAGAGAAGGGAAGGGGATCATTAGTACAGGGGGAATGGCAAGCATGATCTCAGAATATTTCGCAAGAAACAAGGCAAAATGTTAACACAGTTTACCCAGTGACCTTATCCAGAAAGATCCCCTTTAAGACTAAAAAAAGATGACGTTGCTTAATTTTCATGTCAGTGTCTCTGATTAATCTATCGCATGTTGACAAGTTCCAAAGAAGTAGCCGCGTTAGTCTAGGTCGGCAAAACAACGAAAGCTTATGTGATAAATACATTTGTTAGTCTTTAAAAGTGCCACAGGACTCCTTGTTTGATTAGTCTAGAAAACTGGGGATCAGATTCTGCCATCATTATGGTTGCCAGGCAATCATGTTTTATTTCTAGATAGATGCATATTTATACTGATATTGTTGCTTTAGTTCTCATTTCCTCACTCTCACATTTCAAAAATAGATTGTCTGAGGAGTAACTTTTGCTGGTGGCTTTTCTGCAGCTGTGCGCCGTATTAGAAGTCCTTGCCCTAAGAGGGAAATCAAAATGTGAGAGACCTTTAAAGTGTTTTTGTCTAACAGATTTTTGGTGCTATTTTGGAAGAGAGAAATTACCTCCAAATGCTGCTTTATTATTATTAGTTAGTTACACTTCTACAGTGTTCTTAGTGCTGTTCAAAACACGGAGGAAGATACAGTCTCTGTCCTAAGACGTTTACATTCTAGACAGAGACCAAATGCTCCTGATGTCTTTGATTGGGGATGGTTCTGTCTTAGAGCGCAGTAATGTTTGCCCGGGCTTTTGGGGTGACGTTTTTTTTTAAAAAAAAAAAGAAATTTTAACACAAAAATTTATAATATACCTCCACTTAAAAATTCATAGTTGATCAAATATTCTTTCTCTAGATTAAAGTTTGTGGAAAGAGTTAATAATGTAATAAGATAATTTTCCATGCTGCTTTTAGGAAGTTTTTTCAACTTTTTATTTTTATTTAGTTTAGTTTAATAATTTATTCAACTCAGTGCTGGCCATATAATTATTCACATCCATTTTGGAACTTATATGTCAGGTTTCAATCATAGAACTAGACTATGTCCTTTTGAACATGATACCAGTATAGTAGAAGTATATTCCAGTATGTTAGTCTGTATCTGTATTTCTCTTTAATCCTCCTCCGTTCAGATGAGAAGGCAATGAAGTTCATTCAGCTTGAACGACTATATCATGAGCAGCTACTTGCAAATCTTTCTTCCATTCAGGAGCAGTGGGGTAAGTACAGTGTGTTCTAATATGATGGAGAGGAAAGCTATCTTTTAGATATAGCCCACTGAACCTTGTTCTGTCTTTCTAAATAATAAAACTTAGTCAATACTGTGTTGCAAAATAAAAGTTGCTTTTTCACCAAATCTTGCAGAGCCTGTCATGAGAAAATATTTTTTTCCTTGTGAAAAGGCACATTTAGGAATCATTCTTTATCTTGGTTAGTTTCTATACTTTGAATATTCTACTATGGTTCTTATATTCTCTGGAGAAACTTGTGTGGTATTTATTTCATTATTTGAAAACATTGTAACTTATTTTTGTCATGACATTATACTTTTTATTTAGGCTCTTCTTTGTAATTGTAGAGCATACACAGAATAGATTGGTTTTATTGATTAAAAACAAAATTAGATTTGAACTTATTTTACCATATACTAGTCTGTTTGGCTTCCATGGCTAGATAAATGCTAATTTTTATAGCTCTGCAGCTAAAATTATTTGTGGTCTAATTTAGAAACCAAGTGGAAAACAGCAGTGCCCAGTACAGTTACAACTCTGAAGAATTCAGTCAAAGGACTTAACAATGAAGAGTTAGAAAATCTTGCTAAAATTTGTACATCACATCAAGAGTAAGTATAGAAAACCCTATTGCTTCAACAGGTGTAAGTGTTCTTGTGTGTTACTTGTATGGCAGATGTTTGAAATGGATTCAGATACATCCCCCACAAATATAAAATTGCAGTAATATTGATTAAAATGGATCAAAATCAGTTCACAACTACAAGGCAGTTGCCGTTCTTGATAAGATGTTTGTTTTGATCTTCAGTAAGAACAATTTTTTTATAGTAACTTCTCAAACTGAGTTAATATTGTTAAAAGAATTTGTGTAAACACCAAGTATTACTTTGATAGTCTGGGCAATTGAAAAGCTTATACTTTTGATCATTTTACTGCCTTCTTTTGCAAAACTGTGAGAATTCAGTTGGACAAAATTGCCCTGTAGTTCAAACATACATATAATGAATGAGAAGTACTTCAAAAGTTTAAAGTCCAAAATTTGGTGCCTGAAGTATAAAAAGACTGATGAAGCATGCTAGTGACTTGCTCTTCAGCCATGGCATAATTCCTGTCACTGTTTGCATTTAGCAAGTCGTTCAGATTACAGTCATATCAGTCAGTGTCCAACCTTATAAACCAAGGCGTTTCGGAATGAGAGTTAAGTAGAAAATTACTGTTTCTTTTCTTTCTATACAGCAGAAGAGCTGCCATCATATTTTTTAGTTTCTCTAGTGCTGTTGGAAAAGAGTGCACTACAGGGACTTTCTTCATCCAAAGGAATTAGGCTAATAATAAATAACAGTGATTAGCTTCTTTATTTATCAGAGTCATAGAAATGTAGGGCTACAAGGGATCTCGAGAAATCATTGAGTCCAGCCTCTGCCAAGCGGCACGACCGAGTAAACCTAGATTATACCTGACAGGTATTTCTCCAACCTGTTTTTAAAGCCCCCCCCCCCACACACACACACAAAATGGTCGGATTCCACAACCTCCCTTGGAAGCCTATTCCACTACTTTACTACTCTTATTGTTAGAAAGTTTTTCCTAGTACCCAACCTAAAACTCCCTGGTTGCAGATTAAGCCTGTACTTCTTGTCCTACCTTCAGTGGACATGGAAAACAATTAATCAGTTCTCTGCAGCAGCCCTTGTCATATCTGAAAACTGTTATCAGGTCTCCCTTCAGTCTAAACACGCCTAGGTTTTTTTTAACTTGTCCCCTTTGATCATTTTTGTTGCTCTCCTCTGGACTTTCTCTCCTGTTTGTCCACTTCTTTCCTTAAGTATGGCATATAGAACTGAGTGGAGTACTCCAGCTGAGGCCTCACCAGTGCCGAGTAGAGCGGGAGAATTACATCTTGTGTCTTACATACAACATTCTTATTAATATACTCCAGAATATTAGCCTTTTTCACAGCTATATAATCTTGTTGACTCGTATTCAATCTGTGATTCACTGTAAACCCCATATTCTTTTTAGCAGTACTACCACCTAGCCATTTATTCCCCACTTTGTGGTTGTACATTTGATTTTTAAGTGCACTTAAAAGTACTTCTTAAGTGAAGTACTTTGCACTAGTCTTTATTGAATTTCATCTTATTGATTTTAGATCATTTCTTCAATTAGTCATGCTTTTTTTGAATTCTAATCCAATCCTCCATTAACTTGCACCCTTCTCAGTGTGATGTCATCTGGAAATACTATAAGCATACTCTTCACTCCATTATCTAAGTCACTAATGAATATATTGAATGGTACTGAACCCAGGACTGACCCTTGTGTGACCCCACTAAATACACCCTCCCAGTTTGACAGTGAGCCATTGATAACTACTGTTTTGATTATGGTTTTTCCATAATGGTTTTATGCACCCATCTTATACTAATTTAATGTAGACTATATTTCCTTAGTTTGCTTATGAGAATGTCATGTGGAACTGTGTTGAAAGCATTACTTACATAGTTTTCTAAGATAACAAGAAGCTCCATGAACTGAAGGTCAACAGATTTGGGACTATTCTGGGCCAGCAGGAGCCCTTTCTCAAGGAAAGAGGCTCTTACAGAGTATACCTCAATGGCAGGTCCCATTTCTATTATGTTGAGAGGGCTATAACTCAGACTGCTCCATGGATCTCAGTTGTGGTAGTGTGTCCCAGAAAGAGAAAATTGAGCCCTCAAGCAGGCTGGCTCAAGGCCATTAAGTCCAATAAAGCACTGAAACTCCACCCAGAAACCCACAGGCAAAGCAGTGCACATCTGGAAGCATGCTTATCTAGGACTGAAGCAGCATCCTCTGCTTAACAAGTGGCATTCTGCGCTAATTGCAGCTTTCAGATGGACTTTAAAAGTGGATCCCCAAGTGGAGCATAGTGCAGTAGGCTAGCCTTAAGGTGACTGTCACTGCATTGAGATTTGCTTTGGAAAGAAAAAATTGCAGTGTCTTGATCAGTTGGCAATGAAGAAAGCCATCTTGGTTATCACTGAATGGCGATCATCCAGTAGTAACTGAAAATCTAACCGGATTCCAAGGTTCTAAAAATGACTATACATGGCAAAAAGAGGTGCTTAGTCAGAGGGCAGATATAATTTTTGCCATATTTTCCACATTTTCCAATTGCTTTCTCCAGCCTCCTATTATCACTTATATTCATAGATTTTAAGATCAGAAGGGACCAGTATAATCATCTAGTCTGACCCCCTGCACAATGCAGGCCACATAACCTTCCACCCACTCCTGCAATAGACATCTAACCTATGATTGAATCATTGAAGTCCCCAAGTCCTGGTTTGTAGACTTCAGAGTAAAGAGAAAACCACAAGCAAGTGACCCATGGCCCTACACTACAGGGGAAGGCGAAAAATCCCCACAGTCCTTGCCAATATGCCCCAGGGGAAAATCCCCCCCGACCTCAAATATGGTGATCAGCTAATCCCTGAATATGTGGGCAAGACTCACCAGCCAGACACCCAAAAATTAATTCTCTTCACCAATTTAGAACCACCCCCCCAACACTATCTAACATCCCATCACTTCAGTTGTTGTCTGACTGTAACTGCAGCCAGCTTGCTCTCTTTCATGTGTCATTGAGGGCATAACTGGTCTTGCAGAACCTTTGTCACAGGTGTCAATGAATAAGGGGGAAAAGAATCTTGACTGTCAAATCCTAGATTGAGGTTGACTGGCGGCAGTCAGGAAAAAATAAGTTCTTTACTTATAGTCTGAACTCATTTGATATGGAGTCACTGGGAACCAGAAACCTGCATCCCCCCATCCTCCGATAGCCCTGTGGCTGCAGTAACAGCTGCTACTGCTCTCTGACTGATAATGAAGGATTTCTTTTCCCAAGTACCAGTCAGGTTACTTAATATACATCCTCGTTGCATACAGTCTTGGGATGTGGACTAGGATGGAGATTTGGCTATTAAAATGTATACACAATATCTCCCTAGGAACAGAACAGTAGTTTTATTGTAAGTAACTTGGTTTTCTCCTTGAAGTTTGTTCCCTGTGTTCTTACTTTGGAGACTAAGATTCAGATATATTACATCTGCTGTGTTCTCTGCCTCCACTAATTATGTCATCTGATCAAAATTAGTGACCGTGTTTATTTGGCATAACTTGTTCTTTAAGTATCCGTGTTATCGTTCCTGTTATCAGTATTCTCCAGGTGTTCACAGATTCTTTTAATAAGTGTCCTATATTTTTTCTAAGGATTGAAGTTAGTTACTTGCTGATGATAATCAAAATAACTTTTTCCCATTTTTTTTTAAAAGATAGAGAGCTCTTTGAATATTTGAGCGATGTGTTTTTCTAATTGAGGGCATAGATTGTGATTGTTTCCCAGTAATTTATTTTATAATCCAAATGCACATATAGGACCCCCTTTTTTTTTTTCCTTTCAGAGATTGTTTTGAGGAGTTTGTACTTTGCATTTACAAAAAATGTTTGTCTACTTCAAGGCATACTGTTAGGTTAAAACCTAAGCTATTTATTAAAAAAGTATTTAAAATTGTTTCAGAGACTCCATGTGCCCCTAAAACCTCTTATCAAGTGTTGAGGTTTTATAATAATTTTTAAAACAAATTCTGTCTCGCTTATCGCTTTGTGAAAGGAAGCAACAGAGAACACTGATTATACAGGATAAAACATGGAGCTGATAATGTATCTAGGACTGTAAACTACATGGCCTGATTTTCAGGGGTTTTGATCCACCTATTGGTCGCGTCAGTGGGAGTGACAGACGCACAATTCTTCCAAAAATCTGAACCAGGAAAAACTGGGCAGGTGGGAGGGACTAATATTTTGTTTGTTACAGTAGATGTTATTTCTAATGCTAGTTGGTAAAACATTTTAAGACAAAAGTATGATTTTGAATTTTTTAGTACCCCCTTCAAAACACGTTTAGAGGGACATGCCCAGAAATTTAACTTGGATCCTTTTAGAAGGGGCATGCCCTGTACTTCCTTCCCCAGCCCTGGTATGAGCTCACAGTCATGGGGTTGGGAGGAGCTTGCTCTCTCCTCTCCTGCCAAAGGCGGCTTTTGGGATAGACGAAGCAGGTGCATGCCAGGGGCCCCGTTGCCTGCTTCACCTACCCCAAAAGCCTGCCATGTCTGCGTTGGTCAGCAGCATGAGGAGGAGGAGCTGGCCCCTGGGATTGGGGCCAGCGGCCGGGAGAAGAGGCAGGCAGGGAGGGGGAGGCAGGGCCTTAGGAGGCTGGCAGCATTGAGCCGGGGCCACAGAGGGGAGCCCCACTATGGGCTTATAGGGGGCCCTGCAATAGGCATTCTCCTAGGGCCCCCAATAGCCAAAGGCCACCTCTGTTTCCTGCTGCCTTGAGACTGAAGGAGCTCTGGCTCCCAATGATTCCTGCGGGGGAGGTGTCCCTTCTCCCCCGCCTCCCTTCCCCGGTGCTTGTCTCTTCATGTTCACAAGAAGTTTAGAACATTTAGGGTGTGTGTGTTTGTATCTTTTAAACTGCCTTTTCAATTATGTGCTGCAACATCCATAACAATTGGTAGGCCCCACCAAATTCACAGTTCTGAAAAATGCATCACAGACCATGAAATCTGGTCATTTGTTTACTTTTACCTTATAGCAGCCTTGCTCAGAATGGGGGGCCCAGTGCAAAAGGGGTCTCAAGGCTATTGTGTGCAGGGGAGGGTCGCTGTATTCTCACCCTTACTTCTGTGTTGTCTTCAGAGCTGGGTTGCTGGAGAGGGACAGCTCCTGGCTGGGTGTCCAGCTCTGAAGGCAGTGCTCCTGCCAGCTGCAGCAAAGAAGTAAGGGTGGAATATAATGGGAAGGAGGGTCATCATGCGCTTGACATATTTATATTTTGCTCTTTTTAACTATATACTCATGCTTTCTTGCAACACTGTGAAATTTAAGATTTAAATATCTGAAACTCTCAAATTCAAGATTTTTAAAATGCTGTGACCATGAAATGTATAGAAATGGACTGTGAATTTGGTAGAGCCTTAATAATTAGCCTTCTAATGATGTTAACATGTGGTACTACTCTGTACTTTAAACTATGCTAGTGCTCTGATAGTATTTCAGTGTTGGAAATGTTCTCTGCTAATATTAGCACCCAGAAGGGACTAGGATGATCTATGCAGTAGTTATGATGACATTTGTTGTGAAGAATATTGTTTCTGAGAGTGGTTATTTATTCTTATTTTCTCTATTGCTGCAGGCCATTTGTATCCAAATGCAAGGTAAGAAAATTGTTTCCCTTGATGCTGCTTTACCAATTGAAAATATGAGGAAGGGTATTGTTTAGTGCACTTAGACATACTTTTTATAGAGTTTATTTGGAAATGGTATGCAATGTAGACTTCTCAAATATCTGCAGTGTTTGAGTTTCAAATCAACAGTTACAGTAATTACTGTCCTGTTTTACAGCTAGTAACTACTGAAAAGTCCCTAGGAAGCAATTGTTTTGTACAATTAATGGGATCAGAAGATTTAAAAGAAAAAGGGGCTGCTGACTGTGATTCAGGTACATCCTCTATAGATTTTGTACTGATTTTGAAATGTATTTCTTTTGATATTGTGCAGCTGTTGCTTTTGGAGATGCAGCACCTGGGCTGGATTCCAAAAGGAGAAGAAATGAGGGCACATCAGTTTTGAAAACTTTAATTTTTCACAGACTATAATACATTTTCACAGCATAAATCTTGAATAGTTCTAAGTAGGGAATGGTCTTCATAATAATAATAACTTTAAAATAGCATTTTAAAATGTATACTTTTCTTATATCAGTTCATATAACACACAAAATGTTATTCTAAATAGATATGAATATCATAATAGTACCAACCTTTCAGGAATATTCCAGTGATCTAGTATATAAAATACCTGGCTAGCAAAAGGTCTTGTTATAAATAGTCTAAGTTGTGGCCATTAAATATAATAAATTATTTAAAGGATCCATTTTTTTGTTCTGACATGTAATGTACCAATCCTGTATAAAGCTATATTTTCCATACCAGCAAAGAAAAATTAAGCAGTGCATCTTTTGGGGTCTTAAAGAAGGAAAATGCCATATTAATATTTGTTCATGATGTTAACTGGAAGCCTGTTTCATATTTCACTTTTCCTTTATACAAGGGGATAATGGTGCTGTGTTTGAGGGTAGCCCATGCAAAGTAGTTGCATGGGAATGGAAAAGAAAGATAGTTTCTAAGCTACTTATCCCTGGAACATCTTTCCTCACTATGAGCAAAGATTTTTCATGTTTCCTGAGCTACATGGTACGGGTGAAAGTGGCCTAAAGTCAGTGCGTGTTGTATCTTGATTGTGAGAGGCTGATGAAGACAGACTTTCATTAAAAGCCTATAAAGGCTCCTAAAAAGATCTGCCAGTGTGGGGGTCCAAGACACATATCCACCACTTCCAAAGAAATGTGCCAGCCTTGGGATTTGAGAGGAAATTACATAAGCACTCTTCATAATGTTGCCAAACTCAGCATTCAAAAACCGTTAGTCAGGCCCCCGAAAATCATGAGACTTTTAAACAATAATCAGAGCATGGCTGGAATTTTTTTTTTTTTTTTTTTTTTTTTTTTTGTCATTCTCCATTAGAAAATGCAGTTTTGTTGAAATGTAAGTATTTTGAGGGAACATGTCAGTTTTCACAACATTTCAGAAGGAAGAAAATCTAAAATTGTTTTTCCTATCATTTCATTTTATTTCTTTTTATTTTTATGTTAATATTATAAATTTTAATACATAAATATTCTAGAAGACTCTCTTGGATTAACAAAAGGAATACATTCAGACTGTGGCTTTCCAGGACCTGCGAGAGAGTTTAATTTGCTTAATGTAACTCACACCTGGAAAAGGCACGTGTAAGTTGCATAATATGCTCTTGATAGTACAAAGTTTTGAGGTGACATTTTTTGAGGTGACATCTCTAGCAGCAACATTGTAAATTATTGCTCTCTGAGTGGTTGTATCCTCATTAAATTGCTGAATACCACTCTGGATTTTTATGCATATCTTGAGTTGCCTTATGCTTACTATGGATGTGAGCAGCATCAGCTAAAAATCTTGCGAGTTGGTCAAACAAACATTTTAAAATATTACCAAGGAAGCTACAGAAAACTCCCCAAAATTTTACATGAACAATAAAGGTATAATAAGATCTCACTTTCCTGGGTTTCTGTTTATTCCTCATAGTACTAGTGCCACTTATTACTTTCTTATGAACAGAATACCATTTTTCAAGATTGAATTTTTGCTTCTTTAAGTGAATTTTTGGCCTAAGTTTTCAAAAATAACTAGCTATTTTGGATATCTCTGTTTTTGAGCATCTGCCATGACACCTTAAAGGGGCCTGATTTTTAGAGAGCAGGTTCTCATCACTTATGAAGACCAGCCACCTTTAGGGTAACTTGAGTTGGACTCTCTCTTCCCCCAAAAATGAGCCACTCAAAATCAATAATCACTTTTGAATATATAAGCCTTAGCATTCATAAAAAAGACTGACAGCACTGGCTATTGACGTCTGCTTTCTCTAATGCAGTTACAGCATAGACAGAAAAGTGTAAGCTTCCCCACACTGACATGTCTATTTGTTTCAACCCTGATCTCACTGGGCCATCTTGCATGGTAAAGAGGCGAATTTAATTTCCATGTCCATTTAATCTTTGGAGTTCCTACTGAGACTGCTAAAAAAAGGTGTCTGTTGTAATGGGGACTTATCAGCTAGGAAAAATTGACAGATGGTAACAAAATCCTGCTGCTAACAATCTAGGCTCTGTTTGAAATGGTGACCTATACATGTAGGGGTTAGTATCCATAACAAACCCCTCAGCTATCTTGTCCTTTGTACCTGTTTCTCAGAACTGCCTCTCTCATACCTATTTCTTTTTTCATTATCTTATATAACTTAACTTCTGTGCACGCCGTCCATCTATTAAGATTGTTCTGATTTTTATTCATCCTCAAGTAGGCTGCACAGTTTTTTATATAATTTTTAACTTTACTTTTCATTTTCAGATAGTATTTCATTAACTTTTAAAATATGAGGCTTATCAGCAAACATAATCTTTACTTGCTTTAACACCCAGCCCTGTTCATACATATTTTAGAACTGAGCAGAGGAGGCAATACTCTGATCCAGCACAGCTTTAGGCTAGGGTTTGAATCCCAGGCACCCCCTTTTTCTCCCCTCAAAACCGGGGGGGGGGGGGGGGGGAGGTTGGATTTGAGGTTCCAGTTAAGGCCCATGTCTAATAATTTTAGTCAAAACTCAGATTAGCTCTTTGGTCTTCTGCTACGTGAACACATTGTGTTGACACTGCATGTTCTGTTTCTTAAATTTGTACTCTGTTACCATTAATGAAATATAAATTCTTTAACCTACTCATTAACAATTTACCAGTGTTTCCTTACAAAAGATGAATGTAACTCTAACCTTTTTTGAATTCACAATATTTCACTTCTCTATGAAATAAAATTCCATAACAGCTTGGTAAACAAGACAATGAGAGTCCTGTGGCACCTTAAAGACTAACAAATTTCTTCGGGCATAAGCTTTTGTGGGCTCCAGCCCACTTCGTCAGATGCATGAAGTGGAAACTACGGTTGAGAGGTATATATGCACATGCCAGGGGGAAGGAGGGCAAGTGTTAGCCCTCCAAAAAGTAACTGTACCTATTCACACGTTCTCACCTTCTAATCAACTGGTGTGAATGGGCCTCATCTATCCTAACTGAACTCACTTTGCTACCACTTGACCTCCTTCACCCTGGCATGTGTATATACACCTCTCAACCATAGTTTCCACTTCATGCATCTGACGAAGTGGGTTGGAGCCCACGAAAGCTTATGCCCGAAGAAATGTGTTAGTCTTTAAGGTGCCACGGGACTCTCATTGTTTTTGCTGTACACAGACTAACACGGCTACCCCTCTGGATATGGTAAACAAAGGTCATTCTCCACTGATAATTTGTACTGAAAATTTCGAAGACCAAACATAAGCTAAATCCAAATTATATTTGTGTTTTTTATGTATAATCCATACTGTCTAGCCCACACAGAAGTCCATAAAAGCAACTTTTAAGCTGTGTAATTTATTATCTGTGAATATTGTAGTGTAATATTTTATTTTATCTTGCATTAATTTAAGGAAATAGTTAAATATTAAAGACAACAGAGTCCTGTGGCACTTTTAAAGACTAACAGATTTATT
>ML685790.1:7773518-7812446 GCA_007922175.1 Pelusios castaneus | reverse complement strand
AATAAATCTGTTAGTCTTTAAAAGTGCCACAGGACTCTGTTGTCTTTCTACAATAGACTAACACAGCTACCCCTTTGGAATTTAAATATTAAAGACAAAGGATCACATGGAAAATGCATTCAGTTCTTGTGATGTTGAGTTCTTTTAACTAATGTAAAATGGTGATGTGTGTGGATTATAGATCATACCAGTATAGCTGAGTTACCCATTGCACTGGCACCAGGAAAGACATTTCTTCTATAGTTATCATATCCCTCTTCCCTCCCCACCCTTCCTTCTGCAAATTTTAGAATAATCCACATGTAGTTCCTTCTATGAAATTTATTTGAGAGGGAAATTAGGTCCTTTT
This sequence comes from Pelusios castaneus, assembly GCA_007922175.1. Classification (NCBI taxonomy): domain Eukaryota; kingdom Metazoa; phylum Chordata; order Testudines; family Pelomedusidae; genus Pelusios; species Pelusios castaneus. The sequence continues at coordinate 7,812,097 of ML685790.1, read as the reverse complement.
TCCTGAAATACTTAAGAACATGCTTTACTTTAAGCAGTGAGTAATCCCATCCCTGTTTAATGAAACACGTGTGTATGGGGTTAACTTTAAACATGCACTTAAGTGCTTTGCTGAGTCGGGGTCTTATTTATGATCTATTCTGAGTATTTTATGTTTTCTACTAACTGGAACAGCACTGCCTATGCTAAGGGGGAATTCATTGGGAAGCATCTGTGTGCAGTGTTATCAAGTCATAGAATGTTCTTTTTATACGCTACTGATGGACTGTATCATTTTAAAATGCTGGAACTGTCTTCCTGTTGCATTTAGATACTGAAACTTGGCCTGGCATTGGACCAAGAAAAGAAAACCCACAGAGAGAGAGAGAGATGAGTGAGAGCTCCCTGTGTGATAGCAAAAAGGATACGCTTACAGAGGCAGCAAGTCTTCAAATAGCTGCAGGAAAAGACCACATGGAGGAGCAGCACTGCAGTGCTGAATCAACACTGGAGCCACACACCCAGTCTACAGGGACAGTGGGCAGGCCTTGTTCTGTTTGTTTATCATCTGGGGATGCTGGTAAAGATAACAATTTGCAGCCGAGAGAAAAACAGTTCTCTAAGGATGTGGCAAAAATAGAAGACGTGGCTAAGAAGACTGAAGTGGAACTCTCTGATGAGCCAATGGTAGACACCTTGGTTTTAACAGACGCTGATTATATACCTCCTGATTTGATTTCTAAAGATGAAAATGTACAAGCAGAAAGAAATGTTCTTATATCAAAATGCCGTGCTGGCAATACTGAGACTGTCAGAAGCCAGCTGGCAAATAGTGGATTCAACCAGCAGCAGCAGCAGCAGCAACCTGATTTAGGAGCTGATGATGGAAAATCCCTGGAGGACAGAACTGCATCAAACATTTGTAAAAACATGTGTTATGGAAGTAATAAACCACCTGAACATATCAGTTCTGCACATCCAAAAGTATGCAAGGGAATGCAGGAGATGGCAAGGCAGCAAGAGGAGGAGGAGGAGATAAATAACGAAGAACCTGAAGATTTTTTTGGCAGATTCTTAAATGGAGGCATACAAGACATTGAAGAATCTCTTGCAAACTTAGAAAACCAAGAGAACTCTGAAACTCTTCCAGATATTCCTCTGGAACACGCATCTTACAGCTCAGTGGAGGCTTTATCCTTAGATGACAGCTTTTCTTCGCTCGATGAACTTGCAAAAAAGATAGAGATTGCAGAGGTAAACACTGGGAAAACTTAAAAGCTAAAAAAAAAATTAACTGAATTATGGTAATCTTAGAAATTGATGAAATTGATGCCTTCTTTAAAATTTGTGTTAACTATATTTCCCTATACATCACTTCTTTTTTGAATATGAAAACTAAATTATTTGTTTTTATTATTTCTCTGAATTGATTTACAGGCTGTTTTATCACCCCCCCCCCCCCCCCCCCCATGATACTGAACATCCACAGCTCCCACAAAAATCAGTGAGGGTTACTGGGGGCTTAGCACTCCTGAAAACCAGACTGTGTGTGTCAACATGAAATATTTACTCTTCTCATTATTTTATACAAACAGACTGCTATTAGGAGTGCTGAGAAGTCATTATGATTCCTTCTATTGTAATTTTATAGCAGGAAGTTGCATAGTAAATGGCATGTGACATGTAAATTATCTTCCTCTGAGTGTAAATTATTCTTATTCATTGATAGAGTAAAACTCGCTTTTCCTTCTCATTCCCATAAGTAACACAAAACATGAGTTATCAATATAATATACTAATACTATTTTTTATAAATTTCTTTGTGTTTTAAATGGCAAAACATATTGACTACAAGGATTGTTCATCCTCATTATGGGCCATAGTAGTGCAACAATAATAGTTCTGATGACCAAGCTATGAAGTTTCTAATTACTTTTGGTTGAACAATAGAATTGGCAGATCTAGAAAAATTATAAGTGCATAAATAAAATAATCAGGGAAGATTTCTTCCAATCTTTGTTTTCCTAATGAGCTAAAGAGAAGAATTACACTTGTGTATGTGGCAGGTGAAAAGCCTGGGGTGGCATGTAGGAATGCCATCCCTAAGTGTTCAAAAATCATGAGTCAGGTCTCAAAAATCATGGGGGAGTTGGGTTTTTTTTTTAAAATAATACTTTGGGGATTCTTTTCTTGTTTGTCTTCTGGTTTTTTCAGCCTGTACAGTATACCTATTTCCTGTTTTCAGGCTTTTGTCTATAGCCAAGAAGGATAGATTTTAAAAAATTTTTTTAAGTGACAGCAGACATTCTCACATAATTATGCGATTCCAGCAGTGGGGGCATTAAGAAAAACCTGTCTTACTCTTGTATCTCAGTGTCTCACAATCTTTAAAGGTGCAGGAAAATGCTATAAACTCCATTTTACAAATGGGGAACTTGGGTGCATAAAGACTAAGATACCAGGGCACTTGTGGCAGACCAGGGAATTGAATGTTGAACTCTTAAGTCCCAAGCTACTGCCCTAACCACTGGATCATCCATCCTCTCTACTATGAGATGGATGATAAAATCACTAGAGTTGTCAATACAGAGTTTGCCTCAAAGGGCACCTTGCTACTGCTCCAAGATTGAGCGCACTGTACTCTCAGTGCCTCCTACGTGACATCGGGAGTGATACTGGCTACCAGGGCTAAGCCGTGCTCCTCTGAGTGACCTCAGGTCTGGATTCAGTGGGGACTACGCATATGTTTATCATTATGTATGTGAGTAAAGTGTCTGCAGAATCAGGGCCCGAGTTTGCACATGGAAACACCATAATTTGCACACCCTCATTGAACTAACTAGATTGCTGGTTTGCATGAGCAAAAACTGTGTGCACAAAATAAGACTGCTTTGGAAAATTCGGCCCTAAATTATACCTTACGGACAGTCTAGCCCAACCCCCATAGAGATATAAAAAAGGAGCCCCTCCTTCAGTGTTAATTTAATATATTGAGCTACACAGCTAAAGCATTTATTTTTATATAGAAAGGAGTCGTAAAGAACATCTATAGTAGTTACTAGTTTATACTTTATCTAACAATTTTTTTTTACCCAGTTTCTTCACCAGAACTGTGCTGACCAGTGAACTGATGATATTGCTTTCTTATGGGAAATCTTGCCCGTTTTCTAGTTTCATTTTGCTTCTAGGGCTGCAAGAGCTTTAGCAGCACTACTGAGTTTGTGGAGAGAGAAGAGAGTAACTCGCATCACTCAATAACGCTCTGGCCAAATAAGGAGCAATGTTGTCTGGCTCCAAAAAGAGTCTTTTTCCAGTCATCCTTAGCAGGAGTCCTGTGTTTGTGTGTTACAAATCAGGGGGAAAGGAGGAGGGGAATTAATCTAAAACAAGTTACAGTGTGTAGTATGCAGAAACTTAAAGTACCTGCAATTGCCAGAATGAGCAAGGGAAGTTAAGACAGCACGGCCCATCTGTATTCTGTTTGCTTGTGTGTTTTTGGTTTTTTTTCCAGTTAATCTCGCCACTTAATGTTATTTTAGGTTTTAATTTTCAGACGTGCTACCAGTCTACAACTTCAGTAGAAAAGATCTCTGAGTGCTTGTCACCTTTGAGAAATCAGCTTCTCAGTTCGTTTATATGGTTAATTTCCTTTCATACAAATAATAAAAATACTTCGATTTTTTTTTGTTAGTGGTACTTTAAAAAATAATTTTCATTAAGGACAGATCTACAGTGGCAGTGAATTTCAGCGGCAGTTGATGGGAATTATGCAAGCTACTCTGTGTATAAATATTTTATATACATAAAAAGCATACATATACATTCTTCCAATATTTACAGTAAAGGGAGGTATTAAGCCTATATTGAAATACTACAAATGACCACTCTAGGTCATCTGTGGTGTTTATTTGTTAGGCTGCCATTTAAAATGAAGGGAAAGAGGCCAAGGCTATAATCCCATTAAATTCTAAGTCTGAATTTAAATAATTATAAAAATAAAATGGAGTTTCTAGTTTCTACATTTATTTTGGGCACAGCGGCTATTTTCTCAGGACTTGGGACTACGCAGAGTGGCTTGCGTAACTCCCGTCAACTTCCTAACTCCCCTTCAGCATAACATCCTCACTGTGCTGTGTCGATGGGAAAAGCGATCTGGAAAGATTGATCTGATGGTGGTGAATTTGCCAATGTCAGTGTAGACGTGGCTTGAGACATCAGTAACAATTTGACAAGTCTACTGATCTTTGCACTCAATATGCAATTTCTCCCAATGTTTTTGTCATGAAGGATTAGAAATTGATTTTGGCAAAAATTATGAGTACTAGGCATTGACATGATATTCTGTGAAACAAATACCTGGAAAATGGATTAGTATTTCAAATTAGTATTTCAAATATTTAAAAAGCAAAAAATCCTTTCATAAAATTTACAATTGGAATGGCAATGGAAAAATAAAACCATTATATTAATCCTATAGTGGACTATAAAGTACTGTATGGATCAATCTAATGAACAGAAATTTATTATGGAACAAGTCTGAGCAAGAATAATAAGATATGTTGGACAGAAAATGGGAGAAATTATTATTTCAAAATAAATTGCATAGATTTACCCCAACCATATGGTTTTGTATCTATTTGATGTTGTTGTCTAGGTCTAATGACACTATTACTTGGATTCTGATAAATGATTTAACATAATAACATATACACAAAAAGCATGCATCTATATTCTTGAAATATTTACAGTGAAGGGGGGTGGTTAACAACCCTATATTGGTATCAGAGAATTATTTCACAAAGTACCCCACTCTCGGTCATTTATAGTATTTATTTTTTAGGCTGCCATTTAAAATAAAGGGAAAAAGGCCAAAGCTATAAACCCATTCAATTCTAAGTCTTTATTTAAATAATTATAAAAATAAAATGGAGAGTTTCTGCATTTATTTCAGGCATTTACACATGGTGGCCATTTTGGTGGCTACAAACGTGTAGCCTACCAGAGAGTTTTGAAGTTCCCCAAACATGAGTTCTGGAAGACTATCAGATGTAAGTCCTCTTCTCAGGTCAACTTTGCTGCTACTTCTGAAAGGCTCAAGAGCAGTCCAGCAGATTGTAACCACAGTCATGGGGCAGAATTAAAGGTACCTCAGAGTCTTTATTTCACCTGTCCTTAAAGGGTCACATTCTCACATAATGTAAGCAGATGCAATTTGACCTATAACAGGAGTGTCAAACTCATTTGTTATGGCAAAACTGCGCTTCGCAATGCCATTCTCTCTGTTAGGGAGATAATGTGGTCCCACAGAGGGCAGTCATGGGCCGGATGGAATTGGTTCACAGACCACATTTGGCCCGCGGGGCGCATGTTTGATACCCCTGACCTATAAGGTCTATGTTTACATTACAAATTTACTGTTTTAGTGGTCCAATTCCTTGGATGTTATTAGGGCTATTACATATAGAGTATATTGCTTGAAATATTACTGTGTATACTGTGCAAGATTTGAAAAAAGTATTAGAAAACTATTAGCTCAAGGCTGATATCAGAGGTCAAGTGCCAGCATGGTCCAGAGATGATACCCTGTTGAGATTCCTTATTGTTGTACATGGCCCTGATCCTGTACGTTGGAGTTCAGTGGAAATAATCTTGTAAATAATATTGTTCACATGTGTAAACTTTGCAGGATCAAGACTTCTACTGCTGTGTTCTGAAGCCTGCTGATGAGTATCTTAGAAAAGAATGGTTGGATGGCATCAAATATAATATGAACAGCAGCTAGTAAACCTACCCCCATAGCCCATTTTTGAAGTTTAATAATTCTTAGGTCTTATTAATGTATATTTTGCTAATATAGCCAAAAAAAAAAAATTGGTCCATTTCAGAATGGAACTACTAATAGTTAAATTGCATAGCATTTTCTTTGGCAATTTGTCATACACTTACTGGTTAACGCATTTTTTGATAATTTATATATTGGGTAAAACAAAAATGATAGACTTCTGTCATGTAGTTGTTTAAGTAGTAAGCATCACAGATGAATTACAGCAAGCGTAATTCTTAGGACATTTTTCTGCTTTTAAATCAAGCCATTTGTGAATGCTCTCGCCCTTTTGACTAGATCTCCATTGCAAAATATTCATCAAAATTCTCTTTTTATATGCTGTGAATGATCCCAATAGACAGATTGAGTGGCATTAGCACATAAATTGAAAGCTTGTTTTCTTATGTTTTCAAGGTAGAAAGCCCAATTTTCAGAGCTGGACCTAAGTGGTATGTCCACAAAATCTGTATGTAATCAGTGTATCATACAATCTATGACAATATTTGGGAAGACATTCAATTCTGTGAGAAAGAAGTTAGGTATTTTTAATTCTATACCAAAGGCTGATCTCAATAGCGTGGAAAAGTAAGTAATTTCATTAGCACTTGCTTTTAGATGTCTAGTAGTCTTCCTTTTCACTCGTTTGGCATTTTTCTTTTATGTAGACAGTTTCCATTCAGTCTTTCTTACTGGAAAAAAGGGGGAAGCTCCTAACACATTTCACAAAGAATGAGTTAGTTACAAAGCAACAACAGCTATAGGTTAACAGATGGCCCCAAACAATGCAATTCACTTATGGGTAAAGTGGTTGGTATCCTATATAGACATGGTATGAACGCAAGTCAAATGATGTGTTAAGGGCTGCAGAGCCCTGAGAGTGAATTCAGTCATGTAGTCATGTCAAGGTCATCCCTTGTTAATTATATAATCTAAATTTGAAAAATATTTTAATGTTTCAACTGCCTTCTGTTTTATATGGGTCCTTCTACTGAGAGCCCTTTATGTAATGCAGACGTAGTCACAGTGCTGCCCGAGGACCAACTGCAAGCCCTAGATTTCACCACTGTGGTCCATGGCAGCAAGACAATGTTAAGTGCAGTATCCTAGTCAAATCCAATTCAGATAATTGCATTCTAGATATCTAGATATCTCCTGCAGTTGTTACCGAAAAATGTACCTGTAAATTCCCTACCTAGAAATTGTTGTGGGAAATGTTTCGTGCAATATGGCTCTTCTATTCCATCCCATTTAAATGGTGAGTAAGTGATCTGCATATAAACACTTCGTAAAATGCTTTGGGATCCTTCAGAATGAAAGATACAATTATTTTATTTGAATGAGACTGTGTTCTGGTAGGATAGATGCAGTTCTTAAGGGACTTTCTAGATACCTTTAATGGTCTAATAAAAGAAAAAGAGACGTTTTAACATCTGCATTAAGCAATTTTCAGTTGTGAGTAGGGATAGATTGGACAGGTACAGACTGTAGTCTGGACAAAGTGATATTTGATATGTTAATTTCATTATAGTAACAGATTCGGTTTGCCTGGTGCCTAGGAGCTGTAGCTTTGTAAGCACCTTGCAAAAAAAATAATGAAAATATGAATTACAATACTAGCAAAATTTAAAAGAAGTTAAAATATTTAAAAATAAATCATGGCATCAGACAGAAGAGATTTCCCTTGCCAAGGAGAAGGGGCTTTATGCACGTGTGTACAACTGGGTGTGTTTAAAAAAAATAAACTAGATTCATGGCTCTTGTTAGGTCAGAGGGTTCACATACATCCCAAGTCAGAAGGTTAACACATCCCAAAGACCATAACTTCACAGGTACTCCTGCTGCAACATTTGAAAGCCCTCGCTCACTTTCCTGAATGGGGAAGATGGTGTATAGTGTTGAAAGCCTAAGGTGTGTGGGATTCAGTCTATTTTAGGCCTTTATCTTTGGGAACTAAAACTTAAAAAAGTGACACAGACAGGGCAATGAGTGATACTCAGAAGCAAGATTTCCCTATACTTGTCCTTACATATATGGTAGAAACGATGCACCAGCTCCAGGAAACAGCTCATCCAAGAGCCTCTTACAGAAAGTATTTCAATAATCCAGTCATGTTGCTACAAAGGTATACTTCACTAGGTAGAAAGGGATCGTTTTCTACTTCAGAGCCTAGAGGAAGAGAAATAACTCGGTATTAACTTTGGAGGTTGTCATCCAAACCATGTCATTCAAAAAAAAAAAAAAAAAAAAATCCCCCAAAAGCCAACTAATGGAAAGAGAACCATCAGCATTAGAACAAAATATCTCTAGAATGGAGCACTGCAAACTGTTCCCCAAACAGATACAATCTGAACCAGTCGTTAATACATTGCTAGTGATAACTAGCCTATTCCTTTGGCAGTTCAGCAGGAGCCATTGATGCTCTTTATCACAAGCAATACCATTATAGCAACACAGATCGGGGTCAAATATTCTACTGTCCTAAAGCAAACGCTTCCCCCCCTCATACTTCCAGACAGATTAGTAAACTATCATTCTCTATGCACCCCTCATTTTAACATGGTAAGGAAGTGTGAATAGGTTTTGTGCCTGAGCTGATAAATTTTTATTAGCATTTTGCAAGGCTGATTTAACACTACCAATGATAGCTTTGCACCCTTATCTATTACAATGAGCTTATTGTAGACAATTACTTCTGGTTCAGTTGAGTCAAATAATATTAATTTAATTTATAACCAATTTAGAGAGATTTTTTTCTCCCTACCCTAGCTGGGATTTAATGTGCTTTTTTATTATGTTACTGTTGTTTCATTAAATATGATAGTATAAGCCCCAAAATGACAATCAGGCTATGGGATTTACTTTGTGACTATTAAAAGGAAAACTGCATCAGAGTTTAACTTTATCGTTTCAACTGTATTTGAATGTACAGTCTTAAAACTCCATGTTTCTGAAGTGTGTATAAATATTTACAGTGTATTTCTCATTGTATTTCTCAGTGCAGCAACTGTTTGACTAGCTAGTGGTTATAAAATATTGCTAGTAGCTCAGAGAGCCAAGCTTAATCATTATTTTTGCCAGTTAGGTCATCACAAATACAAAATGGCGTTATTGGTGTGGTACATATTGGATTATGCCATTGGCCTCTGCTTTTAAGAACAGCTCTGTGGAGTGTCTTGTCCTTTCTCCACCTCTGATCTGTCTGATTAGAGTATGCATATATGCAGTATGAAGCTGTCTGCATTGTGAGGTTATTGAGGTAGCAGAAATTCTGAAATAGACCACTTCTTTTCTGTGTTTGTGCTATTTTCTGTGTTTGTGCTATTTTTATAATTGCTGTAGAGTGCCAGCATATTGTTATATCCTTTGCTAATTCGATCAGATTACAGAAAGTATTAAACCAGGTCAAACCCGTAAAAATACCCTGCAGTGCTAAATGTTCAATCTACATAGACTGTGAAAATGATATTGACACTTATAGATATGTTGGGGCTTGTCCCTTATTAGTAGATGAAAGGTCTGTTGGTTCATTTGCAAATGTGATTCCGTTATTCCATATATATCTATCACATCCTCCTCAACTGTAACAATTCTACACAGCTAATTTTCAGAGTAACAAATGTATGTTGGCTAACTCCTATTAATTTACAGAGTAGGTATAAGAGTAACATTTCACTCAAACTTAGTGGAGAGATAGATGTTTTTCTTAAGTAAAGATGATGTCAGGACGGCAATGGGCACATCTAAATATGTTTTCTATTTTTAAGTCCTGTTAATTTTCAGCACTGACATAACCGCCAGTGAAGCCTTTATGAAGGCTATAAGTGGACCATTTGGGGAGGAAAAATAGAGGCATACCTTTTAACTCAATTCAGTGGCCAAAGGACAGCATGGAAAATGTAAAATATTTTGCTAAATTATAGTGACTGTCCCTTCTGCAATAGGTGACAGTTGTGTGTACTTCTGTTTTGTGCATAATCATAGAAATAATATGCACTTACAACATCAGTTTTATTTATAGACTTTTCTGTATAGCTCATCATTGTAGTATCTACTCCAGTTTTAAACAGTTGATGCTGTTGCCAAAAAAGATTATGTTGTAATAGGAGAATAGAGTAGGAGTTTTAAGGAAGAGCTCTATTAAGAGACACCGGTGCTTATATCTTATTTTAGTTTGATTGAATATGAATATTCTCACACATGTTGGCTATTGCTTCTGTATTTTAATTTGTGAAAGATGTTAAGTTCTTAATGTCCCCTAGAAGTTTGCTAAAGCATAGTCTGTCAGTAAACTAGTAGCCTCTCATGTTTATCATATGATCCTGAAAACTCAGTTGCAATTTCAATCAGATGATTGTTCCTGTCAACACCTGGACCACAGGGAATGTCTATTACTGCTTTTACCATTTTGGCATTCAATTTGGAGAGCTGCCTCAAATGTCCAGCAAATGTGAACAGTGTTATAATAATATCCTCTTACAGTTTTATAAGCTAATTTTTAAAAAAGTTCTTGGCTAAAACTCAGTTGAATACTATTTTATGGAAAACCTTTCTTTTTGTATGTAATTGTGTCCATGTTTATCAGATGGTGATGACACTAACATGCTATGCAAATTTTCATAAATGTATTTACATTATTACTCATACAGCAGTTCCCTGCACCATCTACCTACTCTCTGTTTGAAACATTTCCTTTCTTCTTTTCCTAATTCAGGCACCTGAACTGTATGTTATGTTCACATCATACACACAGAAAAATTAGACAAATGTAAATACTCTTGCTGGAAACTTGAACATCACACTATTTTATTTTGTAGAATTCAGAAAGATAACATGCAAAAACCCCAAAACCAAAAGGGAGAAAACAGGTTGCTCCCTAAGGGAGCAACATAATCCTTAGTACACTGTATTTTTGCTAGTGAGCATTTCTAGTTGTATTAACACCAAAATTAAGAAGCCACTTAAGCCAGCATTCTATGGTAGTTGTATTTGAAAAAGAGTAGTTTGGAGAAGAAGGTAGATTTCTGCTTCTAACTGACCACAGTGCAGAGCCGTTTGCCCTCTTATTTATGTTACTGTTTAACCAGAAGTAGTCAGTTGTGTTACTGCAGTTAAATATGTGAATTCTTTGTATTGTAAATACTCTGTTTACTTTGCGTATAAATCGGTGTTACTGCAGTATTGAAACAGCTAGTTATTTAGAGCTTAATATTTGAGCTCTACAAAAATACAGGTATAATTAAAGACAAACACATTTTATCAATTGATTCTAATTTTTCTAAAAAGCCATGGCCCTAAATAGATTCCCTGTATGTAAGCCACTTAGCCTTGTGTGTGTTAATGGGAATCTCTGTATATATTCAGCTCCATTCTGGAGATGAAATAGATTCAGGCAAAGCCAGGCAGGAAATCACCACTTTGGCACCTCTGATATGCTCAGACGTTTCCTATCTTACACTGTTTCATACACAGGCTAAAGTGAACCTACATATTCATCCAAAATTCCTTGAGAAGGCTGTATTAGATCTCTCACTTTGCTTTCTTTCTCTCTTTTTTTTTTTGTCACCTGCCATTATTTTTTCCAGACATTCAAATTGATTATGAAGAAATCAAATTCCAGGAACTATACTTGGTCTCATGAATTCTATCTTCAGAATAGGAATGTGATCTGTTACTGTAAGCACTATGTCCAACTAATTGTCCTGTACCAGTTCTTACATCACTATTATTTCTACTCTTCAGTGGGACAGTATCATGATAAGGCTATTTCTATACTGATGGTGGCAGATTCGTCACTGTCAGTGCGCTGTTCTGTGTTCGATTGAGCGGTCTGTTAAGATGCGCTCAATCAAACATGGAACCAAAGCTCTAACTCCAGCTCTGTAATTGGAGTAGAGTTACGCCGATTGGACGCCATTTCTGGTCAGCTTAGCTCAGTGTGTAAGGGGTAGTTAGGAAGTCGTCGGGAGATACGGAAGATATCTTATATACCTTGCATATCTCTCATCGACTGTAGCCATGAAAATCACTGCTACTTGAACATTCAGTACCTGACCCTCTGACTTGCTTGGTACCTTGCAGGATCTATCTCTCTGCCACAAATATCTTAGACTGTGGTCGGTCTCTGCTCACTTACTTAATCTGAACATGACTTCTCTGAAAAACTCATGATATTATGTAATCTTGCCAAATAAAAATCACTTGGTCACTGCATAAACCAGTGAATGCATATTTGATGTTTTCATTTTGCAGAATTCTTGTTTTGAGCTAAGAAGGCCAGCTTTTTCCTACTTTTGTTCTCCTCGGATCTCTCTGCCTACTCTCTCTCCTTCCCTTAAGTATGGACAAATATATTTGTTTATTTGGTGTAAAAAAAAAAAATTACTTGTTTTTTTTATTTAAGGAAAACTATTTTCAAATTTCTTCTATTATGTTGTCTCAGATTCTTTCTCAAACATTTTGCTATCATTTCTGTCCAATGCTCACTGTGTGCTGCAGCCCAAACATCCCAAGGCTGAGTTGTAGTGGTACCATCTCTCTGGTTTCTGTTAAAATAAGACAGTGGTTTTCCTGTGCTCCAGGGTGTGGTTTTCAAATGTTCTTCTGTCTGCCCATCTAGTGAGATCAGCACCAATATTTGGGCAAATGTGAGGTTGTACATCTTAGAACAAAGAAAGTAGGTTGCACCAGATGACAGATTCATCCAAGGAAGCGGTGACTCTGAAAAAAGGCTTAGGGTCATGGTAGATAGTCTGCTAAGCATGAGCTTACAGTCTTGCATTGTAGCAAATATGGCTAACGTGACCCTTGGGTGTATAAACAAGGGAATCTGCAATAGGGCAGTTATATAACCTCTGTATTTGGCTTTAGTGCAGCTACTACTGGGATACTGTGTCCAATTCTGGTGTCCACAATTCAAGAAGGATGTTGATAAATTGGAGAGGGTTCAGAGAAAAGCCATAAGAATGATTAAAGAATTGGAAAACATATTTTGAGTGATGCACATAAGGCGTGCAAATCTGTTCGTCTTAAAAAAGAGAAGGTTATAGGAGGCTTGATCACAGTGTATAAGTATATATGTGGGTAACAAAAAAATTATAATGGGCTCTTCTTCTAGTGGACAAAGGTATAACAAGATCCAATGATGAAGTTGGAGCTAGGCAGATTCAGGCTGGAAATAAGGTGCACATTTTTAACAATGACAATAATTAATTATTAGAACAATTCACTAAGGATTGTGGTGAATACTCCATCACTGACCATTTTTTAATTAAGATAGGATAGTTTTCTAAATGATATGCTCTTGTTCAACCATAACTATTGGACTTAGAGGAAAAATTAATTAAGGAAGGTCCTGTGGCCTGTATTATGCAGGAGGTCAGACTAGACCGATGGTTTTCAAATGTTTTTTCTGGGGACCCAGTTTAAAAAAATCATTTATGCCCATGACCCAACAATTACATCCAGTCTTGTGGAGGCAGCAGCAGGGTGCTGCAACCTAGTACTGGGTTCTGACCCATGGTTTGAAAAACATTGGACTAGACAAGCATAGTGGTCCATCCTTTCTGGCTTTATAATCTATGAATAAGTAATGGACATTCCCTATTGTATTATTTTATTGGGAGGACACATTCTAAAATACTTTGAACTTAAACAGAAATCTAATTACAGTACTTACTAACTTATTTACAAGGGCAATCAGACAGTATAGAGAACGACGTAAGGTCCAGACTGAGGGAAAGTCAGGCATGGCTGGGTAGAAGAATGACTGGTGAGAGAAGCCATCTTGAATAAAGCTTGTATTTTGCTAGATTAAGTTTTAGAACCATATTTGGTTTTGTTTTATGTGTAACTCTTTCTATCGTCCTTCCTTATATTTGAATTGACTTAATCCTATGTATATTTTGTTAAGAAATTTATTTCATTATTTCCATAAAACAACTCAGTGCCGGGTTTAAAGGGAGGGGTGTATTTACCAAGTTAGTTAGTTAACCTGGGATGTAATTTTTTTGATTTTAGATGAACAAACAAACACTATTCTTTCTCTGAGCTATCCAGTTGAGGACTAGATATTTCAGGGCACAGTTTTCGGGAAATGTGGGACTGCAAGTGTGTTGGGGTGACCCAGCAAGTAGTAATCAAGGCTGGTGGAAGCTAGAGTGGGGCTGAGGACAAGCCGCTGGGATCAGAGCTGCTGATGTAGGGCTGTCTAGCACTGATACTCGGGGTGTGACTTGCATATGGGAGGCTGGTTTCAAGCAGCCCAGGTTGGGAGCTACAACAGCAAAGCATTGTAAGGAACCCAAGGTAACAGGGCAAGCAGTTGACAAACCCCTTTGCACCCCATGCCATGACACCCTCTGGAAATAGTATGTTTAAATGCTCAGACTCTCTTAGGACATTGATTCCCAACCTTTTTTTGGTAGACTTCTTCCATATCACCACTCCATGTCAGTAGCAGGGTTCTCCAAAACCTCTCTGTGTCTGATCCTGCCATGTCTTAATTCATCTCTCCTTTTTTCACCTTCCAGCTCTCTTTTCTCTATAATGTCTTTATACTGTTTTTAACCCACCAGATACATTTTAATTTTCGGTCTTTCTCCATCCCTCCCACCCCACATTCTCTTGGTGTTTGCTTCTCCATCCTTACTGGTTTCCCCTCTCTATTTCTGCTCTCACCAAAATGTTCCATGCGGTTTGCAGTGGGATGACATCCTTTGGTGGCTCTCTGGGACTAGGCAGCGTGTATTCTTAAAGCTGACCTGCTGGCTGCATGAAGGGAATGGAAAAACTTTGGGTAGTGACCTGCTAAGCAATGGTTATGTGAACTGTTCCCATGGCCAGCTGCATTATGGGGATGCCAATTAAGAGCAGGAACTTTTGAGCTGATGCCTGCTCTTTTACTCAGAGAGCAAGTTACAGTGAAAAACCAGAGGTGGATGCTGTTAGGCAGCTTTCCTCCCTTCCCCCCACCTGCTGTTCCTTGTTGCACTTTGTGCCCCCAGACTAATCTGTTGCCTCGCAGGGGAACTCGGCGTGGCTTAGAGTCACACTGTTGGGCAATGAATCAAGGAATGTAATTTCCAGGGGTAGTATGATGGTCTGTACAAGGTTACTGGCCTTTTTAGAGAGGGAGAGAGGGTAAATTATTGTGCTTTTATTTTTTCACAGAAGGTATTGAAAACCCATATTCATCACTGCCTGTATCCCTCATGAGGTTAAGGCCCTAGGCTACATAGGAACTGATATACAGAGACTACATCATGAATGAAACATGATCTAAGAGAATAGATCTGTGAATTCTTAATATAAAGAACAATTAAAAGAGAAGTTTTATCCTCTTACGCAGCAGGAGAAGGAATGATATTGCAATTTGGCACTGCAGTTATCCTCTGTGTTTAGAGATGGAGATATTCAAGAATTTCACTAGTGCTGCAGCATTACAAGAAAATAATCAATGGGAGACTGTTTCTTATCCTTCCCCCCCCCCCGCCACCCTCTTTACAGCCATTTCCAAATGCCTTTCATGTCTGGATTTCCAACACAGTCTGTTGTGTCACTCTGTGCCAAATGATTCTCATAAACTGTCATAGGTTGCTCCGGCAGAGGGACTGGTGTCCATCCTGAAGAAGAGAGATGACAATGAAGGAAAGATGCTTGCTCAAGTCCAGCAGAGAAATCCAAAGAGAAAAGTGAGATTCCAAGAAATGGAAGACACCTTGGATCAAGGTAGCTCGCTTATGTTAATATATGTGTTTTCATAGTATACAGACCACATCCATGCTTTCATTTGTTAATGAGAAAAAAGTGGGTAATAGTCTGATTTGAACTAGTTATATGGACAATGTGCTATTATCTGCCCTGTGTTAATTTGCTAGATATTCTCCATGCCGTGATGGTAGCGATGGACTGTACTGAACTCATTCTTGAAATGGATAGGGAAGTGCAAAAGTTTTTGTGCACTGGTTAGTTAATGAGAACAAACTTAAACTTTAAACACATTTCTTGTGCAAACCACAGCAACCCAGCTGAGGGAAGGCTGCTGCTCTTTCTCATGCCTCACAGCTGTCACCAATTTGGATGTCCCTTCATTTAGTTTCTAATCCTTAGAAATGGAAGAAGTAGGGTTTGGTTTTTTTGGTTTTTTTTCTTTCCCATGAGTCTAAGCAACACATCAAAAAAGGAATGCAAAACGCATGCATTTTTGTTTTCCTTTACATAGCTGAGCTTCCAGGACAACCAGGCCTGCTCAGGAGCCATATTTGTAGAGCTGTGTGATTGGAAGGCTTGAATCCTTTTTTTTATTATTACAAACACAGGTTGTCAATTTTTTTGCCATTGAAATATGGTTTACATTATGTTCAATGATGGGTTAACTAGCCGGAGCGGAAAATCATTGTACTTCATTGTCATTACTGGAATTTATTTTACTACAGTCTATCACTATCATCACAGAACTTTATTACAATAAGGACTTCAGTGAAAGTCACTCCACACTTAAAACAGGATACTATTATCTAGCCAAAACTTTCTTTTTTTTACTTTGATGCCATTGCTCCTTATTGTCATCTGAGACTAGGCCTACATCATACTTGCCAAATTCTACTGGTTTTTTTGGTTAGATGAACTTATATTTGTATTTAAGATACTTACTGGTGGGACAGGAATTCTTGGTTCCTCTTCTTCTGGGCTGAAGGACTGATTGTGTCATGGTAGTTACTAAAGGTACAAGGAATTAATCCTGGCTTCTCTCCCTGTGAAAATGGGTGGTGCAGGGAGATCCTTGGGATTCAGGGAATTTGTGTCTCCTGTGGTTGGTGGGTGTTACAGATGTTCTGGCCCTTTGTGGCCCAGAAGGAGGGAGTTTGCAACCTCTTTCTGGATTAATGAGGGTCCCATTTCTCAGCCTCTTTGAGGCTCCTGATTCACTGTAAGCCATGGTTGGGGCTGTTTCTCCTCTTTGCAGAGGCTTCCTCTTCAAGGCCGTGGTGTCAAGGTTAAAGGATGAGGGGTTGCAAGGTTTGGATCTACCAGTGGAAGGATCCATCTCCCACTTCTTCAGGATTTTTGGCACCATGGTCAAGAATGAGTGCAGGGAATAGTTCCTCTTCCTTTAGGAGCTCCCAATGCTTGAGACTTTGAAGAGATCAAGTACTGACCATTACATGTGTGAAAAGATCCCCCCCTGCACACACAGTTATCTTAATTGTCTGTAGGCTTAATGGGAAAGGGATCTGAGACTAACTGGGATTTAGTTGACAATTTATTTGGTTTTCACCATAAAACGGACCAAAATCCAATAGACAATGGAAGGTCAGGACCTATAAAATAGCAGGCATAGCATTACCTTCTTTTATTCCTGTTATTCCCCTGAAGATGCATCATCTCTTAATTCTTCTCTTCACTAGACTATTTGAATTCTGCTCCCCTTAGTATATTCTCTTGTACAGATAGTTTGGAAAACATCATATTAGGAGGGGGAAAGAGAAGAAAACCCACTCCATTGGGAGTAGAGATACGATACTACATTTAAATTGGTGTAAGTGATTATGAGAATATCAGGGATGTATTCTTTTTGCGGAATTGCCATTTAGCGTTGAATATTTCATTAGCAAAGGAGATAAGCCAGGCAACGATTTCAACAGATTTTGGAGCAGGCAGTGTTTTGTAATGGAAAACTACCAGACAAATAACTAGAAATATAAAAAGAACTGGTCATTTCCAGCATATTAGATCTTGTGGCTCCTCCCACTGTTGCATTAAAATTTTCCATCTACCAAGAAACTGCTGGGATAAAGTTTCTCCCACAGTATATTTTTAACTTGCCCTGGGAATTTATCAGTGTGTTGCCCTGTTACAGTGCTGGCATCCAGGATTTTTAAACAGAGGAAAAATGAGTTGAAGCATGTAATACTCATTGGGCCAAATTAATCTCTGCTGGTAAATCCATTGCAAACAATGGAATTAGCCATTGGAACGATGTACTCAGAGATATGTTGGAATCTCTGTCCCTTGAAGTCATAATATCAAGATTAGATGTCTCTTTTAAATAGATGCTCTAGCTCAACCAGAAATTACGGGCTTGATGCAGGAACTGCTTTGTGCAGTTCTATGAGCTGTGTTACGCAGAAGTTCAGATGAGGTAATCATAATGATCCCTTCAAATCTATGAACACTGACAATACCAAAATTAAGATCTTAGCTAGAAAACAGCTAGAGAAAGGAGGAAATGCCCAACATTCATTCTAGATCTGTTTCTGTTGTCTCTTAGAGTTTTTTTTATTATAATAGTACCAAACCAGGACCAGTACACCGTTTTACTAGACATTGTGGAAACTTATAGTGAGAGATTGCCCCTGCCCATAAGAGCTTAAAGTCCAAATAAGAAAAGGGCTAGTTTATATCACCAAATGAAGCAAAGGGGTTAAAAAATGGAAACAGGCTTGGTTTATTTTCATTATCTTTATGCAGAAGGAGTAATGGGAGTTTACAAAAAGAATGCACTTTAAAAAAAATTTACAATTGAATAAGGAATTCAAATATCTAAAATTCTTGATTCCCCCCCCCCCCCCACTTTACAGCATGATTATCCAAAAATGGAGGTTTTTCTCAGAGAGGCTAGTAAAATATTATTTTATAGCTGTTCGTAGCGGAGGTTAGAACATTTCTGGGTTGCAAGGTAACTGAATGGAAAAGGGAAAGTCTGTAGACGAAGATTCTTGACTTACGTTTGTTTGTCATTGAGGGCTTTTCTACCCAGGATAATTAATCCTGTGTTCAAACTTCAAAATACAATGTGAATTTCAACCAGTTATAGTTACATCACTACAACATCTGTGTGGACAATCTTATTCCGGTATAAGAGGGCATTTTTTGGTTTAGCAGCTTTAGCTTATGGCGTTTGGGTAAGGATTTAAGGATCAGGGTCTAAATGTGAAATGACTCAACAAGATGACAGAGGGAACAGCTGTTACAGAATTAAGGACATGATTATTGAGGGATTGTCATATTGGTACAGAAACACACACACGCGGGGGGGTTGTTTAGTTTAGTTTTTAAATGTACTGTAACTTGTAATAATTTTTTGTCATTCTGACATGCATAGCCCCAGTACCTGCCATACTCTGCCATCCCCCAGTTTAGACAAGTTTCCAATTTCAATCTGGGTTCCATAAGGCTAATCTCAATAAATACAAAGCTCTTGTGTGCTAATTTGTTTCATACACTGTATGCCATGTCTTTTGTATTTGCAGATGAAGTTGGTGGTGGCTCCTGTGTTTTGCTGATCCTGTTGTGCATAGCAACTGTTCTCCTTAGTGTTGGAGGAACTGCACTGTACTGCACCTTTGGTGACATGGAATCTCCTGTATGTACTGATTTTGCAGCCAACATGGACTTTTACTATACCCAGATATTGCAGGGAGTGGCAGAACTTAAGCACTGGATAGCCTTCTCATAGTTGAAATGAGCAGGGACAGCGCACTGACAGCTTACCAATGATTACTGGAGAGGGTAAAAATAATGGTGATTTCAAGTTTTCTATAACGTGTCCCCTTCAGGTGATGTACAACTGATGATGTAAATTCACCCTTAAATACCAATCAAGAAGAACACCGTAGTCTAGTGATCAGGTAGGGGAGAAATCAGGTATTTAAACTGTAGCAGTGGGGAGCAGGAGAATAATAAACAAAATGTCCTTGCCTTCACCTTTTGAGACTAAGTGAACAGCCGTTCAGAATCTTTGGGAAATGAGGAAGAAAGAAAACCAAGTAGTCTCTCTACGGGCTCCCTTTGCCACACATTGCAAGCAATTTTTGCAATCTTAGTGAATGAACAATTTTGATTTACAGCTATTATGCAATAGGTCTGTGTTTTATGAAAATGTTTCCTTAATCAGTCTCAATGTCTGTCTTCATCTTAAAGGTCCTGGTAAGTTGTTTAATTATGGGTGGAGTGAGGAGAATGCACTGGCATTCTCAGAGCCCCCGTCCTTCATTAGTTAAATGGATTGGCCTTATGTGCTTTCAGGGTGTGGCCGTTGTCAGGAGTGGGTGAAATCTGCAGGCAGCTTTGCCAAATTCTCTGGAATTTTATTCCCAATATTGTGTGGACAGTGGTGGAAATTTGTGAGATTTTTTTTAAAAAAGCAAATTCACTCCCAGTGCGCAGCACTAAGTAAAGGAACTTATTCTTCCTAATAATAGTGAAGCAGCTTGATCCAATAAAACGGGCACAGGATGAGGAGTCATGATACATAGGTTCTTTTTCCAACTTTACCACTTCCATGCAATGACTGCTCTCTGCTTCAGTTTCCCCCTCTGTAAAAAGAAAATAATGATCCTTCTCCTCCTCCGTGAAGTGCTTTGGGATCTACAGATGGAGAGTGCTATAGAAGTGTCTGGTGATGTTCCTTATAAGTGCAGAGTATCAGAAGTTTTGTTCAGCTTGCCATATAGCTACGACCAGCTGCAAAGGTCAGAGCCAGACTTCTCCAGAGCTCCATGTGTCTTTGTATCCACCTCTGAGCTTTATTGAGTCATTTTAAATAAAACTGACTCTCTTTCACCAAGTCTGGTTCTCAGGGAAAAGTCCTCTCCATCTCTCTGTTTTATTTCACTGGAGATCTTTCAGATCCCTCATATATTCCCCTCACCTTTTATCCATGGCTCTCCAGATCCTTTTCTTCTTTTCTGGTCCGGATCCCACATTGAGGGGAAAAGGCAAATAACCAAAAATAAATTGTGAGAACATACAGATATTTTCATCTTTAAAACTTGCAATCTTATATCTGTGGGAGATCCCTTCATATTAATTCATCACCCAAACCACAGTACATTAACACGTTAGTGGGAAGTTTACACTAAAACTATCACTAGAGTAACAATTTAAACCTGTGACATCTTAGTCCATCGGGGTTCATTCTGAACATATCAGGGATACGAACAGAGCGGTTCACAGAATCATAGAAATAGGAAGGGACCATGAGAGGTCATCGAGTCCAGTCCCCTGCACTCATGGCAGGACCAAGTACTCTCTTAAACCATCCCTGACAGGTGTTTGTCTAACCTGCTCTGAAAAACTTCCAGTGATGGAGATTCCACAACCGGCCTAGGCAACTTATTGCAGGGGTGAATCACCCTGACAGTTAGGAATTTTTTCCTAACGTCCAACCTAAACCTCCCTTGCTGTAATTTAAGCCCATTGCTTCTTGTCCTATCATCGGTGGTAAAGGAGAACAATTTTTCTCCCTCCTCCTTGTGACAATCTTTTAGGTACTTGAAAACTGTTATCATGTCCCCTCTCAGTCTCCCCTTTTCCAGACTAAAGAAACCCAGCTCTTTCAATCTTCCCTCATAAATCAAGTGTTCCAGACCTTTAATCATTTGGGTTGCTCTTCTCTGGACTTTCTCCAATTTGTCCACATCTTTCCTGAAATGAAGCACCCAGAACTGGACACAGTACTCCACTTGAGGCCTAATCAGGGCAGAGTAGAGCAGAAGAATTACATCTCGTGTTTTGCTTACAAATACTCCTGTTAATACATCCCAGAATGGTGTTTGCTTTTTTTGCAACTGCATTACACTGTTGACTCATATTTAGCTTGTGGTCCACTGACAGTCGGATTCCTTTCCTCAGTTCTCCTTCCTAGGCAGTCATTGCCCATTTTATATGTGTGCAATGGATTGTTCTTTCCTAAGTAGGGTACTTTACACTTGTCTATTGAATTTCATCCTATTAACCTCAAACCATTTTACCAGTTGTCATACTTCTTCTAATAATTTCCCTCTGTCTGCAGACTTGGGAAGGGTAGCATTGTGATCATTAATATTTAAAAAGGTAACTCTGCAATGAGGGCTCGCAACATAATTTTTAAAAGAAAACCAATAAAATCTGAAATTCCATAGAACACGTTGGAAACATCTAAGACACAGGAATAGCTTTTAACATTGCACTGTATCACATGTACCAGTTAGGAGAAAATAGCTGAACTCAGGGCCAAGTGCTTAGGTACTTTACACACCTGCAGAACGGCCAAACCAGGGGATACTGTGCAGAGCTACAAAAGCTGTGGAGAACCCATTCCGTAGTTTCCACAGAGAATGTCAAAACCATCTAAGTCCCATTTTTAGATGTGATTTAGGCACTTGAGGCTTGAAGCTGTGCTCATCAAAGTCAATGACAAAATTCCTGTTGACTTCAATGGAGAGGGACCAGGCCTTTGGTGCCTAGGTCTTAATGAAAGTCAATGGGATTTCGGCTCCAAGGGCGTAAGTCACAATTGAAAATGACACTTGGGCATCTAAGACACTTGATGCTTTATACAATTTTACTCTAAATACGATTGTGCAGGGATCTCCACAATGGTGATGACTAAAATCCTGGCTCCACTGATGTCAATGGTAGGATTTCAGTCTAGGTACTAACGCCCTGTGGAATGGGGATAAGTAGGGATGTTGGGAGCATGGCTTGAGGACTTGTCACAGCATGGCATAAATGGAGAGCAATGGGCTGTGTGCACCAATGCCATCCTTACTTGACAATAACTGGAAGTGACCCAGCTGTGCAGGTGCCCAAGCCGTATGTCTGGGTTGCAGATGAGGATTCCATCTTCCCTGTAGATAGTTCCTTCAGGCAAAGCACGTCTTACTCTGCCTTTGCTCCCAGAATTGTGGTTTGAGTCACCGAATTTGCCCGTTGTTTTTCAGTCTGTGCAGTATGTGGAGACACAAATTTACTTTTAAATTGTAATAATGAATTGTTTTAAATGAACTGCTGTTCTTAGCTGCCGTGCAGCCCTTCATATATGTAGGGGAGAGCCACTGACAACACAATGAAAAAGAAAGCTGAGTCGTAGGGCCCTTGGTTCTAGCCATCGCCAGAATATGGCAGCTGCTTCTGCTAATAGGATGATGGAGTAGCCGGTAGGGGAGCCCTGGGGTTGGTGGTGTTATGAAGTGGTTCCTCTTCTGTCTCAGAATGCAGTGTGCTTGGGGGCTCCAATTCACTCCACCCAATGTTTGAAATACTTACTAGGGTTGTATGATGGCGTGCATCCAGGTTTAGGCAATTACTGTGTAAATAGCATGAAGTGAAATCATCAAGATATCACTCCGAATCAGAACATTAAAAGATCATGCTTTTGTGCATTTGCGGGTGGATTGTCCCTCTGAGAAGCTTGACTAATCCTAACACACTCTCGTGCTTAGGTGATTTTTTTTTTAACGTGAAAATTGAAATCACTTTGTTTCCAGGATAAATTGCATGTATGGTTTTTGTTTTTAAGTACCCACCTCTGAGGCCCAGTTGACTTACAACTTAGGAAGCCTCGTATGCAGCTTTATTTTACAACTAGCAATTTAGAAGGTCTAGTTTAATGCAAACCTTGCTTTCTAAATGAAACATGAGAACAGTTGTTTCTTTCGCCCTCTCCCAAAAAGGGACCTTGTGGTTATGGTATTGTTAATGCTCAGTTAATCTGAAAGGAAAAGGGAAAGTCACTTTTATATCCTGAAGTGTTACTGGCTGGATCAGTAGATCACTTTGTGTGGATTTATTTATTTAATTCCAGTTGATTTTAAAGACATTCTCTTATTTCCTCTTTTTTTGTAAACTGCTGATGGAGTGTTGTTAAGCATGCGTCCAGTCGTTACAATGCTGTATTTATCATTACTGTGCAGCGTGAGTTTGTGTAACTTTGCGTTCAATGTTTCAGCATATTGAGTTTATTTTTAAAGCACCAATTGTTAATTTCAACAAAAAAAAAAAATCTAACCAAACCAAAAAAAAAAAAGACCAGCGTGGTTTAAGTGTCTGTGCATGCGGTCACCAAAAACTCCAAGAGTTAGCGCTAAAAGTATTTCTTTAAAAGTCTATCCGATAGAGAGAGCAAAGATTCATATTATTATAAACTATTTTAAAGCCGCTCTATTGTAAATTTTAAAGAGATGCAAGGCAATATCACTTTTACAAGCAGCTTACTTTGCACTTCATGGCCCAGACCTTGCACTGTGGCATGACTGCTTTGTGCTGCATTTCCAATGCAGTGTCACTCGAGAGTCAGTGTAACTGGGCACAGGAGGATCAGCAAGGGCAGGGGGATCCTTCAGTGTGACCGCCACGCTGTCTGTCCTGTTGCTTGTGCAAAAGGTGTAGCTGGAAATTCCATATGACTCGGCAGTCCCTAGCCCGGTGGTTCCCAACCTTTTCGGCTCGAGGGCCATAAATACCATTTTTACAATCCTGAAAGACCACCAGTCTATCAGCTCATAAACAATGCCTTGATGTAGATGCCATTACGGACAACAAATCACTCCATTTAAAGTAAACATTGTGATGCTACTGTGCTCATTTTTCCATGCAGTTTTTTACATCTACAAATGACTCAAGTATGTCTCCCGCTCACAGACAAGGCCCTGGTGTAAATGAGTGACTGGCGCTACACACTGAAGCACATTGCCTGGCAGCTAAGTCATGGTGGGTGGCCTGCTAAGTGCAGGACAAACTGTAAGGCACTGAGTTTTGGAGTCCTGCCCCTCCTAAAGCACGGTAAGTCCTGGCTGCTCCCCCAGTAGTCCCCCACGCCCTGCACTGCCTCCTTACTGATCTCCCATCCCCGACTGCAGCAGGGAAACTGCACGCCCTGTGCACTCCAGCTGGGTCCCTGGGTAGTGGCTCCCTTCTGCAGTCAGTGCTCCCCTCTCTCCAGCTCCAGCAGGGTCCCCAGCACCTAGGGACCCGGGCAGAGCGCTTGCTCTGTGCTTCAATTGGGAAAGAAATGCCAGTCTCCCCTATCTCTGGCTCCAGCAGGAATCCCAGTATTATGGACCCAGGAGGAACACTTTGCCAAACTCCATGCTACAGCCAGGGGGAGGGGAGGGCTGATCTTCCTTCCTCTTGGCTGTACCAAAGAGTCTGCACCAATCTTGTCACCCTGTGGCAATGCGCTCTGCCTGAGTCTTTAGGTGGAGGCTCCCTTCTGCAACCAGCGGGAAGGGAGACGTGAGCCACTTGGAAAGGTCCTGTGGGCCACAGGTTGGGAACTAGCCCTAGCTAGTGCTAGTCAGTGCTAATGCTATGCCAAGGTACCAGGCTAGCACAGAAGCAGCCCTGGATTGGGGAGGTGTAAAGGCCACCTTTGCACACACTGCCTTCATTCTGTGTTGTGCTGCATGCCCCTCAGCTGCAGCCCAGCATCTGACCCCGGACAGGACTTTATTCAGACTCCTTTGCAAACTGCTGATGGCACTCATTCTTGTTTTACATGATGGTCTTATTAGCAGGAATAGTTCACATGGTCTGTGGTGCATTATCAAATGCTTGGTTAAGTGCGTAGCAAAATTAGTTACAATTGGAGGTCAAAACGGTTTGTGGGTAAGGCCAGCTGGGTGGGCTTCCTGCACATTCTGTTTTATTTAGATGGTTATACACCATCAGTCTCCACCTGAGTCCTTACACCCCTGCAGTCTGGTAAATCCATACTAAAGGGAAACAATCAATTCAGGAAATCACTCTTCTCTCTGAAAATTTTGTAGCTAATATGAGCAACAACTGAAATTACTGTAACTGAAAGAAACAAGAGGGAAAAGGATATTTGTTTGTTTACTTTGTGCATATAATAGCTAATTTCTGTTAGTTCTTCCCCCTGTTTCTTGTAGGCATGTTCTACATAGCAACATTTTTATAATTTTTATAAATAGAATTTATAAATAGAATTACACAATTATAAATCCGTAACAACTGGTGGGGGGATTCAGCGGCTGGTCTGGCATTGAAAACTACTTGAAACTCATTTCTTAACATCTGATTAGATTTCAACTTGACCAATGTCCCTTTAAGGAAAAAGATGTGTGATTGATCACTTCTTCTCTGAAGGCACATTGCCAGCAGCCTCCTGGTTCTGTTTCTTTCACTAAGCGTGTATGAAGTCTTGCAAAAAGCTTTGTTTTGGTGCCTGGAAGAAAGATATGTAATCTTGACTGTCAACAGTGGGAAAGAGAAAGCCACTACAGAATAGTGGAAACTTGTTAATGAAGCTCTGTGAGGATATGTCTACACTGCCTGCCAACTCCTTGGGGATCTATGAGGCAGGATCAATTGGGAAGATCGTGGAGACCTGCTCAGTCGATCCCAGAAGTGCTCTCTGGTCGATGCCATTAATCCATCTCCCTGAAAGGAGTAAGGCTGTGTCAGTCAGAGTGCTACTTTACATAGCTTATATATCTCCCTTTGACTGCTGGACCAAGCCTGAGTGAAGGACAAGCTTGAAATCTCAACAAGCCAAAATAGGTTGAAATTTGGATTTCTTGCAAGACGGGGGAACATTCCACTCGACCTAAAGGACTGTTACTGTCATATGAAAACGTTGTTGCCTAATTCTGTTAATCAAAATCACCTGAAGGTTCTAGCTACAATCTTTAACAAATCTACCATGAGCCTCCTTTGACAAAGGAAGGCAATCACTGTATCTGAGACCCATCAACGAAGCTTGTAAATTAAATACTGTAGCAAAAAATAAAAATAAAAAGTGGGGAAAAAAAAAAAAAAAGAGGAAAAAAACCAAACCTGTTGGGTGCTGTGATTTGTAAAGATATAAAAAGAGGGACAGGATCTGCTGTGGAATGAAAGGAAATAGGAAAAACTTGCACTGTCAGGAGCAATCCTCACCCAGGCCTGTGAACGAACAGTTGTTTGGTGTTTATCAGGGTTTTTAATTTAAGAACACTTGTTTTATAAATATCTTTACTGCATTTGTGTCACTCACTTTGAGTTTTTCCTCTTGTTTTTCTGGTGATTTTACTAAATCCCTTGACTGTTGTTTGCTAAATGATATACCATTCTTCTAGACTAAACTAGGCTGGTTTCCAGAACTATAATTTAACTTCAATCCATCATTCTAAAACCAAATCGGCTGACTGTAAATTTCCAATGTCCTAATGACAGACCAGGGCCCATCTTGCTCTTACTGAACTGAAACCCCCCAAACTTGTAGTGACTTCAATAGGAGCAGGATGCAGTAGTCCTACATATGCATTGTTTGTAAACATTGTTTGCTATTTTAAAGAGTCTTCAAACAGACAATGACTAGGGTTCCAGGTTAGGGATAGTGCTCTTTTATTTCTGGGTCAATGGTCTAAATCTAACCAAAGACCATTGATAATTATGGGGAACAGGCTGGCTTACAGCACTGGTAAGTGATGTTTTGTCTAAAAGGTAGATAATGGATCTACATCTTAGGCGTGTTCAGCACAGACACAAGTATTATTTAACTGGGGGTGTCTCACACTTCATTCCTTCTATAGGCCAAGCACATTGCACATACCAGGGTTTCCTTGCATACTTCTTCCCCATACCCCCCCACTCCCTCTTAAGTTCCCTTTATGCCATCCCACCTCCCCCCATTATTTCAGGGACTTGATGCAACCCACACCTCAATCCCTCCCTCATGGGGCTCCATGTTTCCCTTTTGCTGCATACCAGGGCTCTCTGCCCAGCATTCCATCCCATGCAAGGTGCTCTGTGGCCCCTCCCCACACACACACTCCTCATTTCTATCTGGGAGATAAATCTTTCAGGGTGTCAGGATTTTAAAACTATGTTGGGGACATGGGCGAAGCTGAGATGGGGTGTTATGCTGAAGTGGTGCAAAGGGCTGCCATCAACCAGTTCTTTGATCTGAACCAGTGGTTCCTAAACTTTATTGGTTTGTGTCACATGCCTAAAAGAAATTGTTTGAGGTAGCACGTATCAATTTTTCCATTTTGTGCACATTTATTTTAGGCCTTAGTAAGCTTAATGTAAGCGTTTTTGGACACCATATCAAAATAAATGCAGAAGGAAAGCTAAAATGTTTAATTTTAACATCCTTTTTAAACTTCTCAGATTTTTAGACATCGCATCTAAAAGAAATACAACAAAGACACCATTATAATTTGTCTTTTATTTTACTAAATTTGAAGACTCTGCTAATCCTTATCTGGATTATAGTTGAATCTGAGCCAAAGGTCACTTTGCTCTCCTCTTACAAAATTTAAATCAAGAAAAAATCCAAAGGTTTCTTGTTTAGTAGCCATGGAGAAAATGAAAGAAGTCCTTGCTACAGAACATAGTTGGTTTATGTCAGGAGAGACATTGGTTAGCTTCAACTGAAGATCTGGTTCTGCATTGAGGTTAATCTTGGACTTGGTTTTAATGGTGATCGGGGCAGAAAAGACAACTTCACAAGGTAAATAGTGGTGAAGGGCATCCAAAATTTCAAAGCTCAGTCTGATATCAGGCCTCCTCTCTCCTATTCCACTAAAAGTCACTGAATTCAAGCTTGAGTCCAGCCTCAGAGAATAGTTCAATCAATGTTTCCTTGTGCTTTGCCAAGAAGCCATCTGGCAGGTTGTTTTCTAATGAAGAGGGGTCACTGATCTAATTCTCATTTGTTACAGTATAAGGAAAGTATGTATTAAACTTGGTGACCAAATTCAGGCACTGTTCTTTTATGTCACCAATAAGGTCAGAATGACTTTTCAATAGGAAAAGTTTTCCAAGATTGGGAGTGACTGGCAATTTTTCTTTTCTTTTTCTTGTGCTACATACACTGCAGTTCCTTTATCGTTGCCTTTGTGTTGTCATGATGAGCATTAAAAGGTATAGTTTTCAGCCGCAGTAAACTGGCATTCATTTCATGGAGACGTGTCAATAAATCAGCTAGATACGCTAGTCTTGACAACCCTAACTCATCTGGAGTTCAAAAACCAGTCACCTTCCCATGTGATAGCACTTCTGTAAAGAGGTGTTGGTGTTCATTTCCTGTTTCAATGCACAAAAATGAAAACAAGTACAAATTCAGTGCTCATGCTTTAGTAAATTAACTATCTTTACAGCCTGATCCAGAGCAACTTTCAGCTTGAGAGGCCTTTTCTAGTAACTAGTGCTTCACAATGAATATTGCAAAGTGAACTTAGCATAAAGAGCAACTATTTTAATATTTCCCAAAATAACACCAAATTTCCCTGTCAGAGTTCATTCTTGCATGCCTAAGTGATGTAGCTATACTGAATTAAGTATAGACCAGGCTTTACTCTGTTTTACACATTCTGTGACCTTTTCCTTTGAGAAGCCACATCTCAAATTCTTCTTGCCACGCTACTAGAAGAAGAAATGAAATCAGCTGTTTTGCAGCTTTATTCCCAAGAATCTATTGCAGAGTATCTTTTGCCTGCAGGTATCAAAAGAGTTTTACCAGTTCTTTGAGGTTTTCCAGATGAAGCAATCCTCAAGTTTACATGGTTTGATACTTTTAGGACCTTTGCATTAATGATGCAATGACGCACTGGTTCACTTTCTTCACCACTCAAAGTAAATCTAAATGAAGAGTTAAGATCATACCTTTTAATAGTTCTGCACTGTTTATTACTTGTAGCAGGAAGTCTACCAGTATTTGAACCGATGCAATTTGCCTGTATATACAAGGTCTTGCCAACAAAAAGGAATTCTGAGGATGTGAAAAAAAAAAAAAAACTAGGAAGGTTTGAAACTAATGCTCATGACCTACTTGCATTCAATGTCATAGAGAATGGATTCACAGAATAAAGGTTCTGAAAAATTAAGACATCTACACAGTAAAGTCCAGAGAGAGAAAGCATCAAAATCTATCCATGTAAAAAAAAAAAATAGCAAGTTGTTCCATAGAAGCCCATAAATACATAAGTATAGCTGACATGAAAAGGAAGACTGTAAGGAGAAAATGGCCAATGTGGCTTCTGAATGACTGCTTGAAGATCTGAGGTTTTAAAAATACCATAAATGAAAAGAGGCAAGATAGTTATACAAAAATGCACGTGGACAAGGTAAGTGCTGAGCTAATGCTAACCAAAAGGGCAGCAGGAAATAATAATGAATTTTTATAAAAGCAGGTCTGAAAATAGACTGAAATAAAAACCCAAAATATTTTTTTCTCAGTTTTTCGTTTTCTGACCAGTCCTACAGGTGACTAGCAAACTGCCACTGAGACATATCTGATGAACATTTAGATGCTTTTCAACCATAAGTATCATTGGGAAAAAAAATCACATTTTTCCAGCTCTAGCTTTTATAGACATATAACAGGGAGAAAAAAAGCTAGAGAAAGTAGTTCAGTAAAAGAGGAGGGGGAAAAACATGGCACAAAAATTTCATGCCCATTGTCCCACAGCAAACTCGAGTCAGAACCTGGAATAAACTGAGTACTGCTCTGCACTTCTAGATCATATCTTTTCCAGGACTGGCCAGGAGTCCACATATAAGAGAAGGTAAAATGACAACTTGTAGCTGTTGCAACATCCTTAGCCTGAACTGTATTTGGTACAACTTTGTGTGTTTTTATATTTTGTTAACCTCTTTGTGACCTTGAAAGAAATGTAAAAGAGTACGTGAATTTCCTTTTCAGTCTACAGCATGAAATCCAACCACCATTCTTTCTTATTTAGTAAATAATATAGTGAGCAACCCTCGAGCAACTGATGCTATTTACATATATTAAAATAAATTGCATAAGCAAGCCAGAGGGGGGTGCATTACATAAAGTGGCAAATCCTGCCTTCAGGGAGTTATGGCATTAGTCTTTATATTCATTTCAGGCTCTGGCCCTTTCTATTTATGCTCCATCAGTTGGGGGAAAGTATAAATGAATAGAAAACACCCTGTTGAGAAGTTCTGCCTAAAAATTTAAGGCATTTTTGACCCTCAATCTTCATCTCACAGCTCTGTCAATCTGGGTGGAGTCCTCTGCACGTTCCAAGGAAGGAAATTCGTTAGTGCAAACTGATACAATGCAGAAACAATCAATGTTATTCCTTCTTTCACAAGACTCCATCTCCTAGTAGAAGTTAGGTTCTCCTGAAGCACAGAAACATTTTGACTACAAAATAAAGGGCATTATGACTGTCCACTCCATGGACTACCCCAGTGGTTATCAGACGTTTGCCAATCATGACATGCTTGGCAGAGTGCCTGACCCTACAGGACAAACCAGCCCTCCCCTCTCCCGCACCCCCTAGGCTGAATCCAGTCCCCCCACCCGGCTTTCCATGACACACTTGCCACTGTGTGGCGACACAGTAATGTGTCCTGTCACAATGGTTGAGAACTGCTGAATTACACTACCATCTCAACTGTGTTCTCAGTCCTTCAAATGTATGTTTAATGCACTAATTTCAATTTCTGTATTGTTGAAAGTTCTCTCTAAATTGGAGGCAAGGAGAAAATTAAAGCAGCTTTAAATTATTATTTTATAAGCATGAGTGTAGCCATCTACACGTGGCCCTTCTGTCTCCCTTACAGTTTCACTCCCTTGATACAAAGAACTCACAGGCTTATTATTTGCAGTCACCCATGCTCGTTTATTTAGAGTGCATACTATCCGTTCCCAGTCCTGCCCCAGGTACTCTAGAGGCTTCGGGGCTCAGGGTTGTTTGTTCCTTCTGGCCGGCTGGCAGGCAGGCAGATTGACTTGTAGTTGTTCTCCACCTTGCTTGGCCATGCCTCTCTCTCCTGGTTGCTGGCCTATGGATCTTGTCTGCCAGATCACCAGCTGTTCACCCTTTGATTTATTAGCCAAGGCTCTGGCTCAGCATAATCAATGCAGCCGGTTATTACCTGCTCCCCCTGTGATTCCTAGCTCTGCTGGACACAGGGCACTGCATCAGCACTGAGGCAGCCGACCACTCTCAGCTCCGTCACAAGACATACTGCACTTTCCCATCTCTGAACCAATTTACTGATGAATAATGGCCCTGTGGTATACCGACAATGTCAAAACGAGGCAGCCGTTAGCAATAAATAACTCATCCAGGATAAAGCAGCACCATTACACAGAGCCATCCGTATCAACTAATGTAGTGAGATAGGGAAACTTACTATTTACAGTGAACTGGTTGATCCTTGTTAGAAGAGACCACATGGAGCCTGCCCATCCAACTGGCTGCACCTGGCACAGTGCTCATTTCTGTACTGGGACACTTCACAGCTCTTCTTCCACAGTACAGAGTGGCCAAAGAAGGAAGAATTTTTTTCCACTTGCTCCTTTTATTGCTATATGTAGAGATGAGCAGAAACAGAAGGTGATGAGCCCCTCACAGATCCCATAAAATGTGTAAAGGGCTTTATGGTTTGGCAAATCTTATTAGCCTCACTTTTCATGCATTACCCTTGTGCTGGAGATCAGCTGGGATGTTCCATCTGAGAATCCTTAGATTTGTACATCTGGGGAAGAGAACTCTCTGTGCGGGGGACCTTTGCTCCACATGACAATAGTGCCATTATTTATCACAAGCAATATCTTCTCTTAACTGGAGGACAAGAAGTCTCCTCCAGATGTTACCCTGTAAATGGGACAAAACAGGACAAATGTGACTTATGCAGCCGTCTTCTCCCACTCCCACCTCCTTTCCAAAATCATCTGATATTTTTGTGATAAGCCGTTCTATGGTGTGAACTGTAAGGGAAATCTAAATTGTAATATACTGTTCAGCCACAACATGGCACTGTGTAAAATACTTTATTTAGGTTAAACTCAGCAGTACCTGGCAGAGGACTTGACTACAGGACCTGATGTGTATAAAACCGCTCTAGAGCTAGTTGATATCTGGTGCAGAAGCACATAACATGGTGGCAGGAGTCAACTAAGAACAAAAACAGAAGAAAAACAGCAACAGAGGTTACAAACAGAAGGATCAATATGTCATGCTTCAGCGTCCCAGAGACAAGGCCAACCCACCAATATAGGTGAACTAGGTGGTCACCCAGGGCACCAGCCTTTAAGGGGCACTAAATTAGATGGAAGTGAATTTTTTTCTCTATATAAAATCAGTTATAGCATGTGAAGGGGGAGGGGAGCTGCCAAAGTCCATAGGGTATCAAGAACCCTTGGGCCGCCCCTGCCCAGAGAACTTCAGCTATTACAAACTTCCAAACTGCACAGAGTGAAAGCAGTATTTGGCAAGATTTTCAGTTAGAAACCACAACTTTTAAAGGGGTAGCCATGTTAGCGTAGTTCAGCAAAACAAACGAGTCCTGGGGCACTTTTAAAGACTAACACATTTTATTTATACCATGAGCTTTCGAGGATGTAATCTGATTACACCCACGAAAGCTCATGCAATAAATAAATTTGTTAGTCTTTAAAAGTGCCACAAAACTCCACAAAGAAACTGACAATACACAGGTGTCTACTTTTAATTTACATTGCGGTGAAGCAAGCAGTGTGTGTCTTTGAATCCTTTGATTTTACTGAAGGCAGTCACAAAGACATCTGTTAAAGGGGTTGGCTATGTTTCCTGCATACTTTAGACTTCAGAGAAACATGAGTTTATGAAAAAGAGCATGTTTTCACCACGAATCACGGGGGAAACGTTGAATGTTTTTAAAAGAAATCTGGCTACACCGGCTGAAAACTGATTTTGGGAATACAAAACATGAGAGATGGGCTGGTTATGGGGATAATAAATTAAAAACCTTTCACAGCAGCTATAATTGAAGAGAGATTTAACCCCAGCCACAGCTATACAGAAAGCAAAGCAGTCTCAGCTAGTGAGACAACAAAACAAAAAGCAGCTTGTAACACTTGAAAAACAAGAGACTCCCTTAGAATCTGTTAACAAATGCAGCATGAGTGCTCAAAGTCATTACCTTAAGACGCTCCCCCACCACCCAAAGTAAGGAGAGAGAACTCCCAGGATAGGAGAGACAAATTCCAGCCTACCTGCACAAGATACAGAAAAAAAGAATCGTATCCCAAGAGGTGATGAATGTCCATGCAGAGGCACATGGTGCAATAAACTCATGGAATATGGACTTTTTCAGCTATTTCCTGCATGAAAGCAGTCAGGGAGTTGATTTATATCACAGACAATCAAGCTGTTTCTGGGATCTCTCACTTGTGATGACTTAGAGCCTTACTGCAGTATGAAACTGAACGTTCAAGGCAAGACTATTGACTCAAATTGACTCGAGTGGATGTCAGAGTCATCTCAGAAGGGACTTTCAGTCACCTTCAACCCCTCCCACAGCTGATGTCACCCAAAATAGCTCTGACTAGCCATGGATGCATTCTGAACTGCATGGGCCAGTTCACCACAGAAACAACTTACAAAGACACAAGCTTTGCATTCAGACAGCATGTGCTCAAAGGATCGAAGATCAGCAACTTTCTCAGCCGCGGTGTGGCAGCCATGATGGACCTACTAAGAAAGGTGAAAGGACTTGATGGACAATGTGATGATATTGGTCTTCTGTAAGGAGATCCAGTACAAATCAGCTTGCAATGATGCTGAATCATTCAACGTATAACCATCTCTACTAGAGAGCCCTTAGTAGAGACTAGCTTCAGGTTTATGCAAGTTCAGAGGACATCATTACCTGGTTGCAGTGGACTGTTTTTCCAAGTATTTAAATGTACTTGAAAGGCATAACATATTGCAATGTTATCAAGAAACTGAAGTGCACTTTTGCTCACTTCAATATTGCAGAACAGACAGTAGACCACAGTTAACTGAAGGAGAACTTGTCATTCTGAGTGAGCTATGATTTTGATCATATTACTAACAACCCACATTACTCACAAGTAAATAGAGAGGCTGAGAGAGCTGTACAGACAGACAAGAAAATCTTACAGTGTGAAGAGCCATTCTTTGCTCTTCTGAGTTACAAATAAAGACAAATCATAGCTACCAGATATAGTCTAGTAACGCCTGATCTGAAGATAATTCGGAAGTATTGTTCTGACTTTGGACAAGATTCTGTCTCCAAGGTAGCCAGACATAGGAAGAGCAGCTAAAAAAGCTTGTGAACACTTTTATAACTGGTGTCACTCAGAACTGCTGGGTCTAGAACCAGAAGATCATGTTCATATCAAATTGGATGGAGGAACAGGATGCAGAACTACAGCTTATCATAAGGAGAAAGACTCTTCAGCACCTGGATTGTATGTGATCAGGACTGACCATGGGAGTTCAACAGAAACTGTCAACATCTATAGTTTGTCAGAAAGAACAATTGATAAAGCAATTTCTATAGGTGGCAGATGCAGAACAAGACGACGACTCAAGGATCCTAATCTAAACAGTCCACAACCACTTGTTGCAACTAAAGGACAAATTGATGGCTAAATTGTTATGTGTAACTAGAAAAACCAGTATGATTCAGAGACACTTCAAAGACAATTTGATAGTGAATACACTGCAAATGGTTGGAATGTAGAACTATAAAGGGGAGATGTAATGGAAGGCTAGGCTCTAGTACACTGTTTGACCACTGAGTAACACTATGTATAAAAATCTTATTTAAGCTTAACTCAGCCATCCCTGCAGAGACTCTTAGGATGAACACATCTGGTAAGTATAAACAAGCTATGTAGCCAGGCAGTCCATATCTGGTACATAGACATGACATGAACAGTGTGACCTCTTCTGGACAAAACTTATTCACTCCTTGTTAGATCTATACCTATAGAGAGAGTACCAAAGGGGTAGCCGTTTTAGTCTATTGCAGAAAAACAACAGAGTCCTATGGCACTTTTAAAGACTAACAGATTTATTTATCGCATGAGCTTTCATGGGAGAAAATCCCACTTCGTCAGACGCTGCTTCAGTGATTTATTTTAAATTAAGGGAAGCAAGAAAAAAACAACAGTGAAATTTTAGACTCATTGGCTATGTCTACACTTGCTAAAATTAGTTCGAATTAGTTAGTTCGAACTAACTAATTCAAACTAATTTTAGTTAGTTCGAATTAGCGATCCCCATTCATTTCAATGGCCGGTTCGAACTAAGAAATTAGTTCGAATTAACATGGCCACATTGGCTAATTCGAACTAGTTAGTTCGAATTAAAGCCTTACTTCTAAAGCCCTATTCGAACTTATTAGTTCAAATTAAGGAAGCCCTTAATTCAAACTAACTAAAGCCTAGTGTAACCATGGCTTTAGTTAGTTCGAATTAAGCCTCCTTAATTCGAACTAACTTGCCAGTGTAGACATAGGCATTGAGAGCTAAGCTTTCATTGACTTCAGTGGAACCAGGATTTCATTCAAAGACTCAGAGAGAGAGCATAGCATCTCCTCTCTAACAAACTTCAGAGCAAAATGACTGTCAAGTCTTTTAGGATAACAGAGCGCTTGCATTTAAAGATGTAGTACACAAAAGACAAAGGGAAACAATTATTGTACAAGCCTAAATAAACCACACACCGCAGCATGATAAATCCATAGCCATTGCATGAACTGTTGCTCTTTAAAAAATATTCAAGTGCTCATGTACAGTAAATATTTTTCTGTAAAAGATCAAAATAACCCCCAACGCAGTAGTGCTGATGAGTGACAGTGCATTGCCAAACATATTTTCTGCCAAACAGAAGGAATAGCAGAGACAAGTACTGATAATTCTGGCTGTTATTATAGAAAAAGACAAGAAAATAGGAGAGAGAGACTGTCATTTCTTTTGTTGTCGAAACCCTACCAAACAGGATTTGTTTTTCACACCGCAGGAAAATATTCTTTAACAATTATTCTTTGGGTCTTTTAACTTCACCTACGGAACAATTATAAAAGAGTTTTTAAAGCAATATAGTGCATGTATACCTATAATACACTACGGTTTATGAATAATGGCTTCACCTCTTACTCCCAAATACGTATTACAGATCCAATCCTTCAGACCTTACATTGGCAAAATGCCTTTTTGGGAATTAAGAACTTTAGGAGCTTAAAACACATTATAGAAATCAGAAAGACTTTGCAGAATTATCATGGGCTCTGCCCTGAAGAGCTTAATGTCTATGTTTAAGACAAGGGACAGCAGGTGGGTATAACAAACTAGAGGAGACGGAGGTGATTATGATCAGCATGATTTATAATGCCATAAAGTCAAACGCTGCAGTCCTTTCTCTCTCACTGCTCTTCATGGGATCTTTGCCTGTATAAGGGCAAGGGGTTTCATTTTTCACTCCCTACTCCATCCACTCTCCCTATCTGAGTAAGGACTGCCTGGTTGGGCCCATTGCAATATAGATTTTAATTGGTGGGTGTTACTCAGGAATGCAGCATAACTGCAGGATGCCCATACATTGTCAGTATCTATAGCTTCATATACAAAAAGCTATTTTTCAGATATAAAATGATATAATTATTGTAGTGGTGCTGTTGCTCCGCTATGGGAAGGACAGGGTTAAACAGGGCCAGGGAGAAGCAGCCAATGAGCTGAGAGTGGCGGGGAGCCAATCGGCTGGCTGCTCAGTATAAAAGGGAGCTGCAGAGGTAGCTCAGGGAGTTGGCCTGGAACACTAAGGGAGAAGGATTGCTCGCTCGCTGGCTGGCTGCCTGCCTGCCTGCCAGCAGCAGCAGCCAGCACCCAGCACCCCGGAGAGCTCAGAGTGTGCCACTGGGAGCTGACCAGCAGCCAGGGGGTCCTGAAGCCAGAAGGAGCAATGGTCCAGAGTAGCAGTCCTAAGGCGGGGGCCTGGAGAGGACGGCGACTATGACTCTGGGACAACAGGCCAGAACCAGAAGGTGGTAGTGGCTGGAGCAATGGGCCGGAGGCGAGGGATGCCAGGAGTGGATGGTGGCTGAATTCCACAGCGGTGAGGGTCTGCATGCGACTGGGGAGCTGCGGAAAAAGCGGCCCAAGGAAGCAGACTGCGGCAAAGACTGGAGGGAGGTGGCGGACAGTGCAAGGTCGCAGCACTTCAGGTTCCAGGGCCAAGGCCTGGAGAAGTAGGTGGGCCTGGGTCCCTCCCCACTCCCCCAGAGCACCAAGGGTGGTGGCAGAGCACTCACCGCCATTGACTTTTAATTAGTGCCCACAACACACAAGTGAGACTTTATCCTGGAAGGAGTAGACTAAGGAGGCTTAGCCGGAGAGCTAAGATCCTAGAAGCAGACTCTGGGAGAGAGTTTGGCATGAAAGAGGCGAAGCAGAGACTACCTGATGGTCGACCACATGAGTAATTCCCCATAACACCACCAGGAGGCGCCACTCAGGTGGGTCCTGTGCTGCAGAACACCTAAACATATAAACAGGATAACCATACTTAGCAAACCATAACTTTTCCATTGAGACCTTATGTGACATACTTTGCATAAGTTTTGTTGCAATTATATAACAGTGGTAGTGGCAATGTTATACATAGTTTTATTTCACTCATGCAACACCGCTGCAGATCTCCATAATGTGTTATAAACACTGGATAAAGATGGAGCACAGAATAAGGAAGAGAGGGTCTTAGGGTTGCTAACTTTCCTACCAAAACAGCAGTGATCTACCACACCTCCACTTCCTAAACTAGTTAATATATTAAACATAATGCTGAATTTCTCTTCTGCCAAGATTAATGAGGGTTCTGATTTGCTTTCAGTAGTTTTGTGGAGAGTGTCTACAATAGGATTCAGAAGGCCAGCGTTTTATTGCCAGGGCATATTAAAATGGATCGATCACTTAACTTCCTTGTGATTTGTGTTCCCCATCTCTAACGTTCACCTGCCTTTGTAAAGTACACTGAGATATATGGATTAAGAGTGCTGTGGAGGTCCTATATTCATATTATTCCAAAGAGTGTGCTCATGGTTTGGAACTCTTGCTAAATGTATCACTAGTCAGTGGGAGAAGGGATCTAGTATTTCTCCAGAGTCCCTGACAGATTAATTCTAAAAGGAAATCAGCAGTTCTCATTTGCCAATTGATATGACATGAAAAATCCACCCAGGCCTCTCCAAACCATCTATCGGGGAATAAAGGGGAATCCACATAGTGAGAAATGAGCCAG
>ML685790.1:7742445-7768518 GCA_007922175.1 Pelusios castaneus | reverse complement strand
GATAAACTGATCGTGTGTACAAGGCCTAAGACTTGTTAGCCCGAGTACGTTTACTTTTTAATTTCTAATATATTTCAGCAGTTTGAATGCTGTAGAACATCTCGTTTCTCATCAGTCAGTCTTGCATTACTGCTTTTGAGGTGAGTTAGCAAAGTAGAGATTCTGTTTTAATAGCAGTTTTCCATTATTGCAGTTAATGTTTTTCTCACTGAGTAATTGAATTTGTTGGTGACCTAGTTCCAGTTATAGAAAAATAGGTTACTCACTACCACTGGGTTTTTGTTCCTTGACCTTAAAATGGTTTCAGTAATTAGATCTTTAAAAATAACTTTTATAGATATTAATAATGTATTTTTGCTCCTTAGTTTCATTGCATTTTATTATAACAATTTTTTCCATGTAGCTTTGATAAATCCTTTTTTAAAATCCATAAGTCACAAATAGGGTGATTATTATAACCAGTTGAAAACAGGGCTACAGTCTAGAGATAATGGGTATTAATTATTGAACTTTCTGTCAGGATCCCAACAATGGCAGTAAGGGCCAAGAGTCAGAACAGGGAGAGGTTGGGCATGCCAGAGGAATCTATAGTCAGGGTCCAGAGTCAGGGTCAGAGTCCAAGTCAGGTTTCAGGGTTTGAGTCAGGAACCAAAGTCCAAATCAAGCCAAGGTCAAGACAGGAATTCAGGAGCAAGGAGCAGTAATGATCATGTCAGGTACAGGAAGTCTGCACCATTGCCTGGACGCTTCCTGGAACACTCCTTGGGTTTATATAGGATAGGGGCCAAATAGGAACTATGAAAGTGCTGCCTGTCAAACCCTAGATCTTTCCTTGATCTGTGTCCACAACTTCCACACTGTTGGCTTTGCAGCTAACATCACTTCACTGAAAGATGGTCCCCCTCCCTCACTGTTAGAGGCAAAAATGTTATTGTCATTAAAAACTTGAAATCTATATTGTTTGATTATTTCTGTGCTGAACAGCATGAGGGTGTCCCATTAAAAACAAAGCAGAAAAGGTGATTACTATAGTGCCTCCTGAAAGATTGTATTCAGCTGTGCAGAACACTGTGCCTTAGTTATTCCTTCCCTGCTCCCTGGCTTGGTGGCCTGAGAAGGCCATGGACTCAGTCCTCCCAC
This sequence comes from Pelusios castaneus, assembly GCA_007922175.1. Taxonomy (NCBI): domain Eukaryota; kingdom Metazoa; phylum Chordata; order Testudines; family Pelomedusidae; genus Pelusios; species Pelusios castaneus. The sequence goes on along the minus strand of ML685790.1, from coordinate 7,767,378 downwards.
TGCTCATCAGCTCTGGCTCTGAAGCGAACTTTTCCAGCCTATCTTGCATGAAAAATGCTGGTTGTGACACTGATTGTTTTTGGCAGTGGCAGGTTCAAAAACTAGAAGACAAATATAAAGAATGCAAAATTTTGTACATATGTTTTTTAAAATCTCATGATTTTTAATCCAATCTCCTGATTATTGAGGCCTGATCCATGATTTCTTGAATGCGCAGGTTTGGTAATACTAATGTCGTGTGTATCAGACATAAATTACAATATATATAATTTTTATGTTTATAAAATAGTATTAAATTGAACACTCAGCTAGCGAAAAAGACCTCCAAGGATGGGGAAACTACTGAAATGCCTTACGCTAGACAGATTAGTTTGTATACCCACAAACACAAGGGGCATTTGAACAAAGATAGAAGTGTCACACATGCATGGGAGGAATTCTGAATCGACCGTGAGAGAGAAATTTGTTTATCCAACTTTGCACAGGATCAAAAACAAATTCTTTATGATGATTACATATAATGTGCTACACCCCAAAAGCAAATTGGGAGGAAATTTCCCCCACTTAGTGGCTCAGGAACTTAATTTAGAATGCAGTAAATGGTAAATATAGAGATATTGGAGAGCTAACATAGGGTGCTGTTCCACCTGCAAATGATGGGCTTTCAAAATACCTGAGACAGAATATAAACAAAGATCACTGCACTCACAAGGGAAGACCTGAGATGCATGAGCAGGCAGAGATACTGGCCTTGAATGCAGCTAGATAACTCATGGCAATCAGACAGAGAGCAAAAATGAAAAGCTACAGAAGAAAGAGCATTCTGCTGGTAGGAGAGTCAAAGCTTGTATAACCAGGAGGCCAGCTATACTTATTGTAATATTAATCTGAACTGCATGCGTCTGTTGTGTTTAATTCTTATTTTTGGGAGTCTGTTAGTTTTGCGCATATTTCCTCCTCTTCCCCCCCCCCAATTATTTTAACTGCTCTGAAATGTTTGGCATAAGCTGTTGGTTTCAAGATAGTTATTGTTGGATACCCACTAAGAAAGAAGGCCAATCTCTGGCTTGAAAGGAGACTAATCAGAGGTGTAAGATACTGACATAAACATTCAGTTGAAACTATTGTAGAAAGACAATACAATAGTTTCTACAATAGACTAACACGGCTACCCTTTTGGAATTTGACTACATGGAGGGCACTGAATACAGCCGTTTGAAGTGGACTTTAAAAGTGCCACAGGACTCTGTTGTCTTTCTACAATAGACTAACACGGCTACCCCTTTGGAATTCAGTTGAAAGTAAAAGAAATGCAGATCCTGCCACACTGTCTGGCGTAGTTCACAACTGTGAGTGTCCGTCTCAGTGCAGACTCTCAAAAAAAGTGCAGACGTCCACAAACTGGTTGTATGTTCTCTAATCAGATTTCACCAACCCAGGAACATGTGAACTCCTGAAGCACTGTAACAGACCTACTATGCAGTCACATACCCCTTGGGTATTCCAGTCTATCTTGCCATCCCCATGTAAGCTTACTGATAGCTGTTTTGTATGACTTACTGATAGCTGTTTCGTTATACGCCAAAGATCACAAAAGATTCAGGTTGTTTCCAGTACCAAGAGACCAGTCATGTAGCCCAGGTCATTTATACCTCAAATCTCACACCAAAGACAATTCTTGAAGCCAGTCCTACAGTAAACTAATGAGGCATTTATTAACTAGGAAATAGAAATGAGAATTACTTACGAGTTAAAGCAGGCAACACATATATACAAATGAAGTAGACTGTGGTTTTAAAAGGTCATCTCTCAGCACTGAATGTCTTTAGGGTTAACCCAGGTAGACCCTGGGGATCTTTGCTTCTGTTTCATAGCACCAGTTCTGTGAGAGTCCAAACAGTAAAGCGAGAGAGAATATTTCTTGTGTTCTGTTTTATCTCCTTCTTCCACCATTCAAGCCGATGGGACAGGTTTTCTTGCAGGTATCACTTTCATGGGTCTGAGCAGGTATGATCATGGTGGCTCAAGGGGCTATAGTGAGAATGCTCTATTGGGGCAAACTGCAAGGAGTAGGGCAGATGATTGCCAAACCTAGTGGGTTTTTCTGTAATTAGATTCACCAATCCAGTAATACAACAGCAGCTGGAGCACCTTACTTGCAATTAAGATTGCCAAAACAATAGGGTGAGAATTTCCCACAGTGTTTTGTCCAACATAACTTCAAACCTCTCAAGTGATGGGTCTTTTCTCCACTACCATGGGGAAACTACTTCCCAGTGATATATCTATTTTAGAAAGCTCTTCATGATATCCAGCGTAAATTTTCTTTCTTAAATTAATTCTATTACCTCTAGTTATTCCTCCCTCAACATTTCTTCTATCTCCTTGTTGCTATCAACCTTCTAATTCTTTTATACCATTATCCTTTCCCTTCAGAGCTGTCAATTGGATAAGCCACAGATACTGAGTTCTATTAATCTCTCATGGTAAATCCATGTCATTTGCTCTCCGCACCTACTTTTTGTTTGTTCTCGGAGCTCCCCTCAATTTGGCAATATTAACAGAGTTATCTGTAACTGCATGAAATATGCCACGTCCAGGCACACCAGGGATGTATTGTATAGAATGGAATATAATGTCTCTGCAGTTGTATCTTACCATTACATAATCCTTTCTTTTCTGCCATATTATACTGAAAATTCACAACTAATTTGCTTTTTTCTATTATTCCTACAGCAGCATTATAACCGTCTCCCTTTTATACAATATGAGTTTTGGATTCTCTTACCTTCCCACATTTTTAATCTTTCTTTGTATTTATTATTTCTCTGTTTTGGCTGATATTTGCACCTCCTCACACTTGTGTGCTTTTTGATAGTTTCCCCCTGCACTCTGATTCTCCGAACATGTAGTATCATGAGAAACTTCTTCAAGTTTTGATAATTTAAAATGTCCATCACAGATCTGTATCTTGTTTTCAACAGCTACATGCAGTTCAGGAACATAGTTGCTGACTTGACCTATTCACGAGTTAATTTTATTTTTATATTATTCAGATTCATTTTACAGTTTTATTAAGTCCTTTTGAAGGATGATGAATGCCAACTGTAGCAACCAGCATCCATTTCCAGAAAGATTAAAATAACATTGTGCCCTTACTAGCATAGATCATAAAATGGAGCAGATGTTTAATTTTATTTCTCCCTCATACACAAAGATTGACCTCTGCACAGTAACTGCTCCAAAAATAGATTTTAACTGATTTTTTTTTCTTTTTTGGACTTCTCCTATCCTCTACCAGTTATATCTGAAAAAAAAAGTCAATATCTTTTTGCAATCTGGACCCTAAAGACAGAAAAGCGCCCTAACTAGGTCACCAAATACATTCACAGGCTGCAGATCAATGTCAGCAACACCAAACAGTAAGCTGTCAAAGCACAGAGGCTAAACAATTCCACAATGCCATCTAGTGGCTGTTCTCGGCAAATTGTTTTCTTTCTCAGAGGTTATGGACAATGTTTACAGAAATTATTAGCTACATAAAACTTCAAGAAAGATTAAATATCCTTAATGTAACTATGGACAGTACTAAATAAAGATACGGCTACAATTGAAATATAACAGAGGAGAAAAAAGAGCAGTAACTGCAATGAAGAGGGTCAGGAGGAATGAGGGGGGTCTGGAGGAGTGAAGAGGGTCAGGGATGGAGGGGGGTCAGGGGGAGTGAAGAGGATTAGGGGGAGGGGCCTGTGCTAGTGCCTCCGGAAGGCAGGTCAGGGCGGGGCCCCAAGAGAAGAGGCGCTCCAGAGTCTGGGTCTACCATTCCATGAGATCGAGCATCTGCTTGAGCAGCCTCTGTTCGCCCATCGTAGCCCCTTCTCGACCCTCCGGTGGGCATCCTCCTGCTCCTGCTGGGCGCTGGCCTCCCACTGCTCCAGCACCATAGTCTCGTCTCCCGAGCCCTCCTCTGGTCATCATTGAGGGAGGGGGGCTCGGCAGAGTCGATGGTGTGGGCTGACAGGCTGCTGCTCTCCTGGCCCAGAAAGGCATCCAGCTTTTGGTAATACCAGCAGCTGATGGGGCTGTCCCTGTCCAGAGCGTCTCCTCCCGGGCCTTTTGGTAACCCTGGTGGAGGTCCTCGATCTTGACCCAGACCTGCTGGGTGTCCTGAGTGTGGCCCTTGGCAGCCAGGGCCTGGGAGATGGAGGCATACACCTCCTGATTGCAATGGCTGCTTCGCAATTGAGAGCTGACTGGCTCATGCCCCCAAAAGGCCAACAGGTCGAGGATTTCCTGGTGGCTCCAGGATGGGACCCGCCTGTGGCCTTCGCTCTGCTCTGCCCTGCTCCCAAGCAGTAGGTCTGGCCAGCTCTCGGAGCAGGGTGGTCAGGGGTAAGTCCTGCCTTGTGGTTGGCCAGGGCAGACTCTTCCTGTGCCAGGAACTCTTGGGGGGGGAAGTCAGGGAGGAAGGTCTGGAGGCCATGGAGGTTGACTTAGGGCTACTCTGCGTCTACACTGGCTTAGGTCAACTTAATGAAGTTGACTTAGGTGTTAGGTTGACCTAAAAGGAGGCGTCACTACATCGACTTAACTTTTCCTTAAGTCAACTTAAGGAAAGCCCAGTGTGGACGCCAAGTAGTTTGAGTTGACTTAGCCCTCCTTTGGTCAACTTCATTTGTAAGTGTAGACACACCCTAACTGACTTCAGTTGACCTCCTTAACTAGTGTGACAAAAGCTCCCACTCCTATTTATCTATTTCAAACCTCCTCTCTCTTCTTTCACGCTCTCTGAGAATCCCAGAAGGCCAGTTAGGGAATTCAGTCTGAGTTGCAGCCAGAATCAAAACAGAGCCACAGATGGGTCCTTGGGAGCACGTCTAGTGGTTTGGGTGTCTGGGTGCAGGGAGACTGGAAAAGAGGGTGGTGTGAATGGGCAGTGTAACTTACTGTCATAGTTGGAGGACACATCACAATTTAGTCCAATGAACAGAGCAGAAATATTAACAGACCAGAGAAGGGCAATATAGGGAATACTCATGATTATTTCCAGGGTTATATTTTATTATTTTTATTGTGTAAGTGTAACCTTCGGGTGGGCTAAAATTCATTTAATTGCCCTTCTCCAGTGCCTCACAGAAATCAATCCCAATCCCTATGGAGAAAGCAGCTGGAGACCCAGGATCCAGTCTGTATGGGACTCACAGCAAAGATTACTCACATTAAAATACTACTACAATAAACATAACAATGAACTTTATTAACTACTAACTAAATGAACCTTATCCTAAGAAAACAAAGTACAATTAACCAAGAACAATCCCTACACAAACCCCTGCATGAAAGATACCCAAGAGTCCCAAAGTCCAGGTGGAGTTCATCCAACTCTCAGCTACAGTCTCTGTTCCAGTGTAGAGGCTTGAGTGGCAAGAAATAGCTGTCCTCTTCTTCCTTTGCTGGAATCCTCTGTAGCATTCCATGCAGGCTTTTTCTTCTCCTTTGCAACCAGCCCTCAGTCCCATATGCATGTCTGCAAGGTCTGTTGCAAATGACTCCATTACAGGGAGAAAACATCTTGTTCACTCCTGGCTCAGCTTCTCTCCAGAAAACTGAGCACATGGTCTCCTTTCAAGGCAGCTCTAGCCTGCTGTCTGCACAGACTGCTGCTCTCATGTCATCTGACTGACAACATCACATCACACCAGCAGGGTACACTGTGGAGCATGCTCAAAATACTACCACACCCTGCCTCTGGAAGTTTCCAGTTGTGGGTCGCTAATCTGCCCAGCAACAGTAACCCACCCTCAGCAGGTCTCTCAGAGATAGCCTTTTCAGGCATGTGGGTTACATAAGCATCTTGGGGCAGCAACTAAATGCAGCGTTCCATTGTGCTGGGCACTGTATATGAAGATGAAAGGGGAGACAGCAGTGAAGTTGTCACACAATAAGTCAATGACAGAGCTAGGAACAGAACCAAGGTCCCTTGGCTCTTAGTGTAGCGTGCTGTCTATTGATTTTCCATTTCCATTTTGTTTGACACTTCCCATTTTTTTTCCTATGAAAAATGTAAAAGGGTCTCACACTTGGTAGATTCTTTAGACTGAGCTCATTACACATACTACAGCTCCTTACATTCCTTCATTCCCCCTACAAGTCCTATGTGCCACCCTCCCAACCCCCTCTGTTTCAGAGACACAGGTAAATAATAAACAAGGAGTCTGGTGGCACTTTTAAAGATGAACAAATATGTTAATCGCATAAGCTTTCGTGGAAGAAAATCCCACTTCAAGTGTCTGACGAAATGGGATTTCTCCCATGAAAGCTCATGCAATAAATAAATTTGTCAGGACTCCTTGTTTGTTTTGCTGAACTAGACTAACATGGCTACCCCTTTAGAACTCGGCAACATGTAAATAATGAAGCTGTGCCAACTTGTTGCTTGTTAAATTATTTCTTTTCTCTCTCTGGAAGACAAGCCATTCAGGATGTCAACATTTTGATCTCTAGGGGGATCATAGGCAGCAGAAATGAGCTACTGGGTAATATTATGTGGAAAGGTGTTAATGGCTGCCATCAACCATTTCTTTCATTCACAGACAATTGTTGACCTAACTAAAGCTGGAATGGGGTGGGCAACCTCCAGCATGTGTGCCAACACTGGCACACAAGCCCATTCGGAGCAGTACGTAACATCCTCCGCAACACCACAGAAATTGCCACTCCTGCTACCGAAAGCCACTCTGGGCAGCTTCCTTCTGCGGCATCCCTGGAGACCCTGGTCTCCCCCCTCCAGCTATGGCCACTGCCAAATTTTTAGGTGGATGCTTTTTTGTTTTGTTTTGTTTTTGTGAAGGGGGCTGCCAGCACCTGCTGAGGGTTGGGGAGGAGGGGCTTGCACAAGGGTTGGCAAAGGTGGCCAACTCCTTATGCTATCCAGATGTTAGGGGCTCTGGGTCTCCTACATTTCCCCCTTTCTAGTTTTCCCCAAAAGCAATATGTGTCTGCCCATTGCTTAGAACATTCCCTGAAACTGTGGATTGATCAGATGTGGTGTTCAGAAAGTCCGGTTAGACAAAACCCTGGCTGGGATGATTTAGTGGGAGTAATCCTACTTTTAGCAGGGGGGTTGGACTAGATGACCTTATGAGGTCTCTTCCAGCCCTTATATTCTATAATACATCCACACTGGAGTCTGAGGTTGACTTAAGGATGGTTAAGTTGACCTAAAGACCTCTGCGTCCACATTGGGTGCTTATTAAGTTGACTTAAGGGCTTCCTTAGGGCGACTTAAGCCAGTGTGGACGGGGAGTGCTCTTAAGTCAACCTAATTGGCCTCCAGGCCCCAGTGCAATGTGGGAAAGCTACCCACAATGCACCACTCCTCCGTTGACCTAGCACCTGCCAGTGTGGATGCTGGCAGTCGACTGGAGTTTACAGTGTGGATCTTGTTAAGTCGACTTACCAGAGCTTCCAGTGTAGACATACCCTATGATTCTAAGTTGTTGCATTAAATTCAAACAATGAAACATGCAGACAAATGCCATCAACTACTATAGAGCCTCACTTCATTCTCTCAGCCTGATCATGAAAAACAAAAATGTTGTTAAAAATGTTTAATTTTCAGGGTTTTTTTAAACTTCTTTATTTCTAAACTGAATGTTTTTAACAAAAAAACAAACAGTTTTAAGTTTGGGGAGGGTGAGGAAAAGAATGACAAGAAGGTTTTGGGAAAAAGTAAATTTCCTGCAAAAAAAAAATTTTTTCAATCAGCTATCCTGGTATTTTCCCAGTCTTTACCCAACAGAAATCAAATGTTGCCTACTTGGAGTAGCTGGTATAGGTCTTCCAGATATGATTATATGTCTCCTTTTTGTTTATGTGCTTTAATCAGCCAAAAAAAATAGCTAACAGTGTTGACATCTAGCCTATAATCATTAGACTGAAAATTTAACATCTAAGTTAGACAAACAGGGCAGTTCACATCAGTGTTCCCTCTAAGCTGCGCGGGTGCGCAGCCATGCAGAGGCCGTTGCAACCCCTGTGCAGCACTGAGGGACCCCCGTGCAGGCCGGCAGCCCCCACCAGATCCCCGGGGCTGCGGCTTTGCCGTGGCAGACCTGACCTGAGCCCAGCCTCTGGGCTGGCCCTCCCCGCCCCCAGGGCGGAGCAGGCAGGCTCAGGGCCAGGGCATGTGCACACGCCTGCCTGCCTGCCCCATGCGGCCGGGGCAGTGGGGTGGCCGCGGCCAGGGAAGGCTCCCGGGCTCCCACCCGCTGGCTGCCTCGACTTCCTGGCCCAGGGCCGGGGTCGGCTCCGCACCGCCAACAGCCTCGGCCTCCCAGCATGGGGCCAGGATCGGTCTCCGGTGCCGGGGTCTGCTCTGCCCTCCCGGGGCCGCGTTCGGGTCCCCGCCGCCAGCGGCCTCAGCTTCTTTCTTTCTTTCTTTCTTTCTTTCTCTTCTTTGCCTTCCTTTCTCTTCTCTTCCCTTCCTTTTTCTTTCTTTCCTTCCTTCTCTTCTTTGCCTTCCTTTTTCTTTCTCTTCTTTCCTTCTTCCTCTTCCTTCCTGCCTCCTTCTTTCTCTTCCTTCTTTCCTTCTCTCCGCCTTTCTTCTCCTACCTTCTCTCTTTTCTTCCTTTCTCTTCCCTTCTTTTTCTTGTTTGCCTTCCTTTTTCTATCCTGCCTTCCCTTCTTTGCCTTCCTTTTTCTTTCCCTTCTTTCTCTTCCTTCTTTCCTTCTCTCCACCTTTCTTTTCCTACCTTTTCTCTTTTCTTCCTTTCTCTTCCTCCTTTTTCTTTCTTTTTTCTTTTTCTCTTTGTCTTCCTCTTCCTTCCTTCTTTCTCTTCCTTCTTTTTTCTTTTTCTCTTCTTTCTCTTCCTTCTTTCCTGCTTTCTTTCTTTGCTTCCTTCCTTTCTTTCTCTTCCTTCTTTTTTCTTTTTCTCTTCTTTCCTTCTTTCTCTTCCTTCTTTCCTGCTCTTTCTTTCTTTGCTTCCTTCCATTCTTTCTCTTACTTCTTTTTTCTTTTTCTCCGCCTTCCTTCTCTTTTTTCTTTCTCTTCCTTCTTTTTTAAAAAGCTTTTTAAAAATTAATTTTAAATAAAAACCTTTCTAAAAATCAAATTTCAATTCAAAATTCATTCAAATTCAATTAATTAAACACAATTAATTAATTCTATTTACAATCACTTTAACTTTCATTAATGCCTATAATTTCTGTTGTTGGAGTTTGCACAAAAATTTTATTCAGAAAAAGTTTTGCACGTGGCTTGAAAATTTTGCACACAAGCCGCCAAACCTTAGAGGGAACATTGGTTCACATATCTCTTAAAACTACTGGCTAACAGGCCTTTCTGCAGAATCACTCAGAATTCACTGCTTATTGATTAATCGTTTGAGAGTTATTTTTGCTACCACAATGGCTATTTGGCTATTTTTTGTAAAAGCTTAAATTGTATAGCACAAGATGGTGGTCTCCCCGAATGGTACCCGCTTGCTGAGCTGCTGTGAGCTGCTCTAATTCAACGTTTATATATACCTAATTGTTAGGACTTGCCTTCCTCTGTACTGCACCTTCTCCTTTCTAGGTGTCTGCTTGTCTTCAAAGGGAGCCTACATTGTGAGAAGTGTTGATACAACATGTTACAGACCAGATACAGAGCATGGAATCTCTTATGAAGATTTGATTTTTGTTTTGTTGCTTCCCTTAATCTGAACTAAAAAGTTGTTCAAACCATCAGGATGGCATATTATGGGTTTTGTGTACAGAGAAACATAATACAGTCCACTAGAGGGAGCTGATAGATGGTTTAATTCCTGCTCAGAAACTAAAGAGATTTTTCCAAAGGAGTAGCCATGTTATTCTAGTTCAGCAAAACAAACAAGGAGTCCTATTCCAAAAGGGTAGCCATGTTAGTCTATTGTAGAAAAACAACAGAGTCCTGTGGCACTTTTAAAGACTAACAACAGATTTATTTACCGCATGAGCTTTCGTGGGAGAAAATCCCACTTCGTCAGACGCTTTGAAGATTTTCAAAGACTAACAAATTTATTTATCGCATGAACTTTCATGGGAGAAACTCCCACTTCGTCAGACACTTTGAAGAAGAGACATTGCCTTTCATCCAACCTTTTTTCTTTCTTTACGGGTTTAAACAAGGCTTTCTCTTTGAGTCACTCACCTCAGTTACTGTGCAGACATTAAGCATTTGTTTCCCACCATCAGCTACTCGTGACAAGCAATTAACTTTACATTATTATTATATAATTACATTATTTTTGTGTGTGTCAAGCAGACTTTGATAGGTGAAAAGTAAGATGACACTGCTTACAAGTTACTAAAGTAAAATCTGAACAAATATACAGAGGCTGTCTCTCTCACTGTCACTCTAAAGTCCCTTCATTGTGCCCTAAAAGAGCCTTACTTAAAGGGAGTGGACACTGACCCCGTGGAGGTGAGCCTCCCTCACATATGGCTGAGTGGTATGGTGCTCCACATGACCCTTGTAGATAGTGTGTTTCACTTAGTGGGTAGGAGGGGAAATGGCAGAGATGTGACTAAAAATGCACTGTTTTACAGCTATTTTCTGCTGCACTGGCCTATAAAATGTGAAATCAGATAGAAATGTGGAGGCCCAACAACCCCTGCATAACATTTAGGTTTTTATTTGGGCTCTCCATGGGAAAATGAAGGTGTACTAATAGTCAAATCCTGAGTTCAGTCCTGCACATCCTCATCTATTATATTGATGGAAGTTTTTCCTGGGTAAGGTGTAAGCTGAAGGCTAGATCACTTCTTCCTACAGAAACAAGACAAAGAAATTCTCAGAGTCCCTGGAACTTCTCTGCCTAATAGGATAGGGTTGGGAATAGTGGATTTTGGAGACCATGCCTGGTTCCAACACCCCAGGCCCTGGCTATCCATTAAAATCCTTTTTGTGCAGAGATGGGAGACCTTTCGCGGTGAGCGCTGGTGCTGCCTCTCTGACCCACTCCCTACTGGCAGAGCACAACACACAGGCTTGGTCTGTAGCTGATTGGTAGTAGCTACATAGGAGATCTAGAAGAAGGTAATGCAGCTACAAGGTATATTACCTTAACTTTCACTCTGATTTCTGTAGTGCAGTCTCTGGACTCTGCAGGAAATGGTGCTGCAGAGAGCAGTACCTCCCCGGTCCCTCCCACTCACACCCACTGCAGAGTTTTGTCCAAATATATCTCCTATGTAAGGGCATCTGTATGAAGGAAAGGGATGTTTTTCTCCTGTCTTTCTACACTGGCAGAGTGGGAACCATGTGATCGTGCTCCCTCTATAGCATCATATAATCTTTCACAGGCCCATGCAATTCAACCACCATAGGAATTCCCATCAGAAAGGACTACAGTAATTTATGGAGCCTTAGCCAAAGGGGTTGGCTCAAAGGCTGCGTCTACACTGGTAAATTAAGTCGACTTAAACTTGGCTTAAGTCGATTTAATGTGCCCTGAGTCTACACTACACTTTGCTTAAGTCGACTTAAGCAAAATAAAGTCGCCTTAATGAAAATTAAGTCGACTTTATTAAACCACCTTTCTACTCGACCTAAGGCTTAATTCGACTTTTTAAAGCCAGATTCCAATTAAGCCAGAATGGTCCCAGGGAGTATCCTGATGAGCCATTAAGGACATAAAGAATACAACCATTGTGTCCTTAATGGCTCATCAATTTACTCCCTGGGACCATATCACCTGGCAGATTCCTTAACATTAAGGAGACAATGATTGTTCACACTCTCCCATCTAAGGCATTTGTCCAGAATGACACAAGTTAAAGTATGGATATAACATCAAATTCTTAACTTCTAATCGAAATAGAATTCCTAGACATAAACTATATAATCATTCCCAGCAAATTACTACCTTTCTATTGATACCAACATGACCTAGTTCCTATGGATTACAGCATTTATGAGATATCCATAGAAAATAATATCATAAATGCTTCCCTAAATCCAGACAGCATCACACACAGGGCTCTGCCTTGCCAGGGTCCCTCTACCCCTTTGCCCCATTGTACACAGGGGGTGCCCCCCCCACTACCGTGGACCTGCCCACGGTCCCCCTAGCCCCACAAAGTCGACCTAGAGCATCCAGTGTGGACGCTCTAGGTCGACGTTGTAAGTTCCCCTTTAAGTCGACTTTAATTTTAAGTGTAGACACACTAAGTTGACTTACAACAGAGTCCTGTGGCACTTTTAAAGACTAACAGATTTATTTATCGCATGAGCTTTCGTGGGAGAAAATCCCACTTCGTCAGATGCTTTGAAGATAGGAAAGTTACAGAGTGGGAGGAAATTAAATGCAGGGGAGTGTGTATGACATAGCATCAGGTCAGGCTGTAACAGCAAATCAAAATAGGTGTTAGGATTCAAAACACTGGGGAACAGCACATGGAGGAGGGGGAGGTCAAATCACTTGTAATGCGAGAAAAATCCATAGTCCCTGTTTAACCCCAAGACAACTGAGTCAAATTTGCATATACGTTCGAGTTCTGCAGTCTGCAGTCTCTCTTTGAAGCTGTGATTTGTTATTCATCTGTTTCAACACAGCTATTAACAAGTCGTCAAGGGAGTGAGCAGGGAGATTGAAGTGTTCCCCTACAGGTTTTGCAGTGTTGCAATTTCTGATGTCAGATTTGTGTCCATTGATTCTTTGGCGCAGAGACTGTCCTGTCTGTCCAATATATAAGGCAGAGGGGCATTTCCGGCACATGATGGCATAAATCACATTGGTGGATGAGCAGGTGAACGAACCCTTGATGGAGTAGGTGGCATGATTAGGCCCTGTGATGGTGTCATCAGTGTAGATATGAGGGCAAAGTTGGCAGCGTGGTCTGCTGCAGGGCTGTGTTCCTGCTTTAGTGTTTCTGTTCTGTGATCTGTAGTTGCTGGTAAGTATCCTTTTAAGATTAGGGGGCTGTCTGAAAGCAAGGAGAGGTCTGTCTCCTAAGGCTTGAGAGAGTGAGGGATCATCTTGTAAAATAGGCTGTAGATTTTTGATGATGTGTTGAAGAGGTCTGGCTTGGGGGTTGTAGGTGGTGACCAGTGGCGTTCTGTTGTTGTTTTTCATGTGCTTCTCCTGCAGTAGTTGACTTCTGGGTACCCGTCTGGCTCTGTCAATTTGTTTCTTCACTTCTGCGGGTTTGTACTGTAGTTTTAAGAATGCCTCTGTTGTCTTTCTACAATAGACTAACACAGCTACCCCTTTGTAAATTGACTTAGTTAAAGTCGACTTAAAAGTGCAAGTGTAGACATAGCCAAAGGAAGCTGTTTGTGCTAGGGAAAAAGGGCTAGACAATTTTTATGACCAAAAATCATAATAAAGATTAAAGATGGGAAATAACAGTTGGATTGTCCAGTCCACCCACTGTTATTGCAGCACTGTTCCCTAGCATAAATTTTCTCCAGTCTAGTTTTCAAAAATCCCAACAGATGTGATTTCTACCCCCTCCTTGAGAAGACTATTCAACAACTGAATTCATCTCACTATCAAGAAGCCTGTTAAGTTTTTTCCCTACTTTTGCTTCATTTCTCTCAGAAATACCCCTTCATGACAGCCTAAATAATTGCTACAGCTTCTTGGTGTTCCCACCTTCCAGATGGTTGTAGGGTGTTGTCACAATTGCCTGCAGTTATGTCTTAGCCAAGTTATACATATGTGGTGCTTCTGATCTTTCCTCTTCAATCAATCTCTCCAGCCCCAGGATAGCTTTTGCTGCTCTTCTCTAAACTTCCTCCAGTTTGTCAATTTCTTTATCATAATGAGGTGTCCAGAAAAGAATGCAGGATTCTAATGGCCGTCACACTTGGAACGTTTGAGAGCTACACTTTACCAAAAACTCTGTTATTTGAAGCCACTACATATGCAGCCCAAAGATGCAAAAATCTTTTACCTGCCAGGTTGCTTTGCTGTCCACTATCACCTCTGATGAAATGGACTGCAGCCCACGAAAGCTTATGCCTGAAGAAATTTGTTAGTCTTTAAGGTGTCACAGGACTCTTGTGATTTTTGGTGTACACAGACTAACACGGCTACCCCTCTGGAAATTGTCACCAGCACCTCATTACCTTTCAGCATTAATGCTCTCCAGGCTTCTTCCTCTCACTGGATGTGTGTATTTCAGATTCCTGTCCCCCAAATGTATTCTCTTCTTTAGGTCCCTTTGAATTATTCCTCTCTCCTGATACATGTTTACAATTGCAACTTTCAGATTTCATGAATGAGGTATTTACTTTCTCATTGAGATAGTTAATTAAAATGTTAAAAAGGATCTGACTTAGCAAAGCTCTTCATGGTACCCAAAATGAGACACTTTGCCTTCAATTCTATATGTTGTACTTTACAATGGACCAAAGTAGAGAGACTGGTTTTTCTGTTGTAAGCCTGGGTTTACTCTTTTTTGCAACTTCACCAGCAGAGAACCATTCTGATTTACACTCTCAGGTCTGCCTTGCCTCCCAGAGTAGAATTTCTTGAGAAAGCTGATGGGTTAGTTGACAAAATATTTGTGAGGTATGAAAATCAGAAAAATTAATGATCAATTTTTGTAAAGCTTCCAAAATGTTTTCTGGAATTCATACCTCAAAAATGGCTTGCTCAGTCCTCTCCAAATAAGTCCTTTTCCTCTTACCATCAATTAAAAAAAGGTCTTTGAGTACTGTGGGGAAGTTAGAGTGGTTAATTTTGGTAGTGTTTTCAAACTGCTAAGCACTATGTCAGTGAGCTGATGGCATTTACAGACTGTGCCAGAAGTAGAATAAATCACCAGGGCTGGGATTCCTGTGACATTTATTAGGGAGACCTACCAAAATCTGAGGAGCTCACAAAATTTGCGGCTGGGACTGAGAGTTTTATAAACTCTTCATGCATGGGACTGCATTTGATGCTTATTCCTAATGAAGGTTCTAATTGCCAATGGAACAGAGATATTGACTAGCATGACTGCAGCTTGTTCCTCGCAATAGTCTGTTTCAGAGGCCTTTCAGTCTGTTGTGCCTTAAACATGGTATAGTTTAGGTTTCATGACCTTCCTTGATACGGCTAGATTTTAATACTTCCCCACATGCCACCTAACACTCTAGATTTCATCATTCCAAAAAAATTGCTTTCCCTGACAATTAAATATTCATGAACCCATTGCGTACTCTGTTAAATTCAGAAATGCACAGCCATTGGTCCCAACCTTCTCTGTTATTTT
The DNA here is from genome assembly GCA_007922175.1 of Pelusios castaneus. NCBI lineage: Eukaryota > Metazoa > Chordata > Testudines > Pelomedusidae > Pelusios > Pelusios castaneus. The sequence continues at coordinate 7,752,153 of ML685790.1, read as the reverse complement.
CCCTTTCCAAATTATATCCTCTTTTATTAATTAGTAAATCCAGGATGGCTTGTCCATTGTAGTTGCTTTCTTCTTGATTATAAAGTGGTATTCTTCATAGATTTGGAACCTCTTTCATACATGTTTGGTTGTGTTGAAATCCTCAGGAATAAGATGCTTTGTGGGTTTGAGTACCATAAGCACCAATCCAGGAACTTTTTGGTCTTTTCCAATCCTGGTCACGAGTAGCAGAAGCTCAGTGTTGTTTCTCCTTTAGTTTTTTGTGTTCTTTGTATCTTTGCCCATGTGAATTTTCAGACTATGCTCTTCATTGTTGAACTGTAAGCTTATTGGCTCTATAAGCACTTAGACAGATCTTTTCTTCCACCTCTTATTCCCTTTCTATCTTTCCTAACCATCTATTTTGGTTTTCCATTTATGACAATTATCCAGTCAGGTTCTATTTATTGCCATAGATAATTAATCCCCATCAGTCAAGCAACATTTCTAGTTATTCTGGATTGTTTTTCATTTTACCTGCATGGTATACTGACATTAATAAGGTAAGATAGTTAATCATTTCTTAAGCTTCAGGGTATACAATAATTGTTGAGGATGGGGCAGGATAGAATTTCTCTCCTGTACACAGAAGTACTCAATTGCCTGAATCCATTGTGATGTATCCAGCCTTGCAACTTTATTGTTTTCTTTTCTGAAACATCAGATATTCATGGCACCTAGTCCTGCTTCCATTTAAATAGATGAGGAAAGTTCCATTGACTTTAGTGTGAGCAGGACTAGACTTAATTCCAGAAGCAGGGTACTAGAATAGATTGCCTGTTCCAGCATGGCAAATCTTTTGTTTCCAAGGTGGATTTAAAAAAATATTTCTGAGTCATGCAAGATGAAGAAAAGCATGAGAAAAATCAGAACTGGTGAAAACAGAGAAAGAATGCTCCTCTGGGCATGTTAAGCACTGGAGGGGATCTGAATCCCAGCTCCCAGCCTCAGAACAGACTTTCTATATGATGGTCAGGAAGTCAGATAGTCTCTCTGGGTATGTCGACTTAAGGACACTTAAGTCAACCTACAGAACACCACATCCACACCGGGCTTTCATTAAGTCAACTTAAGGGCATTCTTAAGTCGACTTAATAACTTCCACTCTTTAGGTCAACTTAACGCTTAAGTTGACCTAAAGCCAGTGTGGACACCCTAAGTTGACTTAATTTCCTAAGTCAACCTAAGGCTGGGCAGAAGGGAGCCGCGGCTCCTGGGGACAAGGGAGCCGCCGGGGCTCCCCGGGACAAGGGAGCCACACACAGCTCCCAGGACAAGGGAGCAGCCGGAGGTCCTGGGAAAAGGAAGCCCCGGCGGCTCCCATCCCCCCGGGAGCCGCGGCTCCCATCCCCCCGAGCCGTGGCTCTGGATCGACCTAACACCTGCCTGTGTGGACACAGGCAGTTGACTTAAGTTTTTAGTGTAGGCCCCCCCAAAGTCGACTTAACAAGGTTGACTTTACGTCGACTTAAGTCGACCTTGTTAAGTCAACTTAACAGAGTCAACTTAGCTTTTCTAGTGTAGACATACCTTCTGTGTCTCAGCTGCCCATCTGTGATATGGAGATGATAAAACTCCCTTTCTCCCACTCTGTCTTGCCTACTTTGTCTGTAAGCTCATCAGAACCTGGACTATTTGGAATACGTACCTTGACGAGCACTATGGGGTCCCAATACTGGTTGGGGTCTCTGCTGCCTACTGTAATACTAATAAATCACAAAAACAACACCTGGATTAATATTTAAAGAGTGACCAAACAAAAATTAGCAAACTTCTAAAAAACAACTTCATATTCAGAACATCTATGAACAATTTCTGCCCAGAGGGAAATATTTTTCAAAAAGCAATAAGCACCTTTAGAAGGGTTTTATAATTAAAGCTTCTGCTCCACCAAAATTATAGGGTATGTACTGTATTTGTAATTATTGGCATGGATTCTCAGAGCCTGCTATCCCAGATAAGTAGAACAGGTTATACTAGGTGGGTGAGACATCTTCCAGTTTGCCTAGGGAAGTAAAAGGCCTTAATGTGTTCCTTCTCTCCCAATGGGACCCCTGCTCAATCAAGAATATTTAAAATGGGAGCAGCTGTGTAAAAAAGACTTTAAATGAATTAAAGTGTTTAAATACTTTATTGTATATTATTATTTGCAGCAAAATCTGTTTTTGAATAGAGAAGACTTTTTTTTTTGAGAAAACAAAAGAAACAGAATTGGGAAATCTAGTAATGTTATTTTATTATAAGATATTTACAGACATTCAGCCTCTCTTCTTACTTCTACATTGAACATCCAGCAAATCTATTAATTCACTTCCTGCACCTGGGTCTTACTCCTCACAAGGCTGCACTATAATTTGCAGTGCAACCATGATTTCTGTACTTCTAGAAGACACAAGTCCTCAAAATATAAAGTTATGAAAGAAACGGCAAAATCCTTCATCTTTAGAAAGAGAGGCTCTAAAAACTGATTTAAGATGAAGCAAAACTGAGGGAGCCTCCCTTGCAGACAGGGACTTGGCATGGGATCTGGACTTATGTTTCTGCTTGCCTCTTTATGAACAACTTTACACCATCCCACTGCTCTCCCACAGAAGAATTTATTACAGTTGTTAGGCAACACTCAAGTAATGGAAAGGTGCTAACCACTGCTCTAGCTAAGAAGCAAAGCTTCCATCCTAAGCATGGTATGATGGTTGTACGGTCCACACTGAGATGCCTCAATCAGGGCAAACTGCAATTAATGGGGAAGATGATCCCCCAAACTGGTGGTTATGTCTAATAATTCGATTCACCAATCTAGCACCAAAACAGCTTCTACAGAAATTCACAAGCCAAAAACACAGCTCCCTTAGAGCGCAATTCAGCCCTGGGATCCTCCCTGGACAGGCAACTCAAATATGATGAGGATTACTGAAAGTCTTGTTCATTAGTTATATAGTGTTCTACCAATCCCAAGAGATCAGACACATTACCCCCCAGTCAATGAATAGTTCGGATCTTTCCCAAATACATGTTTACAGCCAATTCTTATTAACTAAGCTAAGATTTATCAAAAATAAGAGTATTGGTTAAAAGATGATTATGCACACAGACATGAATAAAGTTCTTAGGTCAGTTTCACAGTAGAAATGGTGAGCTGCTGAGTTGCAAAGAGTTCATTACAGAATCAGTTAATCAGGTTATAGTCCAAAGAGGTAGTCAATGTCAAATATCAAGGTAATCCAGACTAGAGCTGGAAACCTCCGTTTTGTGACTCTAACTTCCCCTGACCAAGCTTAAGCAGATCAGAGCTACCAGGGGCAGGGTCCTAGAGTTCTTTTATAGACCTCTGCCAGGTTATCAATAATCTCTTGATAGCACATATTCCTTGAGCAATTAATAGGTGAATACTGTGGCTTTGAAGAAAAACCTCCTATTTCCTATGCACATACAAATAATTAGCTGCATTGATTAGCATAAAGTAACTGCCCATCTCCAGTCATTTACAGGTAGTTTACTACAAATATGAAAGATATCTAAAAACATTGATATTACTGCAGCTACGTTACAGAATATAGTGACAGAGAAGAACGGTAACAGCACCAGATTCTTTCTAAAACTGCAAATTCTGCATTTTTCCATGACACATGGATTGCTAGGATTCTTGATTATAAGATGAATATGGACACTCTGCTTATATTTGCTGCAGGAATCTTTCTGCTTGAAATTTCACAGGCATGAATTTAAGACAATAAAGTTTTTCTGGCGAGGTAAAGTAAAATATCACATCGCTTTTTGGAACAGTGGGGTGTAGGAGGGTTGTAAATAGGTAAGTTTGCAGTATAGCCAAGTGTTCGAAAAGCATGTGTTGGTCTGCCCAAAATCATGAGATTTTACAAAACAATAAACTTTTACGTTCTTTTGTCTTCTGGTTTTTGACCCCTTATGGGTCCCCCCCCCCTTTTTTTTTTTTTAGCATTTCTCTGCAATCATGAAGGCTAGAAACTTTTTAAAATGAAAGCTGAGTCTCATATAATCATTTAGTGCCAGGAGCTAGAGTTTCACATATATCAGATATTGACAGAATTATGAGGTAAAATTATGGAAGTTGATAACATCAGTCGGTTGCAATTTAACAGGACAGCTTGGAGTCATAAGTGTACAGAGTGTGTTCTAAAAAAGACACCAACTTCTCTCTCACTTTTTAGGCATTTTTCTTGATTTGTTTTTTTAAACCGCCTACCTCAATATATACAAATTCCAAAGGGGTAGCCGTGTTAGTCTATTGTAGAAAGACATCAGAGTCCTGTGGCACTTTTAAAGACTAACAGATTTATTTATCGCATGAGCTTTCGTGGGAGAAAATCCCACTTCTCCCACGAAAGCTCATGCGATAAATAAATCTGTTAGTCTTTAAAAGTGCCACAGGACTCTGTTGTCTACCTCAATATATAGTTTGGCATAGAATCTTCACATTTGGTTTAATTTTCTTTGTGTACTGATGCCATTAATTAAATGTACAGGTATTACGGAGGAGAAACTATTAAATTATTAAAGGTAGTTTCGGAGTAATTAGGGTACTGCAGTGTTCTGCACACCCCAATCCAGTTTGTGCACATTTCAGGTTACACGTGACTAATGTACACTTCCCAAAGAATTACATCACTGCTATGCTGTTCACCTACTTTTTATGAGCTGCTAGCTAAAATGCATACTTTATAGCATACGTATGGTTCACTGTGGATAAACACTGAATATCACTGAGAACCAATGTTCACTTTGGTAAGCTATCCATTGTCCTACGGTGGACTTTATACACTCTGTCTGGTGATTGGGCGGGTGTGGCAGTAGTGGAATTAAATATGGGAAAGAAGCTATATGGAAGCAAGAGAGTTAGGTAGCCTAGGGCTGGTTTGGTAGCCTGTGAGAAGAGAGACAGGAAGTGTGGGAAAGAGCAAACCCTTGCATACTGTGTTAGATCCCCTATGCATGTTGCAAATTCCATTTCGACTTCTGTGACTAAGCAATCCTAAAACATTCATTCAAAGCGTAAAGAAGAATGAGGCAAAAAAAAAAAAAAAAAATCCCCTCCACCCCACACTTAACCTTCCCTGCAGTTACCTAGTGTGTGGCAGCTGCTGCTCCCTTGCAGTAGCCCTGCAGCCAAGCTCCAGCTGGGCCAGGGTAGCCTCTCCACCCCCCCCCACCCCACCCCCCGCTTGGGTGTCACTCAACATCTCCCTTACAGTGGCTCTGGGTTGGGTATTAAATCCTTCCTTGGCCTCGAACATGGACAGGCCTCAGGGTTTACTCCAGAGGCATCGCTGGCAATGAGCACAGGGGGCACGACACCACAGTGTCCAAGACAGTGCCCCGAATCCCGAGCCAGCAATGCAGGCGCACTGGCTCTTTTAAGTCGTCTGCTCTGCAGCATATAGCTGAGGCACATAATGTAGAGCAGGAGAAGCCACGGGAGAGTTAAATCCCTTCTCTCAGGTAGGTGGCGAGGGACAGTGGCTGCCTTGGGTCAGGGCCTGCAGTGGCTTGCCCCAACCAGGGTGGGCAAGGAGCAGGAGGCTGGTCATGGCATCTAACCCCAGCCAGGGACCAGCTGGGCCAAAGGCAGGAGCTGGCCTGGGACTGGTGGGGCCAAATGCAGGAGCTGGCCCTGGGCTGCCAGGAGGCAGTGGCATCAGAGGCCGGTGTCTAGATCCAACCTGGGAGCTGGGGCCAGGGTGGGGGAGGGAGCAGGGACCAGGTCTTGCCAGGGAGGTGGGCCACTGGCAGCAGGAGCTGGGAACACGGTGGAGGGGCACATTTCGGGGAGGGGGACAGAGTAGGTGAGCCTGGGCTGGGGCTGTGCAGGGTATGCATATGAGCCTTTGGATGAAGTTTTCAGTACACTTTTTGAAAGATTAGGTGCTCATGAGTGCCTGAGTACCACTTCTGTGAATCCCTGCTTATACTACCACTGTTGAGGGCAGTTGGGCTAGAAGAGCTTCAAGAATAGGCCCTATAAAAGTACAGTGGTTGACTATGTTTTCATGGGGCCGATTTTGCACTAAAAACCACCAATCCACCCCCCCCATTTCGCCTGTAACTATAGTCACTAATCCTGCGAGGAGCTCTGTGGACACAGGTGCTTTAGCACTGCATCTGCGGTACCTACACCCCACCTCTCCCCTCGGCCCCTTTTGGGGAATTATTCTGGCTGCAACTACTGCAGGGAAAGCTCCTCTTCGCAAACAATTGGGCCCCAGCGTTCTCTGAATTATTTCCCCGTTCTGCAGCCCACAGGCTCTACAAAGCAGCTTGCTTGGGCGAGCAAACCCATGCACATTTTTCCAACTGTTTCTCTGTAAAGCCGATTTGCAAACGAGCACACAAAGGGGAAGGGGCGGGGAAAGGTGGCCATTCCGCACTCCTGCACGGGTATAGCTCCGGCTGATCAAACGCCCCGCCAGCCGTCACGCGAGTGCACTTCTAGCGGCGCAGGCAGATAGCGTTCGGAAGAGGGAGGGGCTCCCTCAGGCAGGGCGTGTCACGTGGCCGCCGCCTCGCGCTGAGTACTGCGGGCGGGTTGTCGCGCGCCGCTGTCTGCCGTCTGTTTCTCCGGGCATCTCGCGCGCCGCTCTCCGCACTGTCTCCATGGCGACCCGCGGCGGGAGGCCCTACGAGCTGGTGGTGGTCGCGGCCTCGGGCTTCACGGGTCACTTCGTGGCGGAAGAGGTGGCGCGGGTGGCGGTCGAGAACGAGCTGCGCTGGGCCGTAGCCGGCAGGAGCCAGGAGAAACTGCAGGCAGTGCTGGACAGGGCGGCCGAGAGGCTGGGTAAGGGGACGGTGGAGCGGGCTGCCTGGCGCCTCACCCCACCCCTGGGCAGAGCAGCGCCCCCATGGCCTGGCCCTTCCTGCTCTGCCCGTGGGGACAGCCGTGCCCCGTCCAGGGATGGCAGTGCCAGTCCCACAGGGCTCCTCGCCCCGGGAGAGCAGTGACCCCTGCAGCCCGAAGAAACCCTGTTTCGGTCTCCTTTGCCCCCCAAGGCCTTGGCTGGAAGGGGGAGCTGGGCATGAATGTGGGGGAGCTGCCCTCTTTCAAGCCTCTGGGTGAGGTGAGGGCTCCTCGAGTCTGGACCTTACCAGCTGCACTCAGGGAGATTTTGGGCAGCCCAGGTTTTGGGATGGCCTCTTCCACTGTGTGTGGGGCCTTTGGTGGCTACCGTGACAGCAATGATAATTTGTAGTCACAGTCTGCTAGCCCTATTAATCAGGTCAAGATTTCCTGCAGATGAAGAGGATGTTGCTGGTGTTTGCATTTGACACCATCTGGGTTTAAGTCTCCTCTGCCCCTGAGAATGGAGAGGGGAGTCCTAGATCATTAATGTGTTTAAAAAGGTCTCCTTTCCTTCTTAGCCTTGTTTCTATTTACACCATAAATAAGACATCAAGAACTGCAGCTAAAAGAAAGGAGTTGGTAGATTTGATGAGGCTAGAAACCTGATCATACCATGCTGCTCTTGTAAAACTTATTCTTTCAATTCTCAGGAAAGCCAGAGCTAAAGTCAGAAGTTGGCATAATACTCTGTGATGTCAATGACCCATCCTCCCTTGCTGATATGGCTAAACAAGCAGCTGTTGTTCTCAGCTGTGTAGGCCCAGTAAGTAACAGTCTTCTAAGTATCAGAAACAAAATGGACAAATAAGCAAGTCACATGCTGTTACAGACAAAAGGCATTGGTTTCCATGGTATACTGCAAACATGCAATAACAGAGTATGCTATCATTAGAGGTCAAAACGGTAGAGATGTCATGCTAAAATTAAATACAGTTTCTGGAATAAATAAATATTAATGAGGTTGTAGTGCTGCTTGGGATAGTGAATTGTGAATGACTGCTGTCTGTATGCTGACCTAAAATTCTTGACTCATTCTTTGAGGAGAATTTAAAGGGGCACCATCAACTTGAAATTTAGTTGGTTATCTGAAAATTAAAAAAAAACACAACCCAACACTTCAAAGTAGGTTCCGATGCAACATCTGTTTTAGATTCTTCAACCAGTTTTTGCGGATTTGCATGCCATTTGTCAATTAAAATGTTATCTCTCCTATTGCTGTATGAGACACATACAAACAACAAGGAAAACTAATGATATTCGGGAAACACTCAGATGCAATACACATCTGAAGTGCTGTCAAAACTGAAAACAAACTGGGAGGAAAAAAGCAGTTTGTTTTCTAATCTTCCAGCTATAGCTATCTGCATGGTTACTACTGTCTGAAAAATGTTTACCTAATATAGCTAAGTCTGATTGCTGGTATCCCTTTAAATTTTCAGTTGCAAAATTCTTTCTGCCAACTCATGCACAGTGGATCAAAGGGCAAGAAATAGAAGATAAGTGCTGTCAAGACATGTACAGAGTGGGAGTAGAGCAGAAGACAAATCTCAAATTGTTTTAATTATATTTTTTGCATTAACACTAAAGTAGATTAAATTGCCTTTAGTGGTTTTATTTTCTAAACAAAACATATGCAACTATGGCACAATATTTCATGTGCAGTAAATATACTCCCTTACCATTTGGTAGGATATGTCAACAAAATGTAATGCCCCACCTACTGTGATAGTTGGCTCCTTTTAGCAACCTTTGTCCATAAGATAATTGTTTTTATTGCAACTTTGCCAAGTAAAATAATCATCTTTTTCTGTTTGTAGTACAGGTTTTTTGGAGAACCTGTAGTGAAAGCTTGTGTTGAGAATGGCACAAGTTGCATTGACATCAGTGGAGAACCTCAGGTATGTGGCATCAGCAAATGAACAAATTCACACTTGGAAACATCAGATCAATAACTTATTAAAGACAGTTTTATTGAATACATTTTGGCCACAACTTTAGTTCTCACTGATATTCCTGAACAGGAAAAATACTTTCCAATCTTTAAATTGTGTTTTAAATATGTCTTTAGTGTCCCTTTCTTAGTCAAAAGTCATTAGAAACAGTGAGACTGTAAATCAGGAACGCATGAATTCTAAATCCCAACCTTGACAGTGATGTCATATGGGGGTTTTGAACAGATCACACATTTGCGTTGTTTTCCAAACTATAAAATAAGAATACTAAATACTTGTTTTCCTACTTCATAGGAGTGTTGTAAGAATTAGTTCATGTTTATAAAATGCTTTGAATACACATAGTACTATAAAATGCTGATTAACATTGGGTACAATTTTCAAAAGTGCTTAAGTAATTTAGGAGCCTAAATTCTACTTTCAGAGTGATTTTAGGCACTTAAGGGCCTAAGCAGTTTGGGGAAATCTTGAAAATTTTACTACTTTAGAATGCTGTATCTTCTGGTAGGCTCCTTGGAGAGTGATTGCAACTTTTCTAGAGGGTGGGTTAGTTGTCTATGCTACTTATGTGAAATATCTTATCTCGCTGGAAATTCAGGTTCAACTCTTGGTAAGAGATGGAAGTGTTTAAGAAGACACCTTTAAAAGGGAGGTCCTTTTTAGTGTGTGTGCATGAAACATTTCATGTATGCTATTTTTAGGAGTAGCATTTGCTTTGTTGATCTTTATCAGAAGGCTTTCCTCCCTCCAGTTGCGCAATGTAATGCGTACCTAAAAGATGCCAGCCTCTCTGTTTGTCGTGTGTGTGTGTGTGTGTGTGTGTGTGTGTGTGTGTGTGTGTGTGTG
>ML685790.1:7727841-7742435 GCA_007922175.1 Pelusios castaneus | reverse complement strand
TGTGTGTGTGTGTGTGTGTGTGTGTGTGTGTGTGTGTGTGTGTGTGTATTTATATAAAGTCTTCGAGACCTTGGAGATGATAAAAATGCTGTCTAAATGTGAAATGACCTTTGGCTGTGCTTTCACATAGATTAGATAAGTAAATTGTAAAGAGTCATTCTTCGCTCTCTCATTCTGCTCCCATAAAGTTACCATTTGTACAGTTTTGTCTTACCAGAGTAATGATGCTTTAAAAAGAAAATCAAATGAGAATTTAGGCCCCAGTCCATCAGAACACTTAAGTATGTGTTTATTATTATTTACTTCAACCAGGACTACTCTTGTGCTTAAAATTAAACACGATGCAATGTTTTGCTGGATTGGGGTCTGACTATAGTTAATTTAGCCTGTTTCCTTGAAATTCAGATTAAACCACAGTTCAGGATTATTCTGCTTAAAATGTTTTTATTGAATATTTTTCAGTTTCTGGAAGGAATGTATCTGAAATATAATGACAAAGCTGCAGAAAAGGGGGTGTATGTCATTGGAAGCTGTGGTTTTGACTCTATTCCAGCAGATATGGGAGTCATCTACACCAGAGACAGTTTGAAAGGTGATTTAGCTAAAAATGTGACCTTTATCTTGATAGTAATACTGGCTGAGATTCACAATCCTTGATCCTTGTTTGTTTGTCATGTTTACTGCTTATGAGAGAGACCGTGGTAGAGACTAGAGCCATGCTATATCCAGTGTTCTGATCAGTGTTCTGTTGTCACTATTTTATCTTTAAGAACAACAAATGTGTAGAAGCTAGACTGAAATGACAAAATTCAGTTCAGTTGTACCTTGATTCCACTCTCAGTTATGTATTCTTCGTCCAGCAGAATTGCATGCAATATACTGAATACCTTTCATTATGACCTTCCTTTAAATTGTCAACACAATTACCCACATAAGTAGCTTTAAAATATGTGCATGCATATCTACTGTCACAATTGCTATTAGCTAAAAGGATTTTTCTAAAATCTTAATATACTGATTTTTGAGGCTTTAATAAAATTGAATATGTATTTAGCAGTTTGATTAGGGAGAAAAATAGTTGTACTAATGTACAATATACATTAAATGTAATGACATTTGTTCTTCCCCTTTTTCTCTTTCTGGTATATAATGCTCTTGTAGGCTGTTTGGCTGGGATGGGGGAGGAATATGTTTCTCACAGGGTACTGGTATTGCCCGTATGGTTCATGATAATACTTTATATCAATTAGAGTCAAACAGATGTGGGGGGGATATGTCTCCTCATAGATTTTTAAAGGGTGGTCTCTTGGCCTTAAGATGTAGAAGGAAATAAATTAAGATTTGGGAGAGAGAATTTGTTCTGCTGTTTATTACAACAAATTGAACATATTTTGCTAAATTTAAAATATAAAAAGTTAAATGCAGTGGAACAAGTTGGTTTATAGTATGGCAGTCCAGAGGGCTACCACATTTTGTGACTTCATCTGTAAGTTTCAATAGCCTGCATAATGCTTAATGTCAAAGCTAAGGGGGAGAATGCCTTGGGCCTTGATTTTATCTTTTCCTTTTAACTACTGAGCTATCCTGTCTTTATATAAAACAAGGGTAATATCATACACCCTTGTAAAAGTTGCCTGTGTTACTCACTATGAGTAAAATAGCCTTGGCTTACAATCTTAGTTTATTTTCCTTGGAGATAAAGTTCTTCAATGCTGGAGTCATATTTTTCTCTTCCTCTTCTGCTTCTGATATTAGTTCTCTGACAGTCTGTCTGGATGTGTATCAGACTGTTTGGATGTGTACCAGTGGATGAACTACTGTCTAGTTCACTGCTGTATGACTGCATATGCCACAAACATTTTTATTTCCTTTTAAAAATATTTTAAACATTTTAAAAAACATTTCCCCCCCCTAAAGGTACCCTAACTGCAGTTGAAAGTTTCCTGACAGTGAAATCTGGACCTGAGGTTAGCTTGTTTTTATTCTCTTCTAAAATTGTGTACATATTAGCCACAAGCATACATAATGTGAAAATTACAAAGCCTGTGAGAAACAGCTAATCAATGTTTTTTACCCATAATCAAAATGTCATATCCTTTGTAGTAGCTTTGCAAAATTGCTATGAAGTTGTATCAAACCATGAAACAAGATACTTTCCAGCTCTTTGTGGTGATGATGAAAAATATATTTTACTAGTCTTGATGTAACTGATAACTAGTCTTTTGATAAAATCATTTATCAGAGCAAGTCCCATTTGTAAAGAGTTGGCAAGGGGGAAGAGTACACAGAATACATTAGAACATAGCAACATGAGCTGCTGTCAGTATTGCCATTGCCTGCTCTCAAGCTGTTGGTTTTATATATATTTTAATGCCTGTAGTTCATGTAGACATAATATGAATAAGTAGCACTGTGGTAAGGAAAGAGCTTCCCCATGCTGAATTAAACATTAGGTCAGAATTATAGAGGGTGGAATAGTTACTGTTTCATGGTATTTTACTAGGGTTATAGTGTACATGATGGAACCTGGAAGTCAGCCATTCATGGCCTTGCAGATCAAGACAATTTGAAGAATCTTCGAAAGCAGATAGGCTACAAACCTCTTCCAATTGTTGGTGCAAAGCTAAAAAGAAGGTGAGAGAAACCTAGAAAAGTGGAAGTTTCTTGCTTTGTTTTATTCTCTTTCCTCTAGAGCTTTTACAGTTATGTTACGTTTTAATATAATAGTGCATTTCTAAAAGAAGAATTGTTCCCTCTCTGGTATAATTGGAGATGCAGAAGGAATAACTTACTTAAATAAAGGTTTAACGTATCTGATGTTTCAAGATAAAGTACAATGAGGAAAAATTTATCAAAACTGACTATTTTGTAAAACCATGTGCACGGAAAGCTTTATACAGAAAATGTTTATCCTAGATTCACTGATTTAAACAATCACATTTCAAAAGCTGGAAGGAGAAAATGTTGTGCAGGCAATAAGTCAAATTCATCCCAGGATAATGCCATTGACTTGTGATAGGGATAAATTTGTCCTAGCCTTTTTGGATTATTTATTATTTAAACAGAAAAGAAAGAGCAAGTATGAGGTTAAGATACTTAAGGTTAAAAGCTCTCTTTTTCTCCAAGTTGTTACAATTAATTATTATGATTAATTACAATTATTATTATTATTATTATTATTATTATTATTACTATTTATATTGAGTGTCAGTTGGAAAGGAATAGAACTAAAGGTAGCATTCCTGTAAGTGAAGGAAAATATTAATGAATTTTTTTTGCTTGCAGAGGGCTAGTGTTTTACAGTAAGGAATTTAAAGAGTACTCCATTCCATTCATGGGATCAGATGTCTCTGTTGTAAAACGAACTCAACGGTATTTGCACACAGATCTGCAAGAAACACCTGTAAGTTTGCTTTTATTTATATAAAATCTGTGTTCTATATTGGTCTTTGTAGTACTTTAAGTGCTGTGCTTCATTTTCTAAAGCAGTGCGACAGTTGGAACCTTTTATGATTTGCCTAGTTAAAGCATGAGAATGAGCTGAAAAATACACTTATGCTCCTATTGCAACAAGGGACTTGTCCTGTTAGTGACCCCTGGAGTAGAGCTTGGTTTTCTAATGGGAAAATACCATATAGCTGTGAAATCCGATAGGCCATTAATCAACTTGTTTTCTGCCATTAATATAATTGCTTCTAGAAATTCCTTTCCCTTGTGGCATTCTTATAGGTTACCCCAATGTATGGGTGACCTGTGCCAGTGAATAGTTTGAAAAGTGGTTGTCATAATGTTGTCTGATTTGTGCATAGATTGTGTGGTTATGGTGAAGGCCAAAGTAGTTTTTCTTTTCTACTGCAGCATGCATAAAGGAACACCAGTGGAACTGTTCTGAGTAATAGGAAGTCTGTTAAATCTGGCTTGCCTTCTCTACTATCATATATAGTATTGTCTTGCTGTAAAGAATTTTCTTTCAACCTAATACAACAAATCAGCTACCTTCAGATTGGAGTGGCCACAGATTTAGGATTGTTCAAGAAGGGACAAACAGATAACTTCTTTGACTGAAGCTCAATAACGAAAAAGATAAACAGTTGGGAGAGGGAGTTGTGGGAGTTTCATTTGCTCCTAGAATCTCAGCTGGCAAAAGTAGCTCAGGGTTTGGGGAGGGTGGAGATAAAAATACCCAAATCTGTGTTTTACTGGCTGGGTGCCATCCCTCCAGTGTGAATCTAATTCCATTTCATGAATCTTGTGTCCTGTAAGCTAAACTACTTAATGTGCTCTATGCAGCTTCTCATCTTAGTGTTGTGAGCCATGTTGTACCATACATAACGCCTAAACTGCAAAGGCCTCCTCTTTGCTTCGAAGTGCATGGTAAGATATAGGTAATCTATAAAGCCCTACAGGGTTTGCATCATGAGTATGGAAGAGTACCTTTCTATATACCTGCCATGCAGATGTAGGAACTTGTTCGTTTCTATATCGCTTAGACTTGGTGGGAAAGGTTTTCTCATTAAGAGTTCTTGATCCTGAAACTCACCTCTCTTATCAGTTCATCAGAATAGATGTTTGCTCACCCTGGAAAGTAATGTAATAATCATGTACTTCTTCAGGTCTTTTGCCTGAAGAATGTTTCACTTATAGGACTGGCGTAAGCGGTTGGGTTATATTGTTTATGTGCTTTAAAGAGCTACTGGAGCAATTTTAAGTTTTCCTACTATTTTTTTGACATAGCCAACTGTTGGAAGTATATAGTTAATAATTTGCATTCTAATTATGATGTAATTATGCCCAGAGGTTTAGGCGATTGGTCCATATTACAAACATAAAATATAAGAAATTTCGACTCTAGTTCATTTTGTGTGATTCTGCACCATTTTAACATGTCTTAAGATACTGATCCATATTATCCATTGGTCTTTATTATTTTATCATTACACTTACAGCATCAAGCACTCTTAAAAGTTGCCTTTTCCCTAGTTTAACATCTTCTAATTGTTTCCTTTGTGCATTAAGAAATATCACTATTTCCCTCCCCAAACTGTCAAATGTGTGTAGTGAAGCAAGGTGATTGTGATCAAGGTAATGTCACTCTTGATCTGCACTTAGTGTTTTTATTGACGTCTGTGGGATTTGGGTGTGCAGATTGAGGACAGAATCAAGGTGAGAAATGCATTATGTTCACAGTAAACTGGTGCTGCAATTCTATACGTTTTTCCACCAGGAAATGAGTACTTGCAGTCTCTTGAATCACTTAAAATGGAGTTATACCTTCACTTTTGTTAAGAAAAGGGAAATGTAATTTTAAAGGAGGAAGAAAAGTATTGTGTCTGTCTTAAGACCTGGTTTGCAATATTCCCTTGTTAACCCTATCCCCTTGCTGCAGCTTGTACCAAATTATAATTATTCTCCCCTTATTTTTTCTACTCATTTGTGAGTACTGAAAATGTAGCATTAGTCACTGAAAGTATGTGTATACCAGAAATGCTGTGCTGCTGTAGCATTTCTAGTCCGGATACTTTGTACATAGATGGAATGGGTTCTTCTGTCACTATAGTAAATCCACTTCTCTGAGAAGCAGGGTTTATGTCAATAAAAAAATTCTTCTGTTGACCTAGCAGGGTCTATATTGAGGCTGAGGGACGCTTCAGTATGTTGCACAAAATGTGAAAATTTTTACAGCCTTGGCTGATGTACTTAAGTGACTTAACTTTGTAGTGTAGAAAAACGGTAACAGTTTTTTGAATATTTCTACTGTGGAATATCTTTTGACAATAACACAACAGAATAGGCTTTGGTCTTGGATAAGAGCTGAGAGGCAGGCAAGTAATTATGTAAATATTTTACTGAAAAATTATCATTTTGTATTCCTGTATCAGGTGCAGTATGCAGCTTATGCAACAGTGGGTGGCATTGCATCTATCATTAAGCTGATGTTTGCAGGCCTTTTATTTTTTCTTCTTGTGAAGTTCAGCTTTGGAAGAAATCTCCTGGCAAACGTAAGTATTGTTTTCAACATGAACATTTCAGACATGGTAGCCACTTGTTCTTTCTAATTAATTTTTATTTTGGTTTTTCTTCTGCAGTACCCAGAACTTTTCTCTTTTGGACATTTCACAAAGAAAGGACCAACACAAAAACAGGTAACAATTATTTTATTCCCAACTAGACAGCATTCTGATGTTTGCTTTTATTGTGCAAACTGTGAAGCAGTAATGTGGAATCTGCTACTTAAGGGGTAAAAATTGCACTGTAGACATTTGTACTGAAGAGTGGGCTCTTAAACCCTTCAAGGAGAGAGTTTTGGAGCCCCAACATCTACACCCCAATTTTTAACTCTGCAGCCTGTCAGTTGATGTGGGCCATGAGATGCACTACTGCAGGTGTTTTTATTGCAGTGAAGACATGCTTAGTCTCCCTGAAATTGGAAGTTGCCCCACAGTCCATTTTTTAAATGTGTTCAGTGACTGTGCTCAGACATTTGCCTGGTCTCTATGTAGTTAGAAGTCTTTAGCTATATTAAACCCCTCTAGTCTCTCTCATATTTTCAAGTGAAACAATTTATAGTAGAATCACATGTGTATTGGGTCCATGCATGTAGCCCAGTCTGGCCTGCAAGTGCAATTTATCCTCTAACTTGATTGGGCAGGGTAACGAAACAGCACCACCCTACTGCCGATGGTGATACAGAAGGAACAGTGGGAACCAAACTCAGGGTGAAAGGATAGAATAATTTTTTCTAAAAGAGCAAAAGTATAAAGAAGGAAAGTAAAGAGGATGGATGAAAGGGAAGTGATGAAGATACCCAAATAATTACTTAAAGGGACAGTTTGATTTAATATTTTTAATGCAAAGCATCCATTTTAATCTTCTGGTACCCAACAACTTAAGAAAAGAGCAACTTGCTAACATGAGACCATCTACCATCTTTAAGCTATACACCCACTTTGCAGTCGTCCCCCTCTCACATAAGAAAATGTCTTACTAGGTGCTGGGAAGGCTGTGATTTGGATTTTGACTGAGGATGCTCTCCAGCCATTCAAATGTAGGGACAGTCAGCATTTGGTGGCATGCAGGGAGAATCAATCTGTCAGGTAGCCAGAGTCCACATTACACAGGGCTTTACAGAGCAGTCAATGCCTTAAATTGTATCCTAAGGCAAAAAGGCATCCCAAGCGGTCTTCTGAGAATTGTTGTAACGTACTTCCTAACTCTTACTTCTACCAAGTACACAGCTGCATTCAGCAATAGTCATAGTTTTACAATGATTTTGAGGCTAGCCTGAAGTAGAGTAATCTGAGGACTGAAAAAGTGTGGACCACTGTGGCATGGTATGTATACTTTGTTATGTATTACACAAAGAAATGGACACTGTCTAAAAGAGATTGTCTTCTGCATTGCAGATAGATGGAGCATCCTTTACAATGACCTTTTTTGGTGAGGGATACAGCCAGGACCAAGATCCACAACAAGGCAAACCAAATGTGAAAATCTGCACTCAAGTGAAAGGACCAGGTAAAGAAGCCACAGCTTTATTATGGTCATCTTGAAAATTCATGGACACTTCTTCTACTAGCCATTATTTTTAGCATTGTAAAGAGCATTTGAATATATATGGAACCTAGCATACTGTCACCAACTGTTAGAAAGAGGCAATGATATTGGAAGGAAATGTATCGATGGTCATCACATAAGCAAGAAATGAAACAACAGAATGTAAATAATGCTACTAGAGTTAAAGAAATTAGCTTACTTGCCAGTCCTGCTGCTAATTTACAGATTACTTTCATTTCATGTAGCAATCCAGAATTCCAGAGGGCCCATAGTTGTTCCAAGGCTACTCACAAGCTACTTTTCCATGATTCTGGAGAAGGATGCCTGCGGACTGTTGTTAATTTTGATGGTATATAATGGGCACAAAGAATTAAAGGTGTTCTATGCTCTGTCACTGACTAATAGTAAAAAGGTTGAAAGGTTGATAGAGAGACCTTATCCCGCTTTAGCATCATGACAAGCACATCATTAGTTTAATCCTTTAATAACAGTAAGGAATAAATAATTAACTCTTATTTTAGCAATGTTCCTTGTTCCCTTTCCCGCAAGTTGGAGAGAGGCTTTTTAAAAAAGGACTGCCCACCCCCATTTGACAGTCTTTTTAGATGGTATTAAGGATAGTCATGATTGTCGTTGGGGGAAAAGAAGTTACTGGTTGGGCTGAAGCTATTGCTATTCTTAAATTCCAGTGCCATTTACATAAAAAAGAAACATAAAAAGGGGAAAACAAAAGAACAGCAAAAATGGAAAATGCAACTGCTCTCATCTTGATTCACTACTGGAAACACACTAGCAAACGAGCTCATCTGTCACTGGGTTACATGCTTCAGAAGTGTTACAAAATATGCAGTCTTGCCAGTTATACCAAACTCTTATTAGACAGAAGGAAAAAGGAGACAGATAGGCAAGAGAAGTAAAGAGGGAAAGAAAAAGACTCAGGTTGGCCCCTTTTATTTGTACTAATTCACTCTCCTTTTTCTACCTTTTTTACAGGTGAGTTAGCAATTTGGTAAATGTATAGGCTTAATTATTCCAACAGTGCTAGTTATGTAAATTTTGCCAAGGAAGAGATCCTTACCAGTTTCTCATATTAGTCTCTTACTTCCTAGGTGGAACAAGAGAGAGAGCTTTCATGACACTTTGATAGTTACAAATTAGCCCCAGGCCTTTTTGTACCCTCACCAGTCTGTTGTCACGGGACCCAGTTGCTCTGCCAAGTACTTCTAAGTTGACTGTGACTGAATTTCTGACTCTAGGGCTCACTCCTAGACATAGATACCTTGGTCTGATGCCTTTCCTTGCCATTTTGGATGCCAGTCGCCCAGCTGTCCTAGACTCTGAAACCACTGCCTCAGAAGTTCCAGCTGGGCCCGGCTTCTAGTTTAATCTCACTGAGAACAATTTGGGAGGAAAGTAATTTTCTTGTAGCTGTAAGTTACAGATCTTTGAAAAGAGCAAAGTCCTGAAATGTACCTTCCCAGAATCAGAAAAGGTGAGGGGGTGTGTGTGTGTGTGTGTGTGTGTGTGTGTGTGTGTGTGTGTTATCCTCACAGGCTATGTCTACACTAGAAAAGTCAAGTTGACTTAACTTTTCTAGTGTAGACATAGCACCTTTTCGACCTCATTAAATCGACTTATCAGGGTCTACTTAGGCGCTAATCCCTGTCCACACTGGTGTAAGTCGATCTAAAACGAGGTGTAATTAAGTTAACTTTCACTTTTCCTTAAGTCGACTTAAGGAAAGCCCAGTGGGGATGTTGAATAGTTTAGGTCGACTTAAGCCTCCTTAAGTCGACCTAACTTGTAAGTATAGACGCACCCACAGTGTGCATGGCAGTGGTGAGACCCTTCCTCTTAAATAGGGTCTCTGTCCCATGTGCTCATCCTGGAATGCTCCAGATCTATCAGTAATGCTTACCCCCTTCTTGCAGGCCCCTGTAGAGAAAGACTATTGTTCCATGGAGATGGGCCCACTGTCAAGACAGTGGCCTAGATTGCTGTCTTCATATCATCTTAGTGATGATCTTCTTGTAATAATTGGGCCAACTTTGCCCTAATTGTGAACTCAGCTGTGGAAAGTTTGTGAAAGTCCGTAAGTATCACAATAACTTGATGGGGAGAGATGTAAAAAGAAGATAGATTGAGTTAGTTCAAACAAAAAAAAACAACTGCTATAATACATGGACTGTGTTAACATCATGCCTGCTAAACAAGAAGTGTAGAACCAGAAATCAGTGAATGAAAATTAATTTAAAAAACAAGACAAAATTGGTGGACAAAACAATGAGGGGATGGGTATTCCACCCACCATTCCTTGGTGGAGCCTTCAAGAAAAAACAGCTTGGCAAGAAGTGAGCTTCACCAAGTGACTGCCCTTCTCTCCCCCCGCCCCCCTTCCTTGGACATTAGGTTTTCATCATCCAGTTCCTGAGAGATGGCCTGGCCAGACAGAGACCCAACCAACACTGTCCCCTCTACAGCTTCAACTGAATCTCAACCACCACCTCCGATGAAATAGGACCTGACTTTGACAACATCTTAAGTCGCTCTCAATTAACTTATTTCTACACTCCCTCCCTGCCAAAGTTAGTTATTACTATCTTTGATAGCTCTCTGCCAAACAAGGGCTTTTCTTTGAAGACCTCTCCAGCTGAAGGAAAGTTTAAATGAAAACCTTACTTAAGACTTTACAGTTCAAATGCTTTAACTGTTTCCTTCTTTCTTCCAGCTTTAATAAAAGGCTTAAAAAAGATGTTTTAATGATGTGTTTGCCATGGTAGGAAACAGGCTAAGTTCTCTCTACCAAACCCTGATTTGTGTTTTACACTATCTGATATTGAATGGTGAGTGTGTTATGCTAACACCTTTTGGCTCTGTATTCCATAGACCAATCTTCAACAAGCTGTCAAACACCTTACTGGTGCTCGGCAGACGGACATCTACCCTATTAAAATTTTATACTACCCTTTGCAAAATGTCTTTTTTTTTTTTTTTTTTGGCAGATGCTGGCTATGTTGCTACATCAGTAGCAATGGTTCAGGCAGGTGTGGCACTTCTAAAGGATGCAAGTTCTCTGCCTAAACAGTGAGTCTATTTCCGTATGTCCTATAGTTTGATGCAGCACTTACACCTTGAAACTGTGCCACGCTGTGCACGCAGATGGGCTGTTTTAATCTTTTGTGCATCTAAAATGAAGCTGGAAAATGAGCATCCAGGAAACACACAGCATATCTATGCATCAAGTTTGCCAATTATTTTTTCAATAGACATTGATGAAAGCCCTGAATCTTTACAACATCAACCACCTCACTAAGTTCTGGAAAAACCCAAAGCGAAACAAGCTTTCTGTAGAACTCACCCTATAATAATTTGTAATAACCAGTTCTCACACTTAATAGTACAAAAGTAATTTTAAATTCTACTTTTAATAACTACCTATATAATTAATGAGTTCAGTTTTTTTAAATCTCAATTGTCCATCCACATAGCTAAATTCATTACGTTGCTCCCCCCAACTCCCTCATGGGTACTGCTCTGCCTGGCACACAGGAGGTAGAGTTGAAGAAAAGCTGCGATTGCCTCCATGGCAAAGGAGAAGAATAATTAAAATGAAGTTTTGGTTATAGACCATTAAGATTTTAAATAATTATTTATAACCTCATCAAAATAAACATGTTTAGTATAAAAATTACATTTTAGGATGCTTTAATGGGAAATTTTCAGGCCTGGATATGCTGGTAGAGCGGTGTATGAAAGCCTGCACTGCAGGGACAGACCTGTCCTTGCCCGTGATCCCTCAGTGCTATAGCAGAGAGAGTCCTGGGGCAGTAGGAGAAGGGATGAAATGCTGAAAAGGTCCAGGACAGGACAGCAGCATTTCCCTGCCACCTCTGAACCCCTCCTTGCTATCGAGACAGTCCAAGGGCAGGTTTTGTGTCTCTAACCTGCATCGTCATCAGAGCCCCTCTTGCAGGCATCAAAATCCTGTGAGTCTCTGTTAATTCATAACATTGGCAATACTGTAGCTAGGACAACTGGTTTTTATCTTCTGTGGTCAGGGGCTCATTAACAATTCAGTCTTGAAATTGCGTGCATTTGACCTATTTTAAAATACCACAGTATATGCTAGTGGTATATCTTTTAATGGTTTTATATTTCATTTAACAGAGGTGGTGTCTATACTCCAGGAGCTGCTTTCTCTAAAAC
Source organism: Pelusios castaneus (assembly GCA_007922175.1). Classification (NCBI taxonomy): domain Eukaryota; kingdom Metazoa; phylum Chordata; order Testudines; family Pelomedusidae; genus Pelusios; species Pelusios castaneus. The sequence continues at coordinate 7,730,675 of ML685790.1, read as the reverse complement.
AAAACTGATCGATCGGCTGAACAAACGTGGTATTGAGTTCTCTGTTATTAGCAAACCTGAAGTCTGAAGTTGTAAAATAATTTGAAGGGAACCTACAACTGCATGAACTAACAGTATTAAATACAGAAGCTAAGGTACCAAGCTTATTCAAATGTAAAACCTAATAAAATATTTACAAATTAGTTGTACTGTTGCTTACAATGGTGTAAAGGGAGTGTAGCTTTTTTTGTAGTCAATAGCGAACAAGCTGATGCAAAGAGATTAACACCTCACATCATGGTTTAGGGATTTTAAAGGAAACTGCTGCTTCAGTACCTCTTTAGAAACCCAAACTATTCTCCTTTCTAACTACAAGCTGAACTAGGTTAATGGATGCAGGCCTAATTCTGATAGGTAACAGAACTCCAGAATGGTAGATTGGGGGTCCCATAGCAGTACGTTGTAGTCATCAGTTTGTCAAGGGACTTCAGAGGTAAATGGAGTTATTTCTTAAGGGCCTAGATAACAAGTGCCTTAACTAATCAAACCATTACTGAGGACTGTGTAGAGGAGGGAGATCATTTATTTGTGCTACAGTGATTTTTTTATGATTTGATACCCCTTTAAAAAACAAGACTACCTTCAATGTCTTGTAGTTCTCAGTAACTTGCTGTAACAGTCCTTACAGTAGGAAAATTCAACTCCCTTAATAAACAAGAACACATTAGGGCTAGGGCTGGAGCAGTTAGGGTAAAAACATGTCAAAGAAGGCCAACAAATGACTTTACCTGCTAGGTGAGGCCAGAAGCTACCCTCAGTATAGGGGTTTCCTGTTGTAAATCTTATTCTGGTGATTCCAGAGCTATGTAGAGGAAATATGCTTGTAATTTGACTTTTAAAGATTTAGTATGACACCAGCAAGCAGCTTTGGTCAGTCTTTATTAGATTGTACCATACCTAACTTGCAGCATTAAAATTACCCAAAAGACTTCAGTTTTAGAATATACGTTACCTGGGTAATTAACTAGAAAGCTGAGCTGCTTTGGTTTTCCACATATGTGATTGTAAGTACTGATTAAGTTAAGACTAACTCTATGCTTTAGGGTGGGGCTATCTGCCAACGGGAGGCCCACCACAAAGTTAATGATCAAGTAACGAAGTTGCTCTTGCACAAGAGTTGCTTATGCTGTGCTCTCTCTTCTTTTTAACTATAAGAGCAACATCATTTTTCAACTTGCATATGCTAGAGTCGAGTTGGTCCCCGAAATCCTTCAACTTATGTGCCTGTTGCTCTGTAAAAAGCTGTAACATCTCCAGGTTATCTTCTTCCTGCAAATACCAATAAAATTCATGAGTATATATTGGACTCTGTGTGCATCCTGTTTTATATACCTTTTCCTTATGGATGGCTTGGAGTGGCATGCTGGCTATGGTGGTTTATTAAGGTAGTAACTAAAAATGGCAGGTAATAGTAGAAGTTGAAAGAAGAAAGAATAGAATGAGCCACAGTTAAATTGAAAACTAGATGTGAATTCACTGTAGCAACCGTGGTGCCTGTTGAACAAAATAGTACAAAGTGTGTAACTGAGTTGGGAATGGGAGGACGGAGAAGCACTTCAGGAAAGTAGAACAGGGCAGTGATTGGTATTGGAAAAATGAGCATTGCTTTTCACCTCTTCAGGGATCTCCAAATTGCTTCATTTCCTCCCAAACAAGGATCATTTTACATACACAGATTAATAGCAGGAATGTAGAGCAAGTGCATTTCTACTAGTTCTTTCTGGCCAAAATAAGCTCCTGACAAATGCATTTAATCTCATATCTCTCTACTGACTTATTATAAGTAGTAGGGGGGAAAAAATCACTCATTTGGTCAAAATTGGTACTTGCTGGTGTATATATTTTCTTTTAGTGACTGAGTACCAATGACCCAAAAACTTCTGCACTGGATTTTTGAAAACCAATGGCCTGTACTACTGTCTGATAGGAGACAATTTAGTGTAAGTTACCTTTTGCAAGGATCTAGCAACTGTCATCGCATTGCAATATATTTTACCTTTTCTGCTTGCAGAATAAAAATGACTTTTTAAAAGCTATCTGTTCCTATGGAACTAAATTTAAAATAGAGAGGTGATAACAATTTGCTTTATTATAATGCCACGCCTACTACCAAAGGCTTTAGCAAAATGAGCCAGGAAAATCACAGCATGGATTTTCCTGCAGGGCCATCTTTCATGGGGCTGGAACTAGAAACTGGAGCACGTTCTCTCTTAGAACCAACTGTAATATCAAAATGTAGGTCTGGAAGAGACCTTAAGAAGTCATCAAGTTCAGCCCCCTGTGTTGAGACAGAACCAAATAACCCTAGACCAGTGGTCGGCAAACTGCGGCTCGCGAGCCACAAGCGGCTCTTTAGCCCCTTGAATTTGGTTCTTCCAGGTGCGGGCCTTGTTCCCTCTAAGCGCAGATTCCTGCTGCGGCTGGGCTGGGGAGATTCAAATCTCCCGCCCTGAGCATGCTCAGACAGAGCATGCTCAGGGTGGGAGCAGCCTGGCCGAGAAGCAGCTCTGCCGGCCGTCCCTGCAGCTCCGAGCCTCCGGCCAGGTAAGGGGGCTGGGAAGGGGCTGGAGGGAGGCCTGGAGAGGGGTGGGGGGGACAAGGAGAGTGGCTAGGTTAGAGGGGTGGGGGGGACAAGGAGAGTGGCTGGGTTAGAGGGGTGGGGGGGACAGAGACTGGCTGGGTTAGAGGGGTGGGGGGGACAAGGAGAGTGGGGGGACAAGGAGAGTGGCTAGGTTAGAGGCCTTCCTTTCCTTTCTCTTCCCTGCCTTCCTTTCCCTTCTCTTCCCTCCTTTCTC
>ML685790.1:7705320-7727831 GCA_007922175.1 Pelusios castaneus | reverse complement strand
CTCTTCCCTCCTTTCTCTTCCCTGCCTTCCTTTCCCTTCTCTTCCCTGCCTTCCTGTCTTTTTTTTTCTTTTTCTCTTCGTCTTTTACACAAATACAGGAAGGACTCAAAAAGGTCTGCATAGTTCAGTGTTTAATTTGAGATGAGATGGTTAGGAATACCCTTATTAAGTTAATAACAATGTACCTTCCTATATATTTTAAGTTTAAAAAATTTGGCTCTCAAAAGAAATTTCAATCGCTGTTTTGTTGATATTTGGCTCGGTTGACTAATAAGTTTGCCCACCACTGCCCTAGACCATCCCTGATAGGTGTTTGTCTGAGCTGTTGTTAGAAACGTCCACTGATGGGGATTCCCTTGGAAGCCTCTTCCAGAGCTTAACTACTCTCAGTTAAAAGTTTTTCCTAATAACTAACCTAAATTGCCCTTGCTGCAGATTAAGACCATTGCTTCTTGTCCTACCTTAGTAGATATGGAAAACAATTGATCACAGTCCTCTTGATAGTAACTCTTCAGATATGTGAAGAGTTACTATGTCCCACAAGCCTTCTTTTCCTAAGAATATTACTGTACTTGTAAGCCTAAAGTACCGTCATTCTTCCATTTTGCCAGCTGGGATAAAATATTCCTTTTTTGGTAGATCAGTAAGTACTTAGCTTCTGGCATTAGAAAGATCAATAATGATTGTCTTTGCATTGTTAGAATACCCAGCATGTTATGAGATCTGTCAAAACCACTTTCTGGATCTAGATATTGATAATACAGCTAAACAAAGCACAGGGAGGAGAGAGAGGATCAATTACACATCATTCTTAGGTAGTGAGCTCACAATATGCAATATTTTAGGTCAGAAAAGAGTCCTGCTAGTGTATACAAATCATACGTACGGGGGGGTTGCTGTTCTTCAGCCTCAGGAATTGCTCTTTCACTGTGTGCATGTTTTGGTAGAAGACCTTAAGAGCTTTAGCAAATTCAGCATCATAGCTGGTCCGATGATTGCACATCTGGTCGGTTTTCTTCAGTGAGAGGGGCTGATGGGTCTTTTTAATTGCCTGTTTATTAGGAGACTTTAATTCCTTACCTAGAATGCAAAACAGGACAGATTTTATTAGATACAAATAAAATAAAGCCTAGACTGCCAGAGGCAGAATGTTTGAGTCTGCATTATTATCATTAGATGAAATTTCATTCATATTCTCTTGTTAGCAAAAAAATATTCAGTGGCACATAAACCAACTGTCTCACCACCAATTGTTGCAGGAGTCTCAAACCATTGTACTCTAACTGCAAATAGAAGCGTTCAATTTTGTGGCATGGTTTGTGTTTTGCACTCACTTTCATGGTTTTCCGTCTCCCATTTCTTCAGTTTATCCTTAAGAAATACATTTTCTTCCCTTAGAGCTCTGTTAATATCTCTGAGAAGCTCAGTCTCCTCTTCCAGCTTCAGCAACTTCAGGTAAAGTTCAGATACCCGGTTAGCTGTGCCCTATTAAAGAAAACATGCAAGTAGCATCAATATTATGAATCAACACCAATATAGATTTTTAGCTAGTCAGGCCTTCTCCAGACAACTAAGTTTTTATTGGAGTCAAGACCTTTTCCCCTGCACCTCATGGGAGCAATTATTTCCCATACACAGTGTTCACCCTATTGTGCAAACTAAGCTTGAGGAGCAATTTACATGTGCAAATTTTACAATTGCTCCATATGGCCATACAAGAGCCTAATCCTCTGCCAATCTTGGATTCAGCTGTTCACTTGGCTTTAATTATTTTTAAAAAATAATTGTCATTTGACCAAGGGAAATTATGCCAGATCTTATAGGACAAAGACTGGCTTTTGCAAGTGTATGCAGAAAGAGTGGCTATCTAAGAGTGATTACAGCATGAAAGGAAGAAATAGAAGCATTTAAATAGGAATTTCAATGCGTTTTGTTTTAAAACCATTTAACTATATGATGTCAATTTACCATTTTAGAAAATCATGTGCTGCAGATCCTGCATTCCATGATCAAGAGGAGGCAAGAGAAATAAGATAAGTTTCCAATAAGAGCATTCGCCATCCTAAATAAATTCAAGTTAATTGACAGCAGAAAGTAAAGAACCCAAGTCCACTTATAACAAAGCAGCTGTATAATTTACAGTTCTATTTCTTGGTCTACAGGGAGGCTCACTAGTTTTTCATTTATAAACACACTGTGGATAATGATGCTGACCTCTTCTAAAGTGCTTTGTGAGCTGATGAAAAGTGAAAAAGTAAGAGCTAGGTATTTATCATTACTCAAGTGCTCATTCACTTTTCCTTTAACTATTAACTCACACTGTTAATTTCTCCAGCTGAAATGATCATAAATGAGTGGCTAAAGTAAGTTCCAAAGGGGTAGCTGTGTTAGTCTATTACAGAAAAACAGAGTCCTGTGGCACTTATAAAGACTAACAGATTTATTTATTGCATGAGTTTTGTGGGATAAAATCCCACGTCTGATGAAGTGAGATTTTCTCCCACGAAAGCTCATGCAATAAATAAATCTGTTAGTCTTTATAAGTGCCACAGGACTCTGGTATTTTTTGGCTAAAATAAGGTTATTTTTCAATCAGTTCATTTCAACGAGCTATTTACTGGCATAGCAGGCTACACAAGTGTTGCCAATCTGTAAAGAAGAGACTGATCAGATCCTTAGCTGCTCGAGGATCCTGTGAGGTTGCTAATAGTAGTGGCCAGAGGGATGCTACTACACTGCCTGGAAGAGCTCTGAGGTCTTGCTCCCTTTGGGAACACAGCAGTCATGGGACTGCAGGGTAGCCTTGGAGACTTTTCAGGAATGGAGTGCCTTATCAGTCTTTGAATCAAAAAGTGAACTGCCTCCGAAGGGAAGGTTCCCCAAGGGTGATGTGGACTTCCCTTGACACGCTTGATGCCTGGAACCAGAATGATCTTCTCATTGCCACAGATCTGGCTGTGGTGCATGCCACAGTTTTCAATGTGTCAAGTACTGTTTGCAGGGAAGGGAAGTATAGGTTATCAGCCACCCTTCACTCATTATAGATTATAACTCATCCCTCTGTTATGGAGTAAACCTGTCCATAATTTCAGACAGCATGTCCTAGTTTGTGAGAGAGGTTTGGAAATGATCTACTTGCATCTGGAGACTGCCTGACTAGGTAATTTTATGTTGGTGTAAGTTCAGCTTTTTAGGGTCTTTTCTCCCCCCTGTTGATTTTGGGGCACCCCTGTGGTTTGGACTTCTCCTGGATGGCTCCTGGATGGCTTCTCCAAGAGATTCTGGGACTGGGTAAGAATAAGTGTAATCCAGGCCCTTGGCAGAGACTTGGTACCTTCTGTCTGCATGCTTAGATATAGCTGGAATCTATGCTGGAGTCTGCCATGGGTCTTTTGCAGGCTCTCGCAGCCCCTCATTGTCATGGGAAGGTGCATGGTCTGAAGCAATTCAGCAGGTTGAAGGTTTTGTACTGCAGCTCTTCGATAAGACTCATGATTGGACAAGATGAATTGCCATCTCCATCTGTGACAGTGGTTCTCTGCTATACATATGGATCACTGCCACTCATGATGAAATACTGCATACTTGCTGGGCCCCATCCTGCAACCTTTGGCCATTAGGGTAGTCCCACTAAGGTCAAGAGGCTACTTGTGTAAATAACTATTTTGGCCTGGTTGACACTAAAAAAATTAGACTGCTCAGGGGAGGAATTTTTCTGACCACTTGTGTCTATGAAGGGCTATAGTGATGTAGCAGTACAAGTTTGGAAAAGCCCTCAAGGAAGTAAAAGCTTTCAGGATCATCCACTTCACTGATTTATCAAGGAGTGTTATTGATAATTTAGGTGGACTCACCAGACCAGCATCATTTGCAGTCGCAGTTTTTGGATTATCAATTATAATGGTGCCTTCGCTGGTGACCATGTCTTGTAGGGAGCAGTCCAGTTCAGGGCACCCTTCTGCATTGCGGGAAAGACAGCACAGAGATTGTTTTCACATTCCTGCGTTACTGTGTCTGTATTGTACATCAGTTGAAACAGTTAGGGGGAAATAAATATAACCTAATTCCAAAACTCGGACATGGTTCTTTGAATTTACAACAGTAATCTCTGTTTTCTCAAACTCTCATCCAACATGTAACATTTGTATAAGAAATCTCAAGCATAGGTTTGATTCGTTTAAATATACACATCAACAATTAAATGTCTATAATTTCAGACGCCAATTTCATAATTAGCTACATTAGTATCATTGGTAGAGCGTTCTAAATACATGGAAATGTACAGATTCGCCAGTATCTAAATAAATGACTGGAAGGGAAGGTAGCTAGTGTATGTATCATATTTGCTGCTGATAAAGTTGCGAAGTAGAACTGTGACAGTCAAGCTGTAGACACCCTGAGGGGAGAACAGATGGTTTAACACCCTCCCCCAAACAGGCAGCTCAGCCAGTGGATTGCAGACAGTACTATGTACTATAAAAATTTCTCAGGTAAGGTATTTTATGAAAGCTTGTAATGTTCTGAACTTGATAGTCATTATGATAGATGCATACAGGCCATAGTGATACATTTAGGTCTTTGTGTATATAGAAAAATATGTTTGTCAAAACAAACAAGGAGTCCTGTGGCACTTTTAACAACTAACATTTATTTTTTCACATGAGCTTTGATGGGTGAAATCCTTAGTTTTTAAAAGTTCCACAGGACTCCTTGTTTGTTTTGCTGAACTAGACTAACACAGCTCCCCCTTTGAAACTTGTGTTCATCTGCACATCACAGCAAGGCTGGGAACAGTCAGGCATCTCTCAAGCCAAGAGTTTACATGAAACCAGCTTCAAGTATCCATCCATTGTCCAGGCCAGGAAAGTACAGCGGTGGCCATTTAACTTAACAAAGACATTGAGACAACTGAGAATTTCCCCACTCTGAGTCACCATCGCCTGAGAAAGAAAGGAAAAAAACCTTGGAACTAAGGCAGGTCTGCACTGCAAGCTATATCATTAACAATGCTTATCTCCCTCACAGAGCTGTTGTGAGACTTGTTTCCTTAAAATTTTTTAAGCAATGAGATTCTTAAATGTGAGATGCCACCTAAGTGCAAGACATAGAGCTATTAGAGCGGCTACTTTTAGCATCAAGTTATTTAAATGATCAAATCCTTCCAGGCTAGGTTGACACTTTCATTCTAAGATGGCTACACCAAGCAAATTCCAATCAGCCTTTTCAGTATTTGAATACTGGACTAATATTGAATTGAAGCATCACAGTAACTCTCTGACTTGCAATCAGGCAGTTTTTACATTACATGGTTTGATTCTATTTACAATGTGAAGCCATGAAGCACTATGCCAGTCAAAAAGAAATATTGTAAAGAAATACCTTGAAGCCCCCACAAGTCAACAATTAAAGCATTTTGCTGTAAATAATTCAAAAATTCATGGGACACACTGAGGGCGGAGAAGTGGACTGTCTCTTCAATCTTTGCATTCATGTTTTCCCAGACAGGCTTTGTGTAGAGAGTGTGTGGAAGATCATAAACTCGGTACCTAGAGGAATGAAACATTAACATAAAATGTAAATAATCCCCCAGTTCAGTATTTGAAAAGGTCAGCTGTTTGAACAAAGAAAATGTGAACAAAAGAATTACAGCAACATTTGGAGGTCATCTGTTCCTTCTTGCTGAATAGAATGTCTTATGCAGGCACACACCAGCCACACGTTATGTGAAACGATTACTTCACTTGATTCATTTTCAGTGTTCCTGTAGCAGTTTGTCATGGAACATTTTGTCACCATTTCAAAATGCATTTGTTTAAAAAGCTTTACTAATACAAGATTTTTATTTTTCATCATGGGGCCTAAAACTTCCTGCCCCTCGCCCTCTCCTGACTAATTCACAAGGTTGCTTTGCTCACACTCACAGAGGAAATTCACCTTTGTTTGGAGCAAATGAGCTCAAATATTACTGTTCAAGGCAGGCTTGCTCCTATTAACCCGTGCTTTAAGAGAACAGCTGTGGTTTCAGCTGTGACAGCCTGTGACATTAAGTAGGCCTTGCAGCTCAGAGATCTAGCACAAACAGTTTGAACCTTCTATTGGGATAACTATGAAACTGCTCTCACTTTCATCAAATATTCAAACTGAACATATTGTGGAGGAAACAGTGAACTAATGCAGCACGGTACCCTAGCTGAATCCCCCTCTTGGAGACTTCTCTAAGCCATTTGATTCCAAGGCACTGTAAGATGTGAATCTGAAAATCAGTTCGTCTTCCCAGCAATTCCAAAGGGTCAGTGATCATATCGTCCTCTCCAAAGGCTCTAAAAATGTAGGAATAATGATACAACATGTTATACCTGGTTCAGCTTTCACAGCAAATAAATGATGGTGACAGTGAATGTATCAGGCTAGTGAGGAAGAGTCTGGGAACAGAGTGGAGGGCAGCTGTTTACACACACATATTTTGGTAACACAGAGGATAGGAAGGGACCATATTATAAACATGGCTTATTTCCTTTGCTACTGGTACTCTAAAATCACAAGATTAGGAGACAGACCTGGGACCCTTTGAATGAGTGAAGGAGGCAGGGATTAGGAGAAAACAGAGGGAAGGGAGATGCAACAAGATTCTTGAAAAATGGAAAGATACAGAACAGATCAAAAAAGCAGATAGTATGAAGGCCAGGAGATGAAATGCGCACACAAACACCTTCCAAAAATATTTCTCAACTTTGTCCCTCCAAATAAACAAGCTCCCTAATTTAATGGAGTAGAACTCAGGTAAAAGGTATTTATTTAACCAACCTTATCAAGCCGTAAAGCTGAACCATGGGGGCAGATATACATTAGCTTAGTACATTTATATGTAGAGACCTAAAGCACACAAAGGCACTTTGTATGAGACCCCACATGGGAAGTTAGTGTAGAATAATTAGTGAGCTGTAAATTAACACCTAGCTTGCCATGCACTAATTTCCCATTTAGACAAGCCCTGGGAGTAAGATTTTACATTAATGGCTCTAGAATAAAATATGGCTCCCCTTATTGGCTCTAGAATAAAATATCACTTCATATCTAGTGTAGATTACGCTTACAGCCTTTACAAATGTGTTAGCTGGCCAAGATCTACATTAGTCAAGGTCTATGCTACAAGCTGAGTGGTGCTTAACATAATGTTAATTAAAACATGTTGCAAACATATGTTTTTAAAAAAGCTCCTCCTCTGCATCTAGAGAGGACATTATCTGCAGTTCCCAGTGCTCTAAGCACTCCACGTCAATTGGTGTTTGGCCTTCTGTGTTTGTTAACCTTCATTATTGTGGTAAACCAGCTGTGCCTCCTACAAAGCAGCGCTGCACAAACAGTGAGCACAAAGCACTGTTGCAATATGTTTGGTCTTGTTGCTTCTCTACCCCCTCAAACCTGTTTTATTGGGAGAATTATCAGCGACTTCTCCCACACTCTATTGAGCAACTATTGCCCCCAAAGCTTCCCCACCCAAACACTTCTGACAGCTGATCCCAGGAGCATCTACCGCCTCATGTTCTTTGTAATTGTTATTTAGGAGGAGGAAAGTCAAACAGACGATAATGGGTAGTTATTCATTACCTACTTTCTTTGTTCCTCTTCCCCAGAAGGTCCAACAAGACTTCACGTATCTGCAAGTTTAAAATCTCTCACCAAGGCCCTTTCTTGCAAAACACATCTCCATCTGACAGAGAAGCCTGGAAACAGCTCCCTCTAGGTTAGAGGCCATCAGTGTGGTTCTTTCACTTTGCTATGCTGAGACCCTGGGTAACAACTCAAAGGACTTCAGCTTCCCAGGGGCAGCGCAGCTGTCTGGGAACTACAGATGGACCTGGACACAGCAACAGTATCATCACATGGCATATTTTTCTCATGTGCTAAAGTCCTTGGGTCAAGTCCTGCTCCCATTTATAACTTTGTAAGCCTGTCTGAATTTCACATGGCCTTTATATTTTGCTTAATGTTTCTAGCCTCCATCTCCACCAGATATATCATCATGTAAACTTCCTGAATTTGATATTTTTAAAAGTGTTCTTTGATTGGATCTAGTTCAAATAAGGAAAAGGCAAACCTTTACCTTCCATCACTGGAACATGGGACTATGTCTATAAGAAGAATAGCCTCCTCCATTCCTTCAGAGTTCAGAACCTCTGTCTGTTCTTCCAGCTTCATGCAGTAAGCAAGGGATTGAAGCCAAATGTGAGCAGATCCTAAATGAATGACCTCAACAGGATCCCAGAATGGATCACTTTTTTGGCTCACATACACATCCTCTCCATCTAAAAAATGCTGGTAAAGCTCCTCCATCAGGAATTTCCTGTTGACAAACTTGGCCTTTGACCACACCCACACCTAGAGATGCACAGGAAAGATGATAAACGAATAGTCATAGGGTTCTCACTTTGGTGGACTCACATTTACCAGATGAGGAAGTTACCATGTGCAATAACGATGGTTCCTGAAGATGTGTCTCCCCCTATGGGTGCTCCACTGTAGGTAGGTCTGTGCCCCTGGGCTGCTGATTGGAAAACTTTGGTAGTAATCGGTCCCACCTGTGCATATGCTGCTTCTCACCTGCCACAAGGTTAGTTAGTGTGTGCAGGCACTCCCTCCTCAGTTCCTTCTCTAATACAGAGTCAACTGCTAGAACTCCTAAGTAGAGGGGAAGAGGGTTTTTTGTGGAGTACCAATGGGGGACACATCTCCAAGAACCATCATTGCTGCACAAGATAAGTGACTTCCTCTTCTTCTTTGAGTAGTGTCCCTATGGGTGCTCCACTGTAGGTGATTCCCAAGCAGTACCCACCATTTAAGACCAGGACTTTGGAGTTCAATGTGATACAAATGATAGTACTGCGACACCAAATTTGGCATCTGTAGCCAAATCCCCCAGAATGGTGTAGTGTTCTGCAAAGATATGCACAGATGCCTAGGTAGCAGCTCTGCAGATTTCTGATAAGGATACCCTCGGAGAAGGCGCCAGACAGAAGACTGACCTCGTAGAATGTGTGAGTACTGAAGGTGGGGGAGTTACCGTACAGACTTGGTAATAGAGCTTAATACAACTGGTGACCCATTTGGAGAGTCTCTGAGCTGAGATGGCTGTGCCTTTTTGAACTATCTGCCATGAAAAGGAAAAGTCATCAGGGATTTCCTGAAAACCCTGGCCAAATAGAAGACCAAGGCTCTTCTCACATTGAGCATAAGGAGGACAGTGCGTCCCTATTTTCCTCATGAGATTTGGGATAAAAGACTGGAAGCTAAGTAAGCTGATTCATATGATATGCAGAAGCCATCTCAGGAAAGAACTCTGGATGTGTTCTGAGTGTGACCAGTTCCGGGAAGGACACAGTAAAAGGGAGGATGTCTTGTCCAAACTACAATCTCTCTTATCCTTCTGGCAGAGGTGATGGCAACAAGGAAGGCAGTCTTCATGGAAAGGAGCGGTAGTGAACAAATGATCATGGGCTCAAATGGCAGTGTAGTAAGTCCTTTTAACAGTAGGTTGAGATCCCATTGAGGAGTGAGGAACCTGGGTTGTGGGAAGAAGTTTGCTATGCCCTTAAGAAACCTATTCATAATCAGGTTCCAAAGGGGTAGCCATGTTAGTCTACTGCAGAAAAACAACAGAGTCAGACTCTGTTGTTTTTCTTCATAATCAGGTGGGAGAAGATTGAGGTTGGATTTAAATTGGTGGTGTTGGCCCCTAGAATTAACTACATCCACAACGATGGAATTAGGAGGTGGGTGGGAAATTAGAAATTCCATGTCTATTGCCAGCTCACAATGCTTTTTGTCCTCCTACTTGCATGTTGGCAGGATGGCCACAGAGGTCTGCTGTATGACTTGGGCAGGCTCCAGGACTGCCTCATTCACCAGGAGGGCTGCTCTGGCAAAGATGGAAGAGTGTAAAATGTCCACCAATTTGGGAGCGGCTCACTCAGTCACTTCTTGCAACTGTATTTGCAGAGCTTATGCCACTCTGACCTAGGCCCTGGAATGATTTAAAATCAGTCATGGATAGCGGAGGGGGCATCACTGCACCATCTGGTGAGGATGACAAGAAATGAGCTTGAGGAGCATCTTCCTTCCCTGCCTCCACCCCAATTTCCTCCCCCAGCTATTCCAGTATTTCCAAAGCCTTCAAAGATGCAGCTGAAGGAGTGTCTCCTTGTCTGTTGGTATGTCATGCTGGAGACCTGGGGGGCTTGCTGCCTCTGAGCCTGCCAACGGTCCCAGTATGGCCAATGAGAGTAGAGGGCTGGTAGTCGGTACCACAGTTGACCAAATCATGGAAGCTGAGGGTTGGGTGGACAATACCTCTGGAGCCCATAGTAAGATTGGGTTCCACAGGGCAGGTAAGAAGAGTAGTGGGAACCCAAGTTCTCTCACTCATTTTCCGACTGTGATGATGAGAAAGGCAGTGCATGGCAGGGAGATGTCCGTGAATCCAATGCTCTGGGAGAATTTGGTGCTAGAGCCCTAGTACTGAGTAGGGGCAAGTCCGGCCCGTCAGACAGAGATCCATCGCATACCAGATAGCATTGGTACTGGTTGTTAATGTTGGTACCAAGAGGCGTGGGCTGATGGAATCACAGATGCAGACGGGGCTCACCCACACTGGGGTCAGTGTCAACGTCCATGCTGATGTAGCTTTGCCCCGATTGGATCTTCTATGCCTTTCACGCCCTCATGGTACTGGGACTTTGCCCATGCCTATCGGGTCTTTGGGCAGACCAACTTGCTCTGCTGGCTTGGTACCCTGTCTGACCTGTGTACCAGAATTAGGAGTGTACAGAAATCTATGCAGAAGTGAATGAATACAGGATTTGGGCCCCACAAAGGCGGACTGTGAGGCAAGCAAATCAGGGACACTCTGCAGGGGTGGGAAAAATTATTGTATAAATAAAAGAAAAAGCAGTAGGGGGACTGAGAAACTCTCCGTTTGAGACACAGAGGGTGCATCTACACTAGTAAATTAAGTCTACTTAAGCTGGCTTAAATCGACTTAATTTATACTGCGTCCACCCTGGCGTTTCCTTAAGTCGACTTCAGCTGCTGCTTAAGTTGACTTAAGGAAATTTAAAGTCGACTTTATAAAACCTCGTATAGAGTCGACTTTAATGCTTAAGTCGGCTTCTTAAGTCAACTTAAGCAGTGTGGACGCCCTAAGTCGACTTAGGGCTTCCGGGGGCTGCACAGCAGCTGGAGTGCCGGCAATTGCTGGCCCGGCGCTCCAGCTGGCGGGGAGACCCCGAGCCTCCCCAAACAGCTGGAGTGCCAGCAATTGCCGGCACAGCGCTCCAGCTGGTGGGGAGACCCCAGGCATCCCCAACAGCTAGAGCACAGTCCCAGCCAGAATAGAGCCACAGGGCTCCGTTCTGGCTGGGGACCGCTGGGGTCCCGACAAAAAGGGAAGCCTGCACTCCCTTCTTGCTAGGACCCGCGGGGGTCCTGGAGCGAAGGGAGCCCTGCGGTCCCTTCTGGGCAGGACCACGAGGACTGCTTGGTCCCAGCGAGAAGGGAGCGGGGGGCTCCCTTCTGCCTGGGACCTGAGCAGTCCTGGCCCGAAGGAAGCCGAGCAGTCCAGGCCAGAAGGGAGCTCCACGCTCCCTTCTCACCTGGACTACTTGGGCTTCCTGGCTTTCCTGAGGACAAGCCCCCCCCCTTAGCCTGGAGAGCCGAGGCTCCAAAGGAGCCTCGCCTCCCCCTGGACCTAACTAGTCGACTTAGAGAGTCTTTTATAGACTCCCTAAGTCGACTTAGTAAGGCCAAGTTTATGTGGACTCTCTAAGTCGACTTAATAAGGTCGACTTAAAGTCGACTTAGTAAAGTCGACCTAAATCCCTAAGTGTAGACATAGCTTATTGTGGCTTACCTTACAATAAATGTCACTTGCATCATATTGATTCTCTCCAGTGAACTCTGCTACTAGCACAAGACTATTATTTAATTGCTCAGCCTCTTTACCTGGTTAGTTGTTTTGTTCGTAACTTTTACTACTATTTCCTTCTGAAGATCATAACCTCTGGAGTCAGATGATGCTAGATTTTTCACTTTCAATTCCAACTTGAGCTCCTATGAAGGAAAAAGAATGTTTCTCAAGAGAACACAACACCACATTAATATCCAAGTGCTGGACTTAGCCAAACTTCTTAAGACTAACTATGTCACAATATGGTGCAGTATAGAGCAACTATATTACATCAAAAGATTAGTATTTATACATTTTATTGGGTTGGCATATTTTAAGTACATTTACTTGAGACAGAAGTTAGAGAAATTCTAATAATGGATTATCTCACAATACCTGTAAGTTCAGTTCCTCTTCCCAAGGGAATTGTGGCATCTCAAATTTTGGCACTGTATCCAGATGTTAAAGCCACCTCCTCATCCCCACTTTCTGCCACTCTGTTGTATACTGCAGGCAGCCATTTTAGATCCTACTTTTATATTGTAGCACGCAAGGAAAGTCATATTGTTACCACTAGGGAGAAATTTGGTACTAATCTAGGGCTGGGCTCTGACCTTCTAAAGCAAGGGTAGGCAACCCCCGACACGTGTGCCGACAGCAGCACACGAGCCCATTTGGAGCGGCGTGGGATGTCCTCTGTGGTGCCACTGAAATTGCCACTCCTGCCACTGAAAGCCACTCCAGGCAGCTTCTTTTGGGGGCTGCTGGGGTGGGGGTCCTTAGGAACACCATGGAAAGAAGCCACCTGAAGCGGGTCCTCTTGGCAGCATGCCTGGGAACGTGTCCCCAAAAACACCACAGAAAGAAGCCGCCCAGAGTGACTCCACAGAAAGAAATCGTCTGGACCAGCTCCTCTCTGTGGTGTGCCGCTGCCATAAGGAGCCATTCTGAGCGGCTTCTTTGCGCAAGTGGCTCCTTTCAGTAGCATGCCTGGGAAGTTCCCCTCCCTCCAACTCCAGCCGTGGAGGATTTTTTTGACAGGCAGGTTGCCAGCACCAGCTGAGGATCAGGGAGGAGGGGCTGGCCCAGGGGTTGGTAAAGGTTGCCAACCCCTGTTCTAAAGAGTCACTAAACAAGCTCAAGTTACTTCCTTTCGATGACTAACTCCCCCCCAACCTCACTGCCGCAGGCTCTAATCTCAGGTCTAAACTTTTGTTCCGTCTCCAATGCTATTATTCAAGTGGAAAGCATAGTAAAATAGTTTCCCTCCCTCTTCTATCAACTACAGGGAGGATTCAGCAAAGAGGCTGCCATAGCTTCTAGGTCCCTAATTCATTGCTGGAAGGAGGGAAAAAACTTAGTAGGCTATTCCAGTTCTGAGTGCAAAACTTGCCTGCTTTGCCACTTAATCCCCCAGAGGCAGTGAGATTTCACTAAGCCCTAGTCTATATTTGCTGCATTTTTGGTGGCAGTCGACAGGAGATACACAAAGTACGTAAAATCTGCCGCCATCAGCACAGACGTAGCCTCACTGAAAATCAAGGCAACAGAAAGGCTGCCATTGCTGGCCACCCCAATGATATCTACGAACAGTGAATTGCTAGAGAGAAAGAAGGACTACTGAAGAGCTCAAGAGATAGTGGAAAGACTGGTGCAGAGAGAAAACATGGTACTTTACTAAACTTGAGGAATAAACAAGCATTTATGCTGGTTACTTTATTCAAGTTTGTTGTGATGAAGCTTCTGAGTAGTGATGGATCAGCAGAGGGCATTCTGTGGCAGTCTAAATTTCTCCTGGCTAAATTTCATGTTATTACTCTAATCTTTATCTGCTTACACAACCTAAACCATTCTTCTCCTGCTTTGGTTTTTACATTCAAATATTTGTAGATAGTCATCTAGTAATTCCCTCATTAGTAATTGTTTAGCCAGATGTAGCACGAAACTTTATTTTTTCTAATATACTACATGAAAACTGTGCTCCAAAAGACTTTACTAAGTGTACTCAATATAGTAACAAGAAAACAATTGTATTGAAAGACTGACGAAGAAAAAAAATTTATAGTTTAACTCTCTTCCATGCCTGTCAGGCATTTAGGAAGATGGGAGAACAGAACATAGGTGGGGTGAAAGTGATTAGAAACACGCATAATTTGCCTGCTGTGTTCTAAAGGCTAATATATTAGTTTGAAAGAAAACTAAGTAACTGGGGAGGAAATGTGGATATTGTGATTTACCTTTTTCAACTCTTCACTCATCTGACTTGCTTCTGCAACCAAAGGCATTAGTTTGATATAGTCATGGAATACTGCAAGAACACTACGATCTGGTTTGCCATCCTTATTATTGACTGCTCCTCCTTTGGGAAATGAAACATTCAGTGTAAAACAGAGGCAGACAATCCAATGTCAGAGAGAATTTAAAGGGTTATTTATGGCTGGCAAATACTATCAGCTCTTTGCACCTAGAACTATTCTGCAATGATTGATACAGCTTTAAGATAATCAATATATATGTCTATGCACTATTCACCAGAAACTTCCACATATTTTGATATGAATTCAAAATTTGATATGATATTGCCATGACCATTTCATTTAGCAGTCAGCTGGTCCTCATATTCTTGCTAGAGATTGGGCCATTAAAAAGTCAGGTCCAGGATCCAGATTTCAAACACAGGAAGTCTGGTATATCTGGATCTGAAATTTTGGTTCAGCCCATTATGAAGATTTACAAAATTTGGCTATTAGAATTGGGTACAGATTTCCAGCTTCCCTACATTTTATAGGTTGTCCTGTTCAGAAATATTTTTGGTTCATTCTCTTTTGAGTTGAGGCAGTAATAATAGTAATCAATATAATGTATTTATTCAGGGCCTTAGCTCCCAAATAATTTTACAGCTGTATAGTATCACTGCACTCTTCCTCTGGGATGGAACCACCTGAGATATGAAACACAACAGCTATTCAGTAACTTACAGTAACCTGACAACAGATTAGCACAATGGATTCAGGTACGTCACCATGTCCAACTGAAAGTGCAGGGAACCATTTCTTTAAGAATAGTAAATTCCTACATTTGCAGGTGTTTCTCAGGATTTCTCCATTCTAATTACCCACAAACCAAACATTTTGCCTTTGGGACCGATCAATTTAAAGTGTTATATTAAAAAAATGGATTACAAACATTTCATTTTAAGTTAAGACCTTTTGTTTGTGATCTCTTGGATGCACTGTGAGTCAAATGTAATTATATTAGAAAATGGGAGCAAGAAGAGGAAGAGAATTTTAGATGAGCAGTGGGGAGCTCTTTGGAGAAGAGCAAGAAATAATTCTATTTCAGTAACAATAAGAAAGTTGCAATCAAATTTGTACCAGTGGTACTCGACTCAGTAAGAATCTAAACTAGCACAGATGATTGCTTGAGAAGTAATGGAGCAAGGAGAAAAGAGTCAGGCACATTTGGTGTTCCTGCCCACACAAAGTCTTTCTGGAGGAGAGCTGTACAAGAATAACATACATCATGGATTGCTCACTTGACAATCTTGACTTCTTAGCAAGCAATCTAGTGCTGACTGCTAGTCTAGGATGTTTATGGCTATGTCTACACTTACTAAAGTTAGTTAATTCGAACTAACTAATTCAAACTAATTTTAGTTAGTGCCATTTATGAATTGCATTGAGTTCAATGGGCCGGTCAGTTCGAACTAAGCAATTAGTTTGAACTAACATGGCCACATTGGATAATTTGAACTAACTAGTTCAAATTAACCCTTAGTTTGAATAGCATATTCGAATTTATTCGTTCGAATTAAGGAAGCCCTTAATTCGAACTAATGAAAGCCTAGTGTAGCCATGGCTTAAGTTAGTTCGAATTAAGCTTCCCTAATTCGAACTAACTTGCCAGTGTAGACATAGCCAAAGTTATTAAAAATAAACGGAACTAATTTCTTATGCCAGTATTCTACATCGATGGAAGGAGTTTTCCCAGGTAGGTATTCCACCTCTCCAAGAGGCAGTAGCTAGGTCAACGGAAGCATGGTTCCACAGCAGGAATTAGGTCAACCTAACTATGACGCACAGGGACTCAAATTTTTCACAGCACTGATTGATGTAACCTAAGATTTAGGAGTGGAGTATCACTGCTTGCTGGGTAGGTGACTTTAAAAAAAAAAAAAATAGATATTTCAAGTGCTTTTGAGAGAACATGGACATCCTGGTGAGTAAGAAATTGACCTCTGATTGAAATAAGAAATACATAATTTTGAAAGACGTGGCTGGCCGCAAATTAACTTATTCTGAGAGACTACGCAAAACTTAGAACATTTTTGTTGATCAACAACAGTACAGTACAAACCCCAAAATATACACACAGTGATGTAGGCATTAGGTTTTAAAACCCAGTACATGAGTACAGGAGACAAAAGATGCATAATAAAAATATTATGTGTTAATAAATGAAATAGTTTTCACTGTGTATTGGAATAACTGTTTGAAAAATCTAAAATGTAAAACATTTACAATAGAAGAATTTGGGTAGATAAATGCAATTAGTAGGGGCTCATCTTTCCCATGAGGCACTGTGCAGCATTAGACCCACATTAAGTATTGCATTCTAGCTGCAAAAAGGAAAAGGTTCATTTAGAAGTACTCTCTGCACACTCCGATCACCTTACAGAAATATATTAGCTCACTACAGAAGCAGTAATGCTTACCTAGTTTATCTACACTGAAGCCATCTGCTGCTGCCAGCTCTGACTGAAAGAAATCATAATCATATCTGATCAAGTCTTCATTGGTCCGTTCCGCAGGAAATCCAATATAAAGGAAAGCACTGTTTGATCCCAAAATAATACGATCCTGAAGATTAAAGAACATAATGTTTGTTAAAAATCAAAATGTGATGTTTTTCACTTTGTTAAAGAAATACAACTTAACCCTATGTAATCAAGGTTTAGCAAGACATTTATTCCGGCATGCAGGAAGAGAGTCTGTTAACAACACAGAGTCTGTGCAGTTAAGTGAGCTCTGCTCACAGGCACATTTTGCAGGTATTTATATGATAAAACAGTTCAAAGACAGCTTATCTTATTTAGAGTACTTTTACCTTGAGAGGCCAGTTGTTTTTCTTTCCCTTCTCAGACTATACCATTCTTATCTTTACTTTCCCCTATTCTTCTGTAAGTCATGCTGTTGCTGAGCAAATTTAAGGCCTGCAAGGTTTGCTTCTACAACTTCAAGTGCTCTGTTTTTAGCACTCTATGTGTTTGCTGTTCGCAAAATGATATGGAGAAATCTGCTGTTCCATAAGGAATGTGAAAGGACTAAAGAAATGTGCTTTAAGAGGAAACAAGGGAAAATCCAGTACTCTAAGAACTAGGAAAAGAAGTACCATAGGACAGCTAAGAATAACAACAGGGTAGTGATCAGACAGGGCACTCTAGAAATTGTAATAGCAAGAGCCATGGCAAATTGCTGGCTCTGCTACTGGGGTGCTTTTTTTCCCCTCCCAAGATGGGTCAAGGTGCCACCTGTTACCCGTTTCTGGGTCTTGATCTCCCCAGTAGTGCTCAGTGGGGGAAAGGGAAGGGACCTGTGCCCCCATGGTACTCCTGTTTATTCAGTTAAATTATTCCTTTTAAAGTTAGAACATTGAAGACAATATTATCTCCACCTTCAGAATCAACTTCAGTTGAGAATTAGTATGAATTTTTCTGATCGGCAACTTCCATGACTGATATTTTTCCTCCCTGGAGAATGAAACAACTTACCAAATGCTGCAGTTTAGTTTTCAAAGTGATGGGTACACCGTTGACAACAACTTTGCACTTTTCCCATGGTGTTATGGTAACCTTGCCATCAGTATTTGTGAACGTAGCATGCTTGTCCAAAATGCTGAAAGAGAAAATACTTCTAACAATTCATGGATCGCTTAAAAGCCAAGCAAAAAGCCAATATTTACAAACAAAACAGGGGAGAACATCTCAAAATCCTAAATCCTCCCCATATTTATTCTAATTTTGAAGATAATGAAAACTTTTATTTGTATTCCAGTAGCATCTACGATATGCTAGGTAGGCACTGTCCTCATCCTCCTATCTGAAACAGACTGCTTCTCTCCCCAGGACTTACACTACAGTTGAGATCACTAGAGGCATCAAAGCTGGAGCACTCTTGGAATAGAACAGAAGATGTTGCTGGCAGAGCATTCTTTGAGGGCCCCCGACTTTCAGGGTTCAACTCTCTTAACTTGGTCCAACATAGCCCAACTTTGTTGACCTACCAGGCATGCTGCAAAGCCTGTGGCTTTTCAGCAGGCAGCTGGTGGGGGCCAAAATGAGTGGAGATAGGGTTTCTTTTGGAACCTGAGTGACAGGTGAGTTGATACGTTGACAATGTGATTTGCTGGG
Source organism: Pelusios castaneus (assembly GCA_007922175.1). NCBI lineage: Eukaryota > Metazoa > Chordata > Testudines > Pelomedusidae > Pelusios > Pelusios castaneus. Next base: position 7,709,481 of record ML685790.1, on the reverse strand, counting down.
GGATGGCTGTAGACAGGGGAGAACATGATGCTGTTATTGATCTATAATTATGTTTGTTGTGTGCTTTTATTTGATGCCAAGGGCTCTATAATTTGGTATAGTCCTTACTCTGTATCTATTTAAATCCAAATAAGTAAAAATCCTGAAGAACTCACAAGCTATGGCCTCATATGTCACACAGTTGCTAAAATCAGTGCAACTCTACTGGTGTTAGCAAAGGCGAGGTTTGGTGTAGATGCACAGTTGGCATTTTACGTGTTGCCTCAACTAAGCCCCCTCTGATCAGCTGCATTGTCTCAAAACCATGCAGCTGCCTAGGTGAGTGGGTCAGGATGGAGTCATTATAGGAGCTGGGTTCTGAGTAGCTGATGGCCTTGAAAATGTGAGCTCTGTGTGGCTCAAAAGCTTGTCTGTCTCACCAACTTACGTTGGTCCCATAAAAGGTTTTGTCTCAATCTTTTTCTCTCTCTCAGTCATCAGGACTGAAATAAGTCCCAAAATCAAGAATAAATGAGTATTTTTAAAATTCTTATGCAAGTTTTTAGTTTAATGACAATTTAATACCTGCACTTTGAATGAAATATTGCAGTGTAACTTTGTATTTGTGCCAGTTTTGAAAAGGGGAATTTTCAGAAATAATACATAATATTCTTGATGAATTTCCTCAGCCTATATTTTCTCCACTCATCATAAAAACAGTTCATGTTAAAACAGTCAAGTTCTCACAGCTGATATATATGCAATGTAATATACATTCCTTTGGTTAAAAAGACACAAATTCAGCTGTCTTGTCTCTTATGAATTTATGTATTCTTACCCCAAACCTCTAAGAGTTATTGCATTTGAAGCTGACTGACCAACATCGCATGAACCTGAAAGAATTCAAAGTTTCTGGAATAAGCAATGTGCTCTGAGTAACAACAGTTGCAGTCAATAATAAAATAATGGGATTAGCATTTTAATGGTTTTCTCCTCTGTGAATCTGACGAGTTGAGCTTGACTCAGAGATATGCCATGTTTCTGCTATTACCTTAATATTAAATATATCTTTAACATCTTCGGGGTCCTGATTTAAGTAAAGAGTTCCATGCTCAGCCTCTGATTTTTACATCCCCAAATAATTATGGAAGGATTTTATAGCATTTAGAAATCTGAGCTCTTCATAACACTAAGGATATTTGGTCCTGTGAACTAAATGCCATGTGCACAACGAAGTGTCTGGTCTATGAGCTGCCTGATCCTCATTAGCTGGGTCACTCCCAACTGAAGCTCCCATCAGCCGTGAAAAGAAAATATTGCTAATGGAAGAGCCAGTATGCTGCTGGCAACAGAGGAGAGTCGGCTGGCTCGTCAAGTGACAAATGGTGGAAGCTATCAATAAATTAACTTGTGAAGTGAAAAGTGTGTATTTCCAGCCATTACTTTTATCAGCCTGGCACCCAGCAAGTTGGATATACTTACTTGAACTGCTTAGGTTTCTACTGTCTTTTAGTACTGGAAACATTCCTTTAATTTGAATCCCTTTAAGTGAACTTTGCCGTATTAGCAAACAAAAGGAGCAGATGTTTGATAGTGGAAAAGGACACCTTAGAGAAGGTGAGACCCCCAAAAACCACAACAGTCTCATTAAACGTATGTGTGACTGAGCAATGTGATACTTGAGCCTCTATTAGCACAACAGCATTTCTATTATGAGCTACAGAAAGAAGCATTCCTATGAGCTATGTACATCTGTGCAGCACTTAATACTAGCATATGAAACAAATACAACAGTACCATCCTGAATGAAGTGCTTGAGAACTCCTGAGAGCTGAGGGTCTTCATTGATGTTCAAGAGATATGGGAATGTCTCCATCATCCATCTTTCCTGAAAAAGAGTTCGAATTCACATTATTTTAGTGTGACATGTTGGAAAGAGCACCATCTGACCTCTGCTAATGTACATGGAGGATTACCTTTTTTGTGTGCATGTTTGTTAAGGCGATCATAACCATGGGTTGTTTGAGGACATTCTGAAAAATATCTAAATACCAAACATTCACAAGTCTAAACAATAGATAATAAATTATCATGAAAACATTTCCCAATACCAGAATGTAATCACGCTGTTTTGCAAAAATTACCGAGATACTGCAAAGGTAGAACTGTAGAAGTGGATGGAAAAAAATGGTAATGAATGATTCAATTACAATTCATGTTAGGCCAGTAACCTAGTCTCAATTCATCTTTCATGCGTTTAGAATGCTGGAGACAGTTTTTACATATTATACTCCTGTGTTATGTTAGCCCACACTCTCTTATTGGTGTAGTTTTATATCATGAAATAAAAAAGAGAATCAAAATGAGGGCACTCTTTTAGAATTTCCCCCTCAGCCAATCATCTGTTAAGTGGCATGGCCACAATATTATTCATTATTTGTATTGCAGTAGCATCCAGAGGGCTCCTTCAGGATTAGAGTTCCATAGGGTGAGTCATTGTACAAACTACTGTCAAAAACAATCCCTGCCTTTAAGAGTTTAACGTCTAATTTAAGATAAGACACAAGAAGTGGGTGTAACGACGAAACAGAAAGAACAAGGGAGGATGCATGTAACTGTAATAGATACATTTATGCAGGCTATTTATGCACACAGCTAGATGACTCCAGGCAAACTTTTAAAATACATTATTAAAATATAAATAAATATGTATCGAAACTGGATATCCACGTAGCCATTACTAATTGGTAGTTTATCATGTGTGTCAGTGAAAATGGATCTTGAGGATTCAAAGGAGGAAAGGTAGGGGCTTTACTGACTAATTCAGGAAGACCATTCGATATATAAATGATAGTTTGAAAGAAAACAAAGATTTGATTTGAGAAGAAGCAGTGAAATGACTGATGGAGGCTGACATTGTGAACAGACGAGACATGAGGAAATGGAGATTATATACGAGACAGGATAAATTAGGAGGGCTAACTTGTAACTTGCCATAACATGAATCTTATCATCTCCTCTCCTTCTCTTAATTCAAAAATAAGATTGTATTTTTAAATACATGTCAAATCTTCTTCATTTGGGGAAAAAAGTCTAGAAAAAAATTCATATTATGAATGTTGACAAGTTCCAAAGGGGTAGCTGTGTTATTCTAGTTCAATAAAACAAACAAGGAGTCCTGTGGTAATTTTAAAGACTAACACATTTATTTTTCGCATGAGCTTTGGTGGACCAAGTCCCACTTCATTTCTCCCCTCTGGCATCTGACAAAGTGGGACGTTGCCCATGAAAGCTCATGCGAAAAATAAATTTGTTAGTCTTTAAAAGTGCCACAGGACTTCTTGTTTATATTACGAATGGTTACTTTTAAAACTCCAATTAAAAGTTACATTATTTAAAAAGAATAATTAAGCTAGAAAACATCTGAAAATGTTTGTTAAAGTTAGTTAACTCATACTTAATTTAATGGGGGAAAAGAAACGATTACTTACCTGTAACTGAGTTCCAAAGGGGTAGCCATGTTAGTCTATTGCAGAAAACCAAACAGAGTCCTGTGGCACTTTTAAAGATGGCATGAGCTTTCGTGGGAGAAAATCCCATTTTGTCAGATGCTTTGAAGATGGGAAATTTACAGAATGGGGGGAAATTAAATGCAGGGAAGTGTATGACATAGGATATGGCATATGACATAGGATCAGATCAGGCTGTAACAGGAAATCAAAATAGATGTTAGGATTCAAACACTGGGGACAGCACATAGAGGAAGGTGAGGTCAAATCACCTGTTGTAATGAGAGAAAAATCCGTAGTCCCTGTTTAACGCCAAGGCAACTGAGTCAAATTCGAGTTCTGCAGTTTCTCTTTGAAGCTGTGATTTGTTATTCATCTGTTTCAGCACAGCTATTAACAAGTCATCAATGGAGTGAGCAGAGAGATTGAAGTGTTCCCCTATTGTTTTTTTGGTCTTGCAATTTCTGATGTCAGAGTTGTGTCCATTTATTCTTTTACGTAGAGACTGTCCTGTTTGTCCAATATATAAGGCAGGGGAGCATTTCTAGCACATAATGGCATAAATCACATTGATGGATGAGCAGGTGAATGAGCCCTTGATGGAGCAGGTGGCTTGATTTGGTCTTGTAATGGTGGCTTTAGTGTAGATATGAGGGCAAAGTTGGCAGCGTGG
>ML685790.1:7677544-7705310 GCA_007922175.1 Pelusios castaneus | reverse complement strand
TTCTCTGATGCCCATGCACCAAGTCTTGTCCATTTTTCCACATAGGTGGCCCTAGTTGATGGCTTATGGTGGTTGAGCAGGACCACCTGCACCTGAGAGGAGCACCCGAGCAATCTGCTGCTCAGCCATGGAGGAGCCATGCCTTGAGGTGCAGGGACTCGAGATTGGGGTGCCTCAATGCTCCCTGATTCTGTGTTCAGTAGGTCTGGGAGCAGTGGCAGCAAGATAGGGTCCCCGACTGAGAGGTCTAGCAGCATCATGTATCAGTGTTGTCTCGCCCAATAGGGGCAATCAGAATGACCTTTGCCTTGTCCCTCTTAACTTTCAGGAGCACTTTGTGGACCAGTGGTGTCGGCGGAAAGATGTAGCACAGCCTGTGCGACCAGGGGAGCAGGAATGCGTCTGCCCTGGATCTGGGGCTCTGGTTCTGAAAGGAGCAGAAGACGGGGCACTTCCGTTTGGTGTCCGAAGTGAACAGGCCTATACAGGATGTCCCCCACACTCGGAAGATCTCCTGCAGCACATCTGTCCAGATGGACAATTCATGAGTAAGGAACCACCTGCTGAGAGCATCCACCAGCCGATTCTAGGAGCCGGGTAAGTATGATGCCTCCAGGCAAATCAAATAATTTATATAGAATTCCCACAGATTGTGGGCTTCCTGACACAGAGGAGAGGAGCGAATTCCACCCTGTTTGTTGATATAGTGCATGGCAGTCGTGTTGTCCATCTGCACTAGGGTTGATTTGCCCACTAATTTGTCTCTAAATGCCATACACTCCAAGCGGACTGCACTGAGCTCTGTTACATTTATGTGCAGTCACGTTTCCGCCCTGGACCACCTGCCTTGTGTTTGGAGATTGCCCAGGTGTGCATCCCAGTCTGTATTTGAAGCATCCGTGACCAGGCATTTCGATGGTTGATGGGACTAGAACGGCCTCCCTGCACACGCACTGTCACGGACACACCACCATTGGAGAGACTCTGAGATCTGGTGTGGAATACTGACTAGTGAGTCCAGTGAGTCGCAGGATGGCTAGTAGACCATCGCTAACCAACCCTTTAAGGGGTGTAGCCTTAGCTGGGCGAATTCCATGACAAAGGTGAAGGAGGCCATGAGACCTAGCAGTCTCAGGCACATGCGAACTGAGGTCAGAGGGTGACTGGTTAAGCTCCTGATCAGGTCTATCATGGTGGAGACCTGGGTTCAAGAAAGAGAGGCCTGCACTACTTTTGAGTCCAAGATGGCCCCTATGAACTCAATACATTGCATAGGTGTCAATGTGGACTTTTTCTCATTCACCATAAGGCCCAGTCTTTCGAAAGTGGACTGGATTACTCGGAGGTGCTCCTGGACTTCCTTTTGGGAGTGACCTCTCATCAGCCAGTCGTCCAAATATGGGTATACTTGTATCCTCTGTCTCCTGAGAAAGGCCACAACAACTGCGAGGCATTTGGTGAAGGCTCAAGGGGCTGCCGACAGACCGAAGGGTAGGACCGTAAATTGTAGATGCTTCTGACCAACCATAAAGCGTAGGAAGCACCTGTGGTGTGGTCTGATAGCAACATGAAAATAAATGTCCCTCAGACTGAGGGTGGCATACCAGTCCCCGGGATCCAGTGATGGGATGATAGTGGCCAGGGAGACCATGCGAAACTTTGATCTATGCAGGAACTTGTTTGGACTTCGCAGGTCCTCCAGGATAGGCGTCAGGCCCCCCTTTGCTTTGGGGATTGGGAAATAGCGGGAGTAGAAACTCTTTCCCCGATGTTTTATTGGTACCTCCTGCACTGCCCCCATGGAGATGAGAGCCTGAACCTCATTTTCCAGTAGGTGTTCGTGAGAAGGGTCCCTGAAGAGGGACAGGGACGGGTGGGGTGGGTGTGTAGGGGGTATAAAGGAGAATTGGAGTGAGTACCTCCATTTAACCGTACGTAGGACCCATCGGTCCAATGTAATACTGGACCACACCCAGTAAAATTGGGATAGTCTGTTCCCAAATGGGGGTTTGTGTGGATCCGGTTGGGTGGCTGGTAAACTGTCCTTGGGCGCGACCTCAAAAGCTTTTCTTGAAGTGCAGCTGGCTGTGTGTATGGCTTCTGCCTTGACCTGAAGACCTCTGGCTCAAGCACTGATTGTTGCGGCCTCTGTGCTGCGACGAGTCCAACCTGTGGTATTATCTAGCGGGATGTTGAGGGCGGAATGGGTGCTTCTGGGAAACTGGGGTGTGTAGCCCTAGGGACTTTAACATTGCCCAGGAGTCTTTAAGGGTCTGTAACTTGTTGTCCATTTGCGCAGAGAAGAGCTCTGGACCCATGAACAGGAGGTCCTGGATGGTCACCTGAACTTCTTGGGGAAGGCCCGATGCCTGCAGCCATGGGCTTCTCCTCATTGTGACTTCAGAAGCCATTGCTCTTGTGGCTGTGTCCTCTGCATCCAAGGCCGACTGGAGCAAGGCCATCCCCTCCTTGACCCTTGCCGTTAACTCCACCTTTGAGTCCTTAGGCAACGAGTTGGCAAACTTCTCTATAGAAGACCAGGAATTATATGTGTATTGGCTGAGAATAGCCTGTTCATTGGCTATTCTTAGCTGCAAATCCCCTGTGGAGTAAGTTTTCCTGCTGAATAGGTCCATCTTTTTGGTGTCTTTAGACTTGGGGGTAGGGCCCTGGTGAACTTGGCGCTCTTTCTTGTTGGCTGCCGCTACTACTAAGGATCCCGGGGTGGGGTGTGTATAAAAGTGCTCATGGCCCTTGGTGGGAACAAAGTACTTGTGTTCCATCCTCCTGACCGTGGGAGGGATGGAGGTCGGGGTCTGCCATGGGGCCTTGGTGGTATCCCTTATAGTCTTAATGAGAGGGAGGGCCACCTTTGTTGGTCCTTGCAGACCAAGCTGTCCACCATGGGATCAGTGTCCTCCACCAACTCCTCAGTTTGGAAGCCCATATTTCGTGCCACCCACCTCAGCAGCTCTTGGTGGGCTTTATTGTCGTCCAGCAGGGGGCTGGGGTTGCTCCCACTACTGCTTCATCCGGAGGGGAGGAGGACATCTTTCCTTGAGCCTCCTTTGAGGTCTGTAAGCTCTAATGATGAGCCTTTTCCCCCTGGAGAGAGTCCCTTTCTCTGGGCTCCTCTGTTTCCACTGAGTCCACATCTGAGCCTTCCTCCTGCTCTGGTGGGACACTGGCCATTTGAGAAGGCTGTGGTCTGGTCCCTGTAGAGGAGCAGGACCTGCTCACCATGGAGCCTGGCACTTGGTGATGGGCCCACAGGATCCAAAAGGGCCATTATGGGGGCACTTGCCATTGCTGCCACGGTGGTTGATATGGATAGTGGTCTCCTTTTCTTTTCCCACTCAATCTGCTGACTCTTGAAGCCACTGAACCTTCGTCCGAGCCTGAAGAAAGCTGGCTGCGAGGGAACGAGGGCGGGGTGGTACCAGTGATTGGTGCCGGTCTATCATCAGTTGTGTCTGCGGTGCTGGATGTCACCGGTGCCACAAGGTTCTCGGTATCGACGCATCCGGTGATCAGTACCACGGCGCCCCTGCTGCCGCGATGACAATGGGAGGGGTCAGTGAGTGATGCCAGGACAATGCTCGACCAGGAGCTGCAGCTGGGCCCAGATGAGTCTTCACTGGCTAACGGTATGCAGCTCTTTGCACTGCTGGTGCCGGAGTGTGCCTTCAAGGAGACAGAGGTCTTAGCGGCATCGGCTTGCCACAGGGATGTACTGGAGGCATTGGCTTCTGCACTGTTACACCCTCCGGTGCTGGAGGAGCCGTCTGCTCACTCAGGACTCTGGCCGCCTCAAATGTCTCCGGGGTGGAGGGGACCTGCCAGTCCTCCTCCAGTATGCCTCTGGTGGGAGACGGCTCTGACATCAGACTCAATGCACCCCCCTTGGGGCCTGGAGTCGACAGTGCTGTCTGATGAAGTGCTGGGCAGGGCTGTCCCGGGGGGGCAGGGGGCCAAACGGGGCAATTGCCCCAGGCCCCGCGGTTATGTGGGCCCCACACTGTCCCACTCCCAGCGGGGCAGTGCGGGGCCTGCGCATGCACTGCAGCTCCCCCACCCATGGCCGCGCTTCCTTCCGTTCCCCTCTGCCTTTGGCAGCAAGCCGAAGGCAGCAGGGTGGGGCGGGCTGGGAGCGCTATGCCCGGCCCCTGGGCCGGCCCTCCTCACCCCCAGGGAGGAGCAGGCAGCCCCAGGGGCGGAGCATGTGTGTGGGGCCCGGCCTCTGTGCCGGAGCTGGCTCCCCCGGCTGGCGGCCTTGGCCTCCCAGCCCAGGGCCGGAGCCGGCTCCCCACGCCGGCGGCCTCAGCTTCCAGGGCTGGCTCCCAGGGTGGGCGGAGCAGGCTGGTGGGCCTGCCACACTCCCCTGCAGCATGGAGGGCTGAGGCCCCGCCTAGGCCAATTGGCCCAGGTCCCCACTCCCCCCAAGGGATGGCCCTGGTGCTGGGTGACCCAACTCGGGTCTCACCCTATTTCCTCTCCTTGTCGAGGGAGAGTGACTTTTCTCCCCTCTCCTCTTCTTCTGTGGCACCAGGGAATGGGAATGGTGCCAGTGCTCCCTTGCCAGTGCTGATGGTGCTGGTGAGCAGTCCTGTGCATCCTTGGCAGGAACTTTTCGCACCGTTGGAGGGGCGCTCTGCACTGAAGTGGCCCTGCTAGAGCCCGAGATCCGGCTTCCATGGGGCGGAGGGCCTCTTTCAACATGAGGAGCCTTGGTCTTTGCTCCCTCTCATTCTGGGTGTGGGGTTTGAAGCTTTTGCAGAGGTTGCACTTGTCCTTCAAGTGCAACTCACCCAGGCACCTCAAGCAGGACGCATGCGGCTCGTCCGTGGGCATGAACTCCTTACATGCATTGCCGGCTTTGAAGCCTGGCATGGCCGGGCACTACCCCTATGGCAGGAGGGGACTCCCACAAGGTGAGGTCTTGAGGCCTGCATTTTGCAGGAGGTCAGACTATATGATTGGACTGGTCCCTTCTTACCTTAAAGTCTATGAGTCTCCCGAGCTAACTCACTAACTTTAACAACAAGAACACTAACTACAACTACAAGAAGAAAACAACAAACTAAGCTAGGAGATTGCCGCTACTCAAGTAAGCAAGCACTGTTCCAGCGACCGTCAGGGCGGTAAGAAGTAACTGGGGAGCGAAGGGCCTGCTGGGAGTTATATAGAGAGGATTGCGGGGCACCCTTAGTGGCAGTAGTTGACCTTGTGGGTAGTCTAGGGGAAAAACTTTCTGGTGATCTGTGCATGCGGCGCGCATCCACACCTGAGTTGGAATGACATGAGCAATCACTCGAAGAAGAATCTTTGGTTCGGTCCCTCGGTTCTTGGAAGTGATATGAGCCTGGCTCTTATAAGTTTTGTAAATACCTTAATTTTCTTTATATACTATTGTTTTGTTTCCAAAGGTAACCACTTCATCTTAATCACATTAAATGGAATAATAATCACTATAAACTACATGTTTTAGAACACAACTGATTATTATTTAATCACAGTTTAAGTGGCATGCTTCTGCAATTTACCAAATCCTAAAGGCACAAGAGGCAGCCTGGGGGATTATTTAATAGAAGCAACTACATTTAGAAAAAAATATATAAACTTTAGAAGTGTGGTATCTTTTAAAACAAGCCAAGTGTGGGCGGACATCAGAGCCAAAAGAAGATTGAAAAGGAGCTGTAGTGAGTCTGTAGCTCGCACTGCCCTTGAAAAAAAGCTAACCTGGGTAATTGCAGCATATTGCTGTTCCCATTCCTTCCGAGCTTCTTCCAACCGATATTCCCATGTTAACTGAATAGTCCGAATCCGCAGGTCATTTTCAGCCAGCAAACATCGCAGCTCCTCTAGATGGAGAGAGGAAATTTCAGCTGGGATTTGTGTACATACAAAGGAACAAAACCACTGAGAACTTAATCTTCATTTATTAATTTTCAACTTCCAAAAGCAATTTGGTAATGTTTTCATAATGTCTGAAAACCATTATAAAGTGACTAAATCATAATAGAGCATTCCTGTGTGCACAAACAGACGCACAGGCTCTCCAGGAACTCCTTTTGTTAACGCAGCAACTTTCAGATGGAAAGTTTCCTTGTTTAGAAAGTAAGCTGGACTCTTGGCAGTTCTCTACTGAAGGAAAAAGATCCACATTCAGAAGTGTCCTTGGAATGCTCTTTCTACTCTTCTTGGACCTGGGACATATCAGATTACCTATCTGTGACACAGCCTCAGTCTGTAAAATAGAGCTAATCCCTGTCTGCTTCACAAGCATGTTGTGAAAATTAGTGTTGTGTTATGTGGGGAAGGGGCATGTATGTGTGTGCGCACACGCACATGTGCCTGCTTTTTAAAGCCCTAACTGCTGGAATCATGTGATTACATAATTATTTCAGTTTTCATTTTTTTAAAACGGTTTTTAGCCCTTGTGGTTATAGAGAAAAGCCTGAAAGCTTGAACTAGGTGTACCCTAAAAGTGCAAACACTGGAATGCAAATAAGAAGAGCATACAATTTACTATTTTAATACAAATTCTTGATTTTTAAGCCCATCTTACAGTTTTATGGGGCTAGACTTTTTTTTTTTTTTTTTTTTGCATGCCTTTGAGGTTGGCAATAGTGGTAATGTTTGTAACATGCTTTGAAAGCACCTGATTGGAGATGCTATAGAAGGGCCAACAATTATTATTAACAACATGACATGGCCATCTATAAAGCCACATATGCGTGTGATAGCTTTAAAGCAGGGGTGTAAAACTCATTTGCTATGGTGGGCCAGATTTGACTTAAATGTACTTCAAGTGGGCCATGCACACCATACATCAAAATACTATGGCACTCTCACAGCACCATGGAGCGCTGTGTATGCAAAACTGTGCTCCGCAGTATCTCTCTCTCTCTCTGTTAGGGAGAGAGTGCATACCCAGCGCTCCATGATCTTGTGAGACCTGACATTCTTGTGACATTGTGGAGCGCTAGGTATGCGAGACCTCTCTCAGGGAGAGTGTGTGGTCCCAACTAGTGCAGTCACGGGCTGGATGGAAGTGGTTCGCGGGCTGCATTCGGCCTGCGGACCACGTGTTTGACACCCTGCTTTATAGTCCATCTTAGAGGGTCTCCAACTTTCTCTTTTTTTTTGACAAGTTCACTAACTTCTCATTGAACACGCTCTCCTCCCAACTCAACCAGTCCCCCTATGCTGTTAATGCCATGGGCCACTAGAAAGGTCTCTACATGATGTTTCCTTTTGAGAACCTCCAAGTCATCTGGTACTTGTAGTTCCTTTAGCTAAGTTTACTTGTTAATACATACTTGTTTCATCTGCTACTGCTTTTCCAGAGTTTCCAAGCCCAGTCAGTCTAGACAACAGTTTGTTATTTTCTGCTTTCAGCTCCATTATATGTTTCTCCATTGGACTTGCATTTATCACTGCTTTGTTCTTGATCTTTTTTGTTCTTGCACATATGCAAATATTAAAAGAAAAGAGGCCAATCAGTTATTACACCCTGTTGCAGTCAATCTCAGCATAGAGCCTTGGTTGGCCTGGCTGCATAGATTTCCTATGCAAAAATGCTTTTTTCTTATCTTTTTTCAGAATAGTCAGTGGCGCTTTGGAACTTTACAGACAAAACACCATCACCTTATCAGGTGCTGCGGGCACAGGATGTCTTCTCCTGCATTGGAAACAGGAGTCCCAGCCTAGCTTTTCTTTTTCTCTACCAGTTCAGCAAACATCTTCTTTCTTTGAGTACAGTCTCATTGCACTGGTGCAACCACATAACTGAGAAGTCAAGTCACATGGAAGACATGAACAGGAGAGTTCAGTTTGCAGGGATGTGCCATTACCATCCCCAGTTGCACATGTGCCCCATTGCTGGCTCCTAGCCCAATTCTCAGCTCAGGAAACATCAGGGGGAGGCAGAATGTGTATGTGGCAGCAGAGACTGAGAAATGGGGACTTCCTGGTACAAAGCCCAGAGCAGACCTGTGCTGAAAGACTGGATATTGAGGAAAGGCATAGACTAGAATGAGTGAGGTTGTCTTGGGAGAAAAAAGCAACTTCTTCAGAGAATCATCATTGAGGTTAGAAGATAATTAGGAGGGTGAGGAAGTTACAGAAACGAGCTGGAGAGATGTATGCTGGAGGCACAATGTCTAAGGAAGAGCTCTCAATTTAAAACTACTGCAACCCAGAGCTTTTGTTTTTTCAAGTTTCTTGAATCTTTATTTACTCCGAAGAGGGATTGTCATTTATTTCAGCTGTCTTCTGTTATTTTGCCAGTGGGGTTGTTCCATCTTGGACCCACAGCAGAAATGCAAACAACAATTTTACAGGACATGAAAAAACACAAAACTATACCTCTCAGCATATCGTAATGTTGACAAAGTCTCTTCATAACAGATGTCTGCTGGACTTATAGCTGCAATCTGTGAATACATACAAAAAACGTTAACACAATTTGGATTCTGTATTTTAAATAGGTAGTTTAATGTTTTATAATCCCCAAAGATAGTACAGTGGAAAGAAGGTTTACAAAGGACAAATCCATTGTTAAGCCCTTTACATATAGAAGCCCTCCTCCTCTTCACATCTCCTACTGGCTAGTTTAGAGATGAGGCACCACCTAGAATTCTAGTTTTTGTGAATCCAACTCTGAGGTGCTTCTCTTTCCCATGTCTTGGCCAAGGTGCCTAACCCAGGCTTTGTGAATCGCAGTGATTTTCTAGGCGGCTAAAAGGCATGATGATTCTGAGCATTTTCGCACCTAAGTTCCTTTGTGAACCTAGATCATCATACCTCTATTTTAACAATTAAATAATAAAACCCAATTACTGAGCAAGTCAATCAACTTTACCATGATAGTTCTGCTGTTCCCCCCGAGAGCTGACTGTAGCAGTTTTGTTAGAACAGAGTCTCGATATGGGATGTGCAACACTTTCTTCCCCACAGCCACCTCAGCCAGAGCACTAAGGGGGAAACGATGGAGTGGGTAAAGAGTTAAGCAATAAACTTGACTATAAATCTAGCTAAAAACAAGGATTATTACTTTCACTAACTGTACCTGTGTAGGGGCTTAACTGTATTATCTCTAAATACCAAAATTATACATCATATATCAGCTGATCAAGATATTCAAACTTAATTAAGAACTTTGGATGCCCCAGTTTGACTTAGAAAGGCCTGATTTTTAAAAGTTCCGGAAGGGTAGCCGTGTCAGTCTCGTTCAGCCAAACAAACAAGGAGCCCAGTGGCACTTTTAAAGACTAACAAATTTTTTACTGCATCAGCTTTCATGGGAGACAATCCCACAACAAGTGTCTAACGAAGTGGGATTTTCTCCCACAAAAGCTCATGGGATAAATAAATTTGTTAGTCTTTAAAAGTGACACAGGACTCCTTGTTTGTTTCACAAAATTACTAGTTGCTTTTAAAAAGGTTGAACAATAATAATGAAGTGAGACAGCATATCATTTCTGTCCTCACATCTGTCCCAGAAGCTGAGAACATGGGCAAGTCAATGTATATTCTGGGTCTCAGTTTTCTCATGTTTAAATTGGAGATAAAATTACTTGCATACCTCACAGGGAGGTAGAGAAGCTTAATTTATTAATGTTTACAAAGGGTTTTCAGATTCCTCCATAGTACGCACTGTAGAGTGGAAAGAATTACGTTAGGCCTAGTAAGTAGGAGATCTGAACCGAGGGAAGTCCATTCCTGCCTTTTGAATAAAACTGTTTATGTGTCACTTGCAGAAATGGTCCTGTTGTACCTGATGACATTTCCTAAGGTGGTTAAACTCAGATTCACACGCGTCCCTTCTCTCAATCTGTCCCCTTCAGAGCCTGAAGATTTTTGCCTTTCACTTCCTGCCAAGTCCACCAGATTTATAATGGACTGTTTGGTGATGTCTTCATCTAGAAAAATCTGAAAGAAATTGCACCAGTTAAAGGAAAACAAGATATTAAGCCATAACTTTTAAATCATAGCAAGGTATAGCAAGCTCAAATCTCTGGGGATAGTCTGAGGTGGTAAATTGCGATATGTACTGCACTAAGTAGTACAGAATTATGAAAGTATGGAAAGTGTAAAGCTGTGGCTGAAGGAAAATCATCTTCTATGTAAAAATTAAGCAAGATACACTTAAGAGGAGCTGGGGTAGGAAGATAACGTCAGCTGGGATACGAAGAGCTACATCCATATTAATGGACCAGCATCAGCAGGAAAGAAAACTATAGTGTACAGGGAATGTGAATATACAACTTCAAATAAGTCTCTGAAATAATACTTAAAGGACAGATCAAACCAAGACTGTGCCCCAAAAAAGAAGATACTGTACAGAGACTCCCTGGAACATTCCAGCTGCCTTGTGGAAGGCAAAGAAGATGAATATCCTGGAAAAATCTTTTTTACCCAGGAAAAAAAACTTGACATTTCATAGTCAGTAGATTTCAAGCTTACACCAGTTTGAAATAAGGATGAGCTCCACTGTTGCCAGCTATGGCATTCTTTGTCCATGCTTGCACCGCTGAAGCTACTTTTGTGTCTGGCCATCAATCACTGGAATTACAACAAATTATTGATGCAGAAAAGGCCAAGATTATTGCACCCTCCTTTGGGTGCCTTCCAGAAGTCCCAATACATTCACTTGACAATTATTTGTTCTACAGAATTCAGGATCAACAATGTAAAAAACCAATGTTGTCAATTAAAAGCACATGAATAAAATTCTATTGTCCGAGTGATGCAGGAGGCCAGATTAGATGACCATAAGCACTTTCTGGCCTTAATCTGATTCTATGAAGGAGTTTTATATTTTTATTCTCTTTGAGGGTACCCTCTCTTACGGTAATAGCCTCTCTGGGATATTATTTATAAGTGCTTATCATGAATTCAAGGCAACACATTTTTTCTTAATAGTCTCTTTATATTAGGCCAAAATATATGTATTTTCATTTTTCCTTCAGGAATTGATGGACCAGCAAGAGTACCATTAGGCAAGTTTCTTGGGGGTAATAATGATTCTCCAGAGGATCGGGATCCAGCCCTGGCATCTTAACTAAATACTTGACTGGGTATTCTAAATTCCTCCTGCAGTTTCAAATGCGCACACAGTGTTAGTAATTTCTTGCATTGCAACTGAAATGTTGAACAGCCATAACTCACCCTAAGGTACCCGCAGGCCCTAAATGTGACCTCAAATGGAGGGAAGGAAAGATAAGCTGGCTCCATAAATGAAATCAGTTCTCCATCTCCCATGAAGTCCTCTCAGCAGCACCATATCCCCCTCGCACACAGTAGGGGCATGTAAGTCTAGCACTGTTCCTCACAATATTCTGCGTCCCTCTCAATTAACCAACCCTTGACCTCTACTCTGCGGCCATCTCCCCATTCCAGCAGTACTTCGCTTGCCTCGCACTCTTCCGGGAGCGAGGGTGTACATGTGTGCCACCTGGCTTCTCCTATGTCCTCCAGCCCTGGATGGGGGTGGGGACTCTTCCTCCCTTTGCCTACGAGTGCAGCCGCCAGGGGGGAATTTGGAGTTTTCTCTCTGCCTCCTGTTTGAGATATGTAACACAAGGGCTAAGTCTATACTGACGGTGGCAAAATCACCGCCCACCAGTGTGATCTTCCGGGTGTGATTGAGCGGTCTGTGTAGACAAGCTCAGTCGATCCCGAATTCACCGCAGCAACTCCTGCCCAGAACTGAAGTATCGGTAAGCCGACAGGAAGACATTTCCGGTCGGCACAGTGTCGTGTGTAAGGAGTACTTAGCAAGTTGTCAGGAGATGCGCAAAGTATTTCATGCACCTTGTGTATCTCCCGTCTACTGCTGCTGAAAAGTGTGGCGCACATAGCCCAGGGCTAGCTCTGTTCCACACTGCTGAGGTGCTCTTATCTTTGCCTACTAGATGGGCTATTGGGAGAGGGCACATAGAATGCTGAGCCAATATATATATTGGCGTATTTGTACCTAGCCTGGCTTGCTCTTCCTTCTCTCACATTCCTGCTAAAAAATTGTGAAGGTCATTTCTTGCCCACTAGGTACCTGCATTTTGGTAAAAGATGAAGTGATTTCAACAGAAACTGTGGTCTGCACTTCAGTTTGTAATGGGTATGAAAGGTAATGATAGAGGATAGAAGTAAAACCCATTTTCAGTGTAATACTGGAAGTAATTTTATATGCTGCTTCCATAGCGCCATCTGTACCCAAGACCATGTAAGGAAGCACTTCCTACCACCAGCTTGATAGTGGCAAGCCTGCTGTTGCACACAGTGTTGTGTAGGGGTGACAACATTATAAAAGCCGCAGTGAGAACCAGAGCGATTAGAATTTATTTCCAAATGCAAGGGGACCCCAAAATACTTTAAAGATATTAAAAGATTACTTTCTGTAACATACTTAGAAATGTGTTCAATGCATATAAGCAAAATAAAGTCGCTTTGCATTTTTTCTGCAATAAACTTCCCAGAATTTACCTTGTGATACATTTCTTGCGGAATTGGTTAAATAAGAATTTTAATCTTGTGAAATAGATATGCTGAACAGTGGAAATAGGGCTTCCTCATACTGAACCTGTTTGAATTGCATGGTGATGACCATGTGAGATCGACTGCTGGTAGCATTCATGCTAGTTGAAGCTGTGGTTCTTATCTTAGTTCCTTGATCCATTAACCTCTCAATTTGGGCATAGCTGTCACAAGGCACCCGTTTCAAACCATCCACATAAAAGCCTTGATGCTGGTCTTCTCTAACCTTGAGTCCACCAGGTTTCTTGGTTTCAGATAGTAAATCTATTACCTATGAAGAAGTATGTACAGTCAAAATGTGGTACTGGCTACATCACTCATTTATGCTGATATTCCAGACATCAGATTTATACCAAGTCTCTGTGATGCCAGTTAAATAATAATTTAGCACATTTACTAATACTGACAGTTCTTCCTGTTTATTCCCCCATATTTCTTGCATTTGTGCATAGACATTTAAGATGTTGAGCAGATTTCCTCACGGATTTCCCCCTTAATGCTCCTATGACTCAATTTTAATTTTCCATGTCCACCAGCTAGCCCAGTGTTAAGGTAGTCTTTTTAAATTCTTACCTCTGGGCTTTTCACAAAGATGCTCCTCTCCTTCTGTGTCATGTGGGACCCTGTCTCTTCCCCGCTGACACAGCAGCCAATAGTCCAAGAAACTGAAGTCCCCTCACTGACACACTTTGCACTGCCATTTGCCCATCTCCAGGATGCACACATCTCTACCTGGACCCTTGCACCCAATGAGGATGGATAAGACCACCCCTGCACCCCAACTCCTTCACCCTCACTCTCACAGGCCTGCAGTCACTGCTGATCTGCTCAAGATCAGACCTGATAGTACCATTAGTGCTCCTGTGGATGAGCAGCATGGGGTAGTGATGACAGAGACAGATGAGCCTGGGCAACTTTTCCGTAGCGTTTTAGATAGGGGCTCCAGGCAGGCAGCACACCTCCCAGGATGTTAGGTCAGGTGATCAGATGGATGCTTCCACCCCTCCTTGAAAAAGAAGTCCCTTATCACCATATCATATCACATCCCTTTTCTTCTCCTCTTGGGTGCAGTGGCCGTAAGCCTTCCAGCCTCAGGGCATGTGGCTCCTTTTTCTCAGCCCTGCTCCTCTCCTCCTGTGCCAGTACAGGTACCAGTTCTTCACCTCAATGGACAGGAGATCTGGGTAAGAAGTGGAGCACTGTCCACTGCCTGAGGAGGCTGGCAGCCAATCTCCCCATACAGCAGCTAGTTCTTCTCCCTCTTCTGGTGCTGCTGTGGTCATCTGCAATTGGCCAGCACCCTCCATCCCATATGTTTCTGTCCTCCATCTGCCATCCCATGTTTTCTGTCCTCCATCCTCCATGTTTCTGTCCTCCATCTTCCATCCCATGTTTTCTGTCCTCCATCCCACGTTTTCTGTCAATGAAGTCCTCATGCTTCTGGAGCCATGCAGATGAGCCATGTCCTCCTGCAGCCCTCTTATTTGCATCCTGAGGGACTCCACCAACAGACATCTTTTGCACCAGTTAGTTCCCCCTGCAGGCCTTCGTCGGCAGGGACATGCAGGCCGCGTTCCCAGCAAGCCAAAACCAGTCAGGGTGGAAGCCTCCATGAACAGGATGCCTTTCTTACGGGGGCTCCATTAGGTGCAGGAAGAGGAAGAACTAGTATCCTTGTTGATGACACACCATTTCCCTCTCATTGAGGACTCTTCACTGTAGTGTAACGATGAAGCTAGTATGTAAAATCCAGGTGCTGCATGGAGCTCTATAACACGGTGAAAAGCAGGCTGCACCCACACGTGTGTCTGCAGCATGCAGCTGTGCCTAGCAACAACAGGTTCAGGGAAAGGCTCCAGCAGAGGGGAGCTGCCGAAATCACTCCCTGTTGCCTTCCCACCGTGAGGGACTTTCATTGCCGTGGGGAAAGGGTTCCAGCAGAAGGACACTACACTGTTAGAGTATCGTCTAGGGCTTCAGCTGTGTAGGGCACTCTACTTGGCTGTATCTGACTATCTAGATTGCATTTATACCCATGCTAAGCGGACTATGTCTCTCTTCTCTCACCGTAACTGCAGACACATCTCAAGTTAAGGAAAAGAAACCTACTTCCCTGCCTTCCTCTGCTGGCGAACTCCTTAGTCTCCCGGTTTGCGGCCCTCTGAATAAAACCCACACTTACACACTGTGGCTCTGCTCCCCCCAGCAGCTGGTTAATATCATGGTTTATAAGCCAGTTAGTAAAAGCCTGTAGAGTCTACCTAGTGACCTTTTAGCTCAGTAAATAAGGATTTGGCTAGATCCAGGCATTCTGAGTTCAATCCTCTCTTCTCACAACTGATCCAAAGGCTCGTGCTTCACGAACATCAAAACCACTGGTAAGATATTGAATAAAACGTGCTGAGTCCCATCAAATAAAAGTAAAGAACTTTAGTACAAAGCATTCTCCCTGAGCCTGCTGTTCTGCAGATGGAAGCTGTCAGGTGCTTTAGGAAGGGATGAAAGAACACTGCCAAATCACAGCTATGTGCTGTTTCCAGGTCTAAAATGGGAAGAACCCATCAAATGAGGGACTTGTCTGAGAACTTAAGACAAGTAAATATACATACATGGAAAAGAATAAATTCAGTATTAGGGAGATACAGCAACATCATTACCTGCTCGTTATAAATTTCCAGCATACTGAAAGTAACCTGCAAAGAGAAGCAGCAGCTGGGATAAAAAGTTCTCTTGAAAAAAAGCGTACTTTTGATACACAATTGTCCCAGACCAAATTGACTGTTGGTATATCTGTGTATATCTGACTGTTGTGTCACTACATAAGCCAGGCATAAAGTTGGTTTGTGTGAGTTTTCCAGGGCCACACTGCTCTCTCAATTCCATTTGCATGTATCCCCAAACTCTCTCCTCAACCTGTAGCCCATATTGTCTCCACAGCTGGCCCTAGGAAAGCTCCATGTCAGCTTATCCATTTAAGATGGAAATGACGGGCTTTAATAAATCACTTACATTTTTGCAATGTTATGGTGATGACAAAAAGTCAGCAAGTGTAAATGTGAAGCTTCTGACAGCAACGTTATAATGGCAATGTGGCAAACTTGTATGGTTTATGGTAGACATTTTATTATTTAAACAGCAATCTATTCCAGCCATATTCATTCAGAAACCAGAAATGGAAGAATACTGTGTATGCATTGCCTGACAGAGCAAGCATTGCTGTTGGAGCATTAACTAGAACACAACTTGAATTTTGAGATTTTAACTGCAGCCTTAAATGGTGCATCAACAAATGTTTACACTTCATATTTATGGAGTTATTTTCATTTTTTTTAATGAGGAAAAGAGTTTAATAATGTTAGTGTAGTCCCAAATAGGCTTTGTATTTCTACTTCACTGAGGTGAATGCAGTAGGAAGGGGATGGAGTTTCCCAAGTTTGCTGCTGGCATCAGGTAAGCAAGTAGAAAAGCCACATGGCGGAATCTAATTAAGTGGGAAAATGCAAGAAGATTCCCCCGGTAATCCCTATGCAGTGGGCAGTCACAACTGCAATTCCTGTGCTTGAGTGCAGAGACAGATCACTACTAGTGCCAACTTATAAGCAAGTCACCCCAAAATGAGTGGTGAGAGGTTGAACTATCCAGGAAGGGCAGCTGGAGTTACAATGTAAGTGTTCTGCACTTTAGGTTCAAATGTAGCTGGAAGGAGCTATCAGGTACCTATTAAATATTCACAGTAACTAGAGAAGGCTGCTGCTCTCGGTTACATGGGAGTCTGTGAAGCTCTTCTCTGTTATATGGAGAAATTATCGGGAACACCAGGGCAGAAGGAAAAGACAAACTATTTTTGTGGCTGAACACAGATGACCTGGGAGCATTTAGTAATCACAATACCTGGGCTGCAATGCTACAACCATTATTCTTATTGCATTCAAAAAATTTGATCAAATATAAACCAACAATGACAAAAATAAAGATTGTTGCTTTCCTTCATTAGTGAGGGTTGAAAAGTCTGCTGCTGCCTGTTTGTTAGACTTTTCCTTGTATTGTACTGAGAAGAGGCATAGCAAAGATAAATATAGTTCAAACTATAGTTAATTGTTCAAATGTATAGCCTTGTGTGTAGAAAAGGCAGATTGTGACTAGACAGTGGGTAAAGCTTTCAGAATGCCTAAGTAACTTAAGTACTTTTGAAAATCATACCCAATGAAAATAAAAGTGTTCATGCCATTCATTAAGGTACGGTAGCTATTACTGGGACAGGGATAGGTTCAAATTCTCCTGTATTAGGATCAGCCTTCCATTCAACACTGCTCACTTATTATTTTGAATTATATTTGGTTATCTTTGAAGTCAGTTTTAAAATGGTAATTGTAGTTTTCCAGATGTAAACTTGAGAGCATATATGGAGGGATCTTGGAAACTAAATACCTGATATTGCTTATTCTTCTGGTTCTGTATTGGTCTGAAGAGTTCTTCACACACCACTGGAATTATGCCTCTGTTTGCACCATATCCAATCATAGAATAGCTCTTCCCTGAGCCCGTCTGGCCATATGCTATGAGAGTAGCATTATAACCTTGCCAAGCACTGTCCAGAACTCCTTGACCAAGGTCATGAAAGACCTCTCTCTAAAAGAAGACATATTTACCCATAGAGAATGTAAACATGTACATAAGGATTGATGATAATTAATGATTAAACGCCTTCATCCCACCCTACCCCCCAATTTTAAATAGGTTTAATTTAAAAAAAAAAACAAAACCCAAAATTATATTTGACATGACAGCACATATTAAGGCCTAAATTTAGTATAATCTATTAAAATAATTTTAAAAAAAAATGATATTAAGCACTATACATTTGCTATCAAGTTTTAAAGAAAAATCAGACCATTGAACTAGTCAAGGTCACTGGCTAAGTACCTGGAACCAGAATTTGTTTAAGTGCTAAACCAGTTGTTGGAGAGGAGTAGCCTCTTCTATAGGTACAGAAAATACTTTCTTCATTTCAGTTTATTCAGCTACTTCAGTTCATTGACTAATTCATTCAAATGAAGAAACCAATGACAGATGAAGAAGCAGAAAACCTTGTTTTCCTCTTCTAATCTATGAATAAAAACTACGTGAGAGAGGATGAGATCTACTTGTTCCACAATCTTGAACCAGAAAGAAATAGTTTAATTCAAATATTAACTACAGATACTTCCTTCTGTTTAATAAATCAGTCATAAATGCAAGACATGTTTCAAAAAAAATTTAAGCTTTTTCCGTTATGTATCCAAGCACACCTAAGTTATTTTAGTTAAAAGCTGCTGTTTGAAAAATTTCCATCCAAAGACCTTGACACAAATCAAAAGAAAAAAAATGAGTTTAATGAATAAGAAATATGTCTTTCACTATTTTATAACGTAACAAATGTAAAAACTAAGAATCAAAAAAATTGTAAATCAAGCTATATCATTATTTAAATAAATGTGTGTGTGTGTATATATATATATAGTGCCACGCCTCCTTTTGGGGGGGGGGGAGAAGGGGAGAAGCACTTGATGTAGCGAAAAAGCTAGATTTAATTGCAAATCAGTATGTTAATGATTATCATTCAATGAGAATCAACCTTTCTTTAGGAAAATAACGAAGCAGCATAAATGCAAAACAAGATGATTAAAACTGATTATTTAAATCAAGGCTTCCTGCTTGTTGTTTCACTTCAGTTTAAATCAACCCATCCTGACATTCACACACAAAAGCACTACTATTTAATTAATACAGTGGTTAGTAATAACTATTTAAATTTGAAAGTCTGGTTTAATGATCATGACAAATATATACGCCAGATGAATGTACTCCAGCTATTCAGAGTTCTAGAACCTATAAGCATAAATGAAATCTCAATGTGATGCAGTTTTAGATGTTGGTTTGAAACATCTATTAAGTAGATATAGATAATTAATTTCAGTTTTGACTCTTGGGAATTGTAACAATTTTAAATCACCAACAAAGTGAGTTGTTTATCAGTTTATATTGGCAGGAAGTGCTTTTAAGTAGTCTGTAGTATATTTTACCTGGCCTGCATATCTGCTGTTGGATCCAGTTGAAACAAGCACGCCATCTTTATCCTTTAGAAACCCACTGTGGGACCAGTAAGCCAGGTCAAAGGTAAAGGTTTTCACGTGCCCTGGATTCTTAGGATCATATATACTTGTGCTTCTGGAATTCATAGAAATCACACACCTGCTGCCTGCGTCTTTCTCCCTCTGTATCAAAATTATAAATCACATCATCAGACAAGGCGTTGCCCAACCATAAAAAGGAAGTATCAGCCATTGGCTTCAGTTTGCTCAACTTCTCTCCACGATTCAAATTCAGAAAAATATGCATCTGGGACAGTATGTTTCCTTCTGTGTTTTAGGTGTATTCAAAGCATTTCCCTTCTTCGCAGGAGCTACAGCTTGTGGAAGGTGGTGATGCCTTTTGGCCTTTTTCTTATGCCAATTGTGTCTTTGTCTTTTAGTAGGATAAATGGGATAATCGCCAGAGGAACAATGTCTCTTTTTAGCTGGTGTTCCCTTTTGGGTTACAGCCTGCAAGGACAGGGCTGTTTGTGTCAGAGTCCCAGCATTCCTCATCAATTCATGTTGAATTAGAAAGGATGTATTAGGGATCATTCTTTAGAGCTCTAAATTCTTCTTTTTGAGAATCTAAAAGAATGCCAGATCCCTTGTCCAGTGACTCTTTTCTGCTTAGGAACAGATGTTGGGACCCCAGCATTTTTCTATTTAATGGTAAATTGGATTGAATTATTCAAAGGAATATTATGCTTACCCTGAAAGGTCTCCTGAAATCTGTATCTCAAGGGGGGGAATTAGGTCCCCGATACCACCACTAAAATAAAACCATAGCCCCTCTTACTTCGCAAGGCCTCTCCCCTCCTCTCATCTTTAACTAGCATTGTAGACACAGCCATCACCCTCTGCAATATACATGAACCAACCTCAGCCTTGAATCAGGCATGGTCTATATTTCTAATCTTAATCAGCATAGCTACATCTCTCTCCCTGAGCAACAGATATGCTGATTTAAATCTGGGTGCAGACACAGCTAACTTGCTGGAAGAATGTTTCTGTTGACTTAGTTGCCACCACTCGGGGAGGTGGATTACCTAGAGACAAATCCCTTCTGTCGCTGGAGGGCTACTGTGGCACAACTACAGTGCTGTGGTTATACTACAATGTCATAGTGTATACATGGCCTTAGGGCTGCAGTTAACCGGTGGCTGGCCCATGTTAGCTGACTCCAGCTCACAGGGCTCAAGCTAAAGGGCTGTTTAACTGCAATGTAGATGTTTGGACTCTGGCTATCACCTGAGCTCTGGGACTCTCCCACTGCACAAGGTCCATGAGCCTGGGCTTCGACCCAGGCCTGAATGTCTACACAACAATTAAATGATCCCATAGCCTGAACATCATGAGATGTAGTCAGCCGGTACAGGCCAGCCTCTTTTTAAAATTGTAGTGTAGACATACCCTTGTAGACGCATTCCTTCTAGCACATACAGTTCGCTCACCAACATCCACTTCTACTCTCAAAACCAGTCCCTTTCCCCACCCATCCTCTTCACTCATCAGTGCACTGGTCATCTACTGTGTGCACTACACAAATCTCTCCTCTGTTACATTGCATTGCCCTCCTCTTTATGACCATATTTAAATATCTACCTGGGGTTCTTGTTAGCTTATAATCAACTTCAATTTTTTTTTTTTTTTTTTTTTTTTTAAAGAAAATCTTAAACCTTCAGGATACCATGTAACCTACCAATGCCTAGATCCCTGCTCAAATTTCCTTCTACATATCCCCCTCCCATCATTCCCACCTGAAATCCTGTTTTACCATTTGTTCATGTTGAAATCTGACTAGTATTTCCGTCTCTTCATTCAAATCCCTCCTTCATATCTACTATAACAAATGAAGACACAGTCCCAATCAACATTCAAAGAATGTGTTTTAAAGTTTCAATAGCCCAAAAAATGGATTTGAGTGTACATTTTATCTTGGCAAAATCCTTTTGCAGCAAATTTATTGCATCTTAAAGCGCCTATGAAATTACAAAATACATGCCAGGTCCAAATATGCTCACTATTGTTTCTATAATCACCACCAAACGGAACAAAAGTGGCAAATATTTGGCAATAAATGTTGCCAAACTATACAGTTTTCTACAATTATTTTGAAAAGAAAATATTTAGAAATTCTTTAGTACTCAACCAAATTATTAAACATTTTATGTAGTCTTTGCTGTATCCTTACATAGTCTTCGCCTCTGCTTATTTAGAGTGAATTTTTTTTTCATATGGAGGGGGGAAAAGATGCAAATAATTGGAATATGTTAAAAACTTGTTAAGCTAACACCATGTTCACTATAATTTGATTCATTCTATTCTAACAGGGATTTCAGCACTTGATTTTTATAAAACATTTTGTTTGGAACATGTTAGTTTTTTTGTTTTTTAATTGAGTCAGCCTTCACTTGCTTAAGTAGTTTGCTCCTTAACTTGGTATTCATTTTTAAGTCATTCTCTGTATTTCTGTACACTTTAAGTACAGAGCATTACAGTCTTACCTTGTTGAGTTTTCTTTTAAAAAGAGCCTATTAAAATTTAAATCTAAATACAATAAAATTTAGAGTAACTACTAACCTGACTGAAAGGTCTCACCCGTACAGCCACTTTCACGCTGTCAACACTTGGCATGCTTTTATTACTTTTACTCTTTCAAGGATATTCCAAAGTCGAAAAACATTTAAAATGAATACAACTACTTCTCTAGAGTACCCTGTTTTGAGAAATCAAAAACAGCCAGGGAAGCTGTTTCTTTTTTAGTAGGTCAGTCTCTTAATTATTAATATTTGCTTTGTGTGTATAAGGTATTAGTTACCTGATAAATTATTTCTCAACGTAACTGCAATAGTTTTTACTAACTGAAAACATCTTTAATTTCAGGTTTCACTGTTCTGAAATCTTCAAAACTGCACCTGGATATGAATCAACATACATGAAATATTACCTGAACTGTTCAAAGCATTAAGGCTGCCATATTAAGAGACCAGAGTAGTATTTTCTAGGACTGCTTGAAAAAGGAATGGCTTTTTGCTATTGTTCATACTATTTCAATTTTTATAGGGACACTTTCACCACCACCTGAGATAATCAGTGAAATCAATTATACAAAAATCTGGTTTGTAACTATGATCTTTGCATACTTTTTGCATTTCTCTCATTTTAGACAATTAAAATAATTGAAGTCTGTTTCATGTACAGATTTTCAATGCTGCAACATATTGATTTTGAACACTGTAGAAGCATCTAGGTTTACAGTCAATTAATTGTTCATTACTTGTGACAGCATTTCTATCACTCACGTTTTCTAAAAGCATATTTTTTCAGATTTGTTCCAAATATATGCAGGCAATGTCCCTTTAAATATATGTCCTATAGTAAGCACATCATTGAAAATACCAAAGAATCAATATAGCTAGGTTTCTGATGACAAAACAAATTGAAAAGAAAATAGTGAAACATTGAGGTGTGATCTAGTTTTATAAACTCAAGAGCAGCTTTCCCAAAGTTTAAGACAAATACAAAAAAAATATTGCACAGCATCAATACAATGGTTTACATTCTGACTTCAATACAGTACATCTTAACCATGAATGTAAGGAATTAGCAGCTTGTGTTCTAGGATCCCAATTACTGGCACCAGAGGGTCAAACATTTTCTATAAATTTTAAAACTATCAGGTTTTAAATTTTTAATCATTATAGTAAGAACAATCAAACTTTAAAAAAAATAATTTTGGCCTAATATTAGAGGGCTAGTAATTATGGCCAGATAAAAACATTAAGATGTTCTCAAGCAATTCGGTCCATTCAAGCCATTATTCCCTCTCAAAAAGCTAGCAGACAATAAGTATATTGTGAAGTATACATTTTTATTTAACATTCCTAAAATAAGCTGTATTTACATATATAAATGTATGAAGTCTTAATATAAAATAGAAAAAACTGCATTGACTGAAGAAATCACACTCCATATGGAGTTACTTATCAAGACCATTTGTTTAGGAAATTTTACAATAATTTATATAAATTATTCTCTTCCAAATTAGATGATTTGTTTTAATAATCCACACAATTTTGATGACTTTACAAACAGTGGTGTACATTACAAATTAAAAAACAGTTATAGCATCTTCCGGCGCAAAACTGGCTTTGGAAAATTAGACAGTCTCTTTCTGTTCTTTCGAAGAGTCTTTTCTGCTGTTTCTGTAGTTTCTTTCTGTTTGCTTTTTGCCCTGTCCACTGGACTTCCAAAAGGAGAGATAAACTTAATCTCCACTGGTGGCGGCGACCAAGAACGTTCTTTCCCTGTGGCTCTGCAAGAAAGTCCCAACTAGATTACCACATAAATTTTTTTTGTTAAAACAAAAGATGTTTTAAAAATAAAACAGGAAGACTCCCCCACCTACCCAAACCACATGTATAGATGTTTTGGTAGACAAAAACAAAGCCAAAAAGCTAAAATAAAACAAATAAAATTACAGTTCCCTCCACACCCTAGAAATTTGATGATCAAGCAGTATCTTACAAGGGAATAATTTATACATGGGAGGAAATCTAGCTCTCTCTCTCCACATGAAGATAGTAGTATAAACTACATGAACATTTCCAGCTGAAGTACCTGACAATCAAAAGAGTAACTGGAAGATCATTATTTTCAGGAAGATAAAAGGCAAACAAATAGCTCCTGATGGACCATGGGATTATGCTATCCCTAAATTTATGCCTCTTTTGAGAGTTTAAGAGAGGTCAACTGTGCCATATCTCAAGTAAGGTTTCCTAGATTTGCTCCGATTTAGATCTATTGTCACCGCTATGCCTGTAATTAAGGACATAATCAGGGATTGATTGGATCAGAAACAGGAAATGGAAAGTCTAAAGTTAATCTGCATACAGCTGCTAGTGGGGAAGAAGTGGAGCAGACAGTGACTCTGCTGTCAGGGAGGGGAGGTAAAAAGGTACACACAACTACAGAATAAGTAAGGCTGTACTTGACCAAGTGGATTCTGCTCCAGATGTACTGGGAGGAAGGGGGAAGAATATGCCCCATCAATGGAGAACTGCTTTATAAACTGAGAAACAGAAGACTTTAAAAAAATTGGAAACTATGGCTTGAAATAGTGGCATAAACTAGAGTATTCATTTCCCTATGTTTATAAAATGGAAGTTTTGCTAGAGGTTATCAGAAATCATTACGATATTCCTTTAAAAATACTAAACCATAATTGAACTTTTCCTTCTTCAGTTCTCCAATTGCAAGGGGCTCTTTTCCCTCTATATAGTCTTTAAATCTCATTGAAATTAAATGAAAAAGACTCAATGCATAATTTCCTCATTTACCTGATACAAAAACTAGTCCTAATACAAGCCTTGAAACATTCAGTAGGGTAAGAGCCATTTAGGCTTCTACTTTTGAAAAAAAAATTATTCCAGAAAAAGAATACAATTCAATGGAAATGTATATTGACAATATTTGAGCCTTGAATGAAGAGGTACAATAATTTCCTCCAACCATTTAAAAAAAAAAAGTGGATATGGGACACTCACCCACACAAAGGGGTCCCATGATAAACTTTGGAATTCATTTTCAATTTGCTACATGGGATGTAGGAAAAATCAGCAGCTCTATGGCATCATAAATATATACCAATATTTCAAATTGGCAGTTAGCAATATTGCCTCCCCAAATTTATTGTGAATGACTACTCTCAAAGAATTTCTGGTGCTTTTATATCAGCTTGTTCATGAGAACTCTTACATGGTCAACAAAAGGGTAAGAAAGGGATTCAGATGTCTTCTCTAGCTTTCTAGAAAACACGTCTATTTGCTACTCTCCATTGTAGTTAGTGAACTACAGCGTTTGCAAGTTTATCTCCTAAACCCAGAATGAAGAATTTTTATACTTGATCGTCTTGAAAGAAAAAAAAAAAAAAGCATGAAAGTGTTAAGCATTTCATACTTGCTTGCTTTCTTTGTTTTTGATTTTATAGTTCTTCTCCTCTTTACTTTCTGCTTTTCTTCAAACTCTACTGGTTTAGTATCCTCTTCTTTAACCGGTAACTCCTATGTTAAAGCAATAGAAAACATATACATGGCTTATACTATAGACACTCTCCCACTCCTATGGAATACTGGCTAATTTATAACATGCTTAGTCCCAAAGAGTTTTAAAATCTGATTTATACAAGAATGTTTTCTTTTAAAATTTTACATTTACATTTTACAATTCTTTTAAAAATTTTACATTATGATTTTACAGAACAGGTTCCACAACAGTCATCACTGAAGAACTCAGTCTGTAAAAGTACAGAGAAAAGCTTGAAAGGGATAGGAAGTAAGTACAAATATTATTTACCAATTCTTTCACTATCCGTGAAATACTGGAAACATGTTTCCTCCTGGACCTCAGAAGAGGGGGTGAGAACACAAACTGAGAAGACAAGTCTGGATCTAAATCTGTGAGCTGTACAGGATGCTCTGTCTTGTCAGCTACAATGACAAAATGTACAGTTAATGTTCATAGAATGGATGGGGAAAGATAAAAATACAACTAATATTTAAGCACCAAATAGCAAAACCAAGATTATACTGCAGTAAACATTTATACCTAAAATGAGGGTTTCAAACTTGGCTGTTTCATGGGAGCTGAAGGTTCTGGTACTTTCTGTAATGGCTGCATCTTGTGCTCCATAGTCTTATTACAAAATGTGAGTCAGACAAAAACTAATATAGTCATGTCTGTCTTCACTAGATGTGAACTCTCAATCATTTCAATGCCATTTTAATCATGTAATCCTGTGATAAAGCTGAAACATAACCACTTTCTTACCAATCAAAACACACAAGATGCATGAAGGACAATCACATACTGAAAAGCTGTACAATCTACTGAGGGATGCATCTCATTTTGGTGTGATAAGTAAGGGAACTTCAAGTGCAGATAGACTCTGGGAGAATGCCACCACACTTTTTCCACAAATGAAAAACATGTAATGAAATGAACAATTTAAAATACTTAAGATAGACATTAACAACGAAGACAAAAGAGACTAAATTTCATAGGTGACAATGAAATGGCAAGAATTCCTATTTTGTGCAAGAAAATAATTCAATTACCTTTTGATTTCTTCGTAAGCTTTGAGAGAGGAGGAGAGAAAAAGAAGGACTCATTTTCCTGTAGGGAGAGCTTCTGATGCATTGCTATTTTGCTGGATCTGGTCCTTGTAATACGAGTACCATGAACTGTTAAAGTTCTCTCCATTTCATCAATTCTTGAATCAGTTAGGTCTGCAACTAGCAAAGAAGGAGTGCAATCAATTCCTTGAGGCAAGCCTTCTTCCTCTGTGCGTTCCTCTGATACAGATTGTAGTTGGCTCTTTCTGTTTCGATACCCAGCTCTGGATGAAGTTCTGGTTGCAGTCAATGTTTCAACTGGCTGAACAGATGTTTTCTCTAGACTGTGTTTTCCAGTACCTGTTTTTTCTACTTTAGCAGGTGTGCCTCTTTTTGATCTTCTCTTGGGGGTGTCAGGCATTTTCTGTCTCTCATCTGAATGTATGTCTTCCTGAGTGAGTATAGATTCTGTACTTGCAGACACATTTAGTGTCCTCATTCTAACATTTCTCCTAGTAATTACAGAAGAGTTAAGTTCCATCTGATCAAGAGACATCTTAGATGTATCAAGATCACAATTTTCTGAAACTTCTGATGATGTACTAGTCTTTTTCCTCCTCCCTCTTCTAGCTGGCACAGGCAGTTGCTGTTCAAAGGGCTCTGTCTCCTGATCAGTAATGGTATTTTCAGTAAGTTGTAAGCGAACACTTTTTAATTTTCTTGCACTTCTACTAGGACTGGCTGTCATTTTTATCTTATCAGTGAAAAGCTGGCTATTTTCTTGATCCCCTATTAATTTTTTTGCACCTCTAGCAGTCCTTTTAGAAGTAGCAGGTAGCTTAATTGCTTCTTTAACAAGAGGAGTTTCTTCATGAGCTAGGTCAAAAACTACTGATGCAGGTTCCCTCATTCTCCTTAACCCCCTCCTTGTAGTCCCAGCCATCTGTAATGCCTGCCCAATAGAAGGAACATTGTCTGATGTTTCTGAATGACTCTCCTTGGTTTTCCTGGAGCCTCTCCTAGGAGTGACAGGGATCTGAGATATTTGCTGATCTTGAGAATTTCCATCAGAATTAGGAGTAGAACCTTCAGGAATCTCAGAAGTTTCTTTTGTTCTCCTAGCACTTCTTCTCAAAGTAGACATTCCCAACAGATCAGGTCTGCCTGTCTTTGACAGCTGGTTATCATCTGTTGAGGGGATATTTAGACTTTTTCTCTTTCGTCCTCTTGGACGTCTAGGCGTCATGACATGTTCTACTTGACAAATACTGGCATTATCTGCATTTGTTTCCTGCACAGTTGTTAGAGGAGTCTTTGTTAACTTCTGGAAAATAGTTACTTTTTTGTTTATTAAAGGTGTACTTTCATGAATAGACTCTTCCACTACTTCAGAAGTGAATTCTTTACTTCTTGTGTCTTTGATTACATCTAATAAATTTTCGGCAATAG
Source organism: Pelusios castaneus (assembly GCA_007922175.1). Lineage (NCBI taxonomy): Eukaryota > Metazoa > Chordata > Testudines > Pelomedusidae > Pelusios > Pelusios castaneus. The sequence continues at coordinate 7,678,096 of ML685790.1, read as the reverse complement.
TTACCTTAATAGGTTCAGGCACATATGGGAATGCCTCTGCAATGTTCTGATCACTAGTTACGGTGGCTCCTGAATTTGTAAGGTACTCTTGCTTATCAGTATTGTCCTCACGATCCGTATGTTTATCCTCTGTTTTTATGCCAACTGGGTTAGTAGATATACTTAACGTTGTAGGGTCTCCTATCTCAGTTTCACCTTCTTCTCCTTCTAAAATTAAAGTAAAATTGCTTTGAGACATGAAAAGTTCTCCATCCCCTTCAGCTGCATCACATTCACTGGAGTCTTTAGTATCAGGCAAGTCACCCGTGAACTGCTGTTTGATAGCATCAAAATTGTACTGAAGTTTAAGAGTGCCTGAAGGATATTGCTCAGTAAATGGAGGTATTTCAGCTATTTCTTCTGAAGCTTGTACAGCAGGTGTGTCATCTTCTATAAGCTACAATAAAAGTAAACAGCTGTTAGTAATACATTAATGTATATTAATGTTCTAATGTCCATATATACTAACTTTGAGCAGACAGATATTATTGAGATCAATAGCTCCACCCCCCC
>ML685790.1:7653922-7672544 GCA_007922175.1 Pelusios castaneus | reverse complement strand
TGGTATAGCGCATTTGGCATCAAATCACACAATTACATTGCAAAACTAAACAGAAAAGTTACACAGATTATACCCTAGGGGTGCACAGATGTGCATCCCATCACACCATAAGCTGGACATGATTGCTGTCTTCCCTTCTTGGCCCATATAATATACATGTATTCTTATAATCTTAGGAGGAAAAGCATCTCCTCTCTATGGGCCTCAATGGAAAGGGAGGCTGTTCTCTAGACTTAACCGGGGTGGGAGGAAAAACTTTCTGCTCCATCCTTGCCAACAGATATGCTACTCACCAAGCTGAGAGATGACAACTCAAAGGCAGTCTGCATTAGCATTCATCTCTCTTTTTCCTGCCAACTGTCCTCTTAATGATTGCTAAAAGCCTCATTAAGAAAACCTGTCAAGTGTGACTAGGAGACTGCTAAATCCAAAGGATACTGACACTGAACAATACTCAACATGGCCTCAGAGATTGTCAACAGGAAATCAGACATACCATGCTAAACTCAAGGCTTTAACAAAAGGAAAGAGAAGCCAAAGAGGGAAGCCTGCAGGTATGTTGGCAGGAGATGGAGTTTGTCAATCTTATATTAGCTTAGCAAAGTGGGCAAGTAATTGTCTTACATTAACTTGTAGAGTTTCAGAAAGACTTTTAGAAGTAGATGTTTTTTCTTGCAGGAACAGAACATTTTCTTCTAATGCAGCTTCCTCTGACTTCTGATTCTCATGTAGGTCCTCACCCCTTTCCTCTTCAAGTCGGTTTTCTGAATGAGTACTGGGAACATCCTCACTGTGAAGGATACTGATCACAGCTGAAAAAGATTTTCCACCACTAAATGTCTGATTTCAGGTAGTCTGGCATAAAAAGCTGCACAAGTTAGATTCATTGTAACTGCTGCATACCTATTGAGGATTTTATTAACTGGTAATTCTGCAGGTATGATTCTTTAAAACATTGGTCTAGATCTTTCGTTACGTTTCAGCATTCCTCTCCCAACTGTAGGTTGGTCATGTGCATAGCTGGTTCTTTGCTATAAATTAGAGCAGTCTGAAGTCTGATCTAAATTAGGTCAGCTCCCAAATGCCTCAAGCAATCTACATAGTAACCAGGTGTTAGTGGGGCACAGAGAAACAATGGCACCTTTACAAAAGAACTTAAGGAAATCACTGACAATAGGAAAATGGTTATTTCCATACAATACTAATATTTGGGCATGTTTATACACAGGTGAGACAAAACTGATTCAAAAGAATTCAGTTCAAGCCACAATTCATTCCTTCCTCCTTCGTATAGTTAAGAGCAACCGATTTCACTATAATGTCCTTTATGACCTTTAAAAAAACCTCAGGGTTTTTCTGTGTTGAAAATATAAAGGTACGTCTTGTTAATGAGCAGCCAAAACACAAGAAAAATGGCCATTTTATGATGGACTGAAGTATGGCATAATTCCAAATTATATGCTTAAAGCAGTGATACTCAGACTTCAGTGGTTCAGGAGCCAAATTAATGATCAGCATTACCCAAAAGAGCCACAGTGGCGTGAAATCATTGTTTTAGTTAATATTTTTGTATTATATATAAAAAATATATACAATGCTTATAGCAGAATGACTGATTCATAGACTTTAAGGTCAGAAGGGACCAATACAATCATCTAGTCTGATCTCCTGCAAAATGCAGGCCTCAAAACCTCACCCACCCACTCCAGCAACAGGCCACCAACCTACGACTGAGTTATTTACGTCCTTAAATCATGATTTAAGGACTTTAAGGTACAGAGAATTCACCAGTAGGTGAGCCATGCCCTGTGCTACAGAAGAAGGCGAAAAGCCCCCAGAACCCAAGCTGATCAAGTATTACTATAACAACTACAATTAGTTTATAACATATTAGCCAATCAGAATGCTTTTACTAACCCAGATTGGTTAATAATTAAATCATAGTGTTTTAATACCATGTGATGCAAAGAGCTGCAGGGACACATTAAAGAGTCACTTCCAGCTTGCAAGCCTCAGTCTGAATATCATTGATTTACACTGTCCAGGCCTATCGGCTATATTCTACAGGACTTCCTATAATAATAGAGCGGACAGGGGGACAAATTTCTGGACATGTGATCTGGATAAAACTGCTCCAGAACTACAGGAAAGATTTTTCAGGTAGCGTAAATACTATTTTATCTTAAATTTAGTGGTAGATTAGTAATGGCTTCTGTACTATTGAAAATAATAAAACAATCTTTTTTATTATTCTTTTTCTGTAAATTTGGTAATAAAATATTCTCTTGTGACAGTGTGAACTGGGTCTTAGAACTGTTATAAGAAACAGCCAGTAACCAGCATGTGGAGCCAGGAGATAATGTGAGTAAAAGACCTATACACTCTCCACCCTCTTTCCCCCAAAGAACGCCAAAGGCTAGCAAAGGACATTATAAGTTTGGGGTTAACCAATCTACCTCATGTATTACTTTGGAGATCTACTTCCTGAAAACCAGAGATAAACATCCAAACTCGTTCACTGTTATGTCCAGCACATCACCCCTGGATGCTTGATGTTTCAAAATCTAGCAACCAAGCCCACCTCATTTGGCAAGATTGGGAAAGTGCGTATAGATGAAGAGCCTCATACCAAAAAGTCAGGATGAAGAAAGCAAAAACCCTTACCCCCTCCGACAGAAAGAGTAGCTGCAGAGGTACCTTCCTCCCTGTTAATTCTTTCCCACTGCTAGAGTACCGAACCCCTTGCCATCAGTTAGCAGGCTATTTAAAACCTGTGTCCGTAGCGCACAAACTCAGTTCTTCAACAAAGATGCACAATTTGCAGCAGTGTGCACACAGAAAAAATTAATCATAGTATCAATTTTCCTACCTCTCTAATTCAATAAAATGTGTTAACCCTGCCTCCTCTAAACAGAATATTCTAGCTGTAAGCTGACAAAAATTTGCATTACCAAGCTTTACTTCAACCAGTTAAGTGTGGAGTAATAGACTAAGTTGTGCATTTAACCCTAACAAATCAAGTATTTTAATACGCCTAACTAGAGCTACCTTAACTCAAGAGCTAAACTTTTACTTGTTGCTAAACACACCAAACATACATACATTCAGAATCTGCTCCTGGTGCCTCCAAAGCCTGTGATCCTATGAGCGGCAGTTCTCTTTCTTCTGATAAAGACGGCATCTCAGACTCTTTGATAGCAGTTTCACTTTGTAAATAGAAAAACAAATTCCACCTAAGGTTTTAGATTGAAATCCTGTATGGGTTTTTTAAATGTTTTTTTCTAGTCCATGCTGATATCAGTACAATTTCAGAACAAAAATTGGAACTCCCTACCCCAAAATATTAGCATCCAGCTCAGGTCTCACCCTAACTGCACACATATATAATGAGATGATTCAAGTATTTAATGTCCCTCTGTTCTAAGTGTTTTCATCATTAAGAAAATTGTACATAATTTTCAGACAGAAGTGGGATTTTCAAGTACAAAGAGTGTCAGTTTAATACATTCAAATTGGGACAGCTTTAAACAACCTAGTATTGAATTAACCAGTGTGTAACCACAGTACTCTGAGAAGACTGTCTTTCTGACAGAGAATTTGGATAAATAATCACTGAGTTTATGTTTATGCAGGAAAGAGCAAGGAATCCCAGATACTATGTACAATATAAAAGTAAAGCAGCAGAAAACCAATCTGAACATAAGGCAATATAGCTTTTAAAGTACAGGATAGCCAATTGATACTCTTCTTTGTATACTCAAATTTTTACATATTTACCTTTCACTGGCTGACAAGCAAGTGGAGATACCAGCAACTTGCAAGGTGCTTAAGTCATTCAAAACCAGCCTATCCTCCTTGGGAATGGTAGGACACTTGATCTCTGTCCTTTCCAGAAATTCTAGGAACAACATAGTTAATAGCTGAACAACAAGTAGCTACTTGCAGTATACAAGAGTTGTTTTTTTTTTTTTAAATAAATTATGTAATTTTAAATTACAAACTTATGTTTGTATTATGCGCTTCATTATCTTATATATTTAAAATGCAAAAGTGATCTACTAATGCAAAATTGTGCTAGAGGTTTAAATGCACAAAAAGTCTGAATTATTGCCCTCTACAGAAGAAACTCTCTCATAATCATCGTAACTAAGGCTGGAAGGGACCATAAAAGGTCATCTAGTCCAGAACTTTCTGCAGACACAGGATCATATTTGCATATAAAGTATTTTTTTCCTGTTACTGTAATCTGATTTAATGTTTTGTTATTGCTGCCCTCAGTCTTTCAAGGGCAACAAATGAAATAATGGTAAGATTTTAAGAAGCAAGAAGCGATTTATATAGTTGCTGACTATTAAAACAATGAAAACCTGGATTAGCAACTGAAAACTTAAAGCAGTATCTTTTGTTCTTAAAATCAGAAGCTTAAGTCCACCTCTTCCTTTTTCCTTGTATTTAGAATATTTATCTCCATATCTTTTATTTTTCTCTTGTCTCCATTCGTTGTTTTAGTCTCTCCCCCTTACCGGGGATCTTTCCAATATGTCCTTTTGTGTTTCCCTTTCCATAATGTTGATCACCCTGGTTGAGATGGGCTGGACTGTGGTCTCTCCTGAGGCTGGTAATGCTAGTAACATGAGACATCTTTTTCCTCCCTGCCATTCTCAAAAGGTAGGAGGGGAGTATAGCGGTGTGGTCGCTCTGCTCTGGTGTACTTCTGGTTAAGTAGGGCCTGTGTGCGGCAGCCAATTGGCTGCCGGGGCTGCTGAGCTAATGACCCAGGAGCATCCAGTATAAAAAGGGAGCTGCGCAGGGGCAGCTTAGTGAGTCTGCTGGAGGGAGAAGATCCTCTCTCTGGATAGCTGGCTGCAGTATCCAGCACCCCAGAGAGCTCCGAGTACAGTGCTGTAGTGGTAGCTGAATGGAGCTGGGATTCCTGAAGGGAGAGGCGGGCAGATGGCAGCAGAGGCCTGAGCAGAGGTCTGGGGCAAGGAGCTGGGAACAGTGAGGAACTGCGGGCGACTGGGGCTGTAGCCCAGGGAAGTAACTGTGGAGGTGGAGACTGAAGGGAGGCGGAAGGCCTCAGTGGAGGCAGATAGGGTCCCTTGGCCAGGGCCCGGAGAAGTGGGCAGGTCCTGGTCCTCCCCCCAGAGTGCCAGGAGCGGCATAGGCTCACTGGCCCATTGACTTTTAAACTAGTAAGCTATGTTGTAGTGAGCTGGACTGTAGCCCACAGAAGGGTTGGCCTCAAGGGCTTGGCCAGAGGGCTAAGACTTGAGAAGAGGACTCAGAACTGGAGTCCAGCATCGGAGAGGCGGCGCACAAACCACCTGGCGGGGACCATGTGAGTCTTACTCCCCAGAAACATCGCCCGGAGGTGCCTGTCAGGTGGGTCGAGTGCTGCGAACCCCTACAGGGAGAAGTACATTCAGGTGCTTTTGGCACTTGCATGAGAGATAAAGCTTGATCCTAAACTAATAAACTGCCAGGCTAAGCCACTGAATACTACTATCATTTTTGTCCCGTCATACTTCATTTTTTGCATTTCTTTAAACCTCTTTCTTGTCTGGGTGCTTGCTTTCTCTCTCTTCAGTTGCTGTTCTCAGTGACCTGAATTAAGATCACACTGCTGGATCACAAACAAAGTGATTTAAAGAAGAGCAGTGCAGACTACCTGCTGTTGCTTTCAGGGATAAAATATCACATTTATGTTATAACTGTACAGAACTCTTTCCACCATAACCCAACATGGCAAGGAAGTTTCTTGAAAAGATTATCTAGTGATGATCATGCATGAAAAGGCACCTTGTATTTCTTGTCCTACTTAAAACATTTGTTATTGGATCATCAAAGTCACAGATCTGTTTTATTAGAGATATTTGGACCTGGATCACCCACTCCACCCCTTTTGCTTGTGTAAATAAATGGACAACATAGCTGGGAAATTCTGCTACTCACATACACATGGGAGTTAGGCACTTCGAAGATGACAAACCAGTCCCCAAAACTCTGCAGAACTCCTGCAGTCTTATAGAATCACATTCAAATTACGTGTATTAATATTTGCCTGCATAACCCACTGCTCTGAACACAGTAGTTTTAAGATTCCATGCCACACATGTATCTCTCTTTCAGAGGTAGCCCATCTTGGGTACAGTTCAGTAGACAAAAGTTTACTACACTCTCCCAGGATACTGTTTTCAAATACATCTAACTCATCGATGATATTTTCAAAGGCCTTCTCAATGAATACTAACCCTATGACAGATTTGAATCAGCTAGTTAACTTTAAGCATCGAAGAATGGTTAAAAATGCAGCTGATGAAAAGTTTTTTTTTCATATTCAAAAAACAAAAAAATCTCCTGAAATATCAGCTTTTAAAAAATAATAAATTATTGCCTCTTGACTGAGACTAGACACAAGAAATGTCAGCCCAAAGTGCAATATATGAGAAAGTTCAACATGCCTGAAAATAGAGGGCCGTTTCAACCAGAGGTCTAGCACACTTGTGGACGGTATAACAATATTGTGCACTATAATTACAGTTTTAAAGGTGCCTATATGGTCAAATAGATTACTTAAGTGACCACATGACAACCACATACCAGTCTGTTTCTGCAGCTCTGAAGAAATCTGTTGCTCAAAGTGCAAAGGCTTGCTTTTGACCATCTCCTTGCCTTCTTCCTCCATCTCTTCCTGTAGGATAGCAACACCTTCAGCAGAAGAACTTGCTGGTTTAGAAGCTATGAAGATAACATCATCTTCAAAGTCACCTGGTGATCTTGCATCATGATATTCCAAGGTAGTTTGGTCTGATCTTGCAGAAAAATTACTAGTTTCTTTGCTGACTTCCATTTTCTCTAGGACATCTCCTGCTATACCATCTGAGGATTCATTCATTTCTGCATGATCCCCCTCAGGACAGCTCAAAGTAAAGGGAGAAGTTTTATCTCTGTTCTGAGACCAAGTGTCCTCCATTTGAACTCGAAGGTTATGTTCAGATGAAGCTACAAAATGTTTTGTTTGATCTCCCAGCATCTTTATTTTAAAAAAAACCAAACAAACAAGTTAATATCATGAATGAAGCCCAACTTTTTCCAAGGAATAAAGATGACCTGTGACACTTATTTATGATATTTGGACGTAGTCAGACACTGATAATTAAACATATTTCCTAACCATATTACTAACACAGAACGAGTGACATCAGTCATGTATATGGAAGGTACTGTTCAGGACTTCCGTTGCTTTCAAAGACCTACAGCTCTCAAGTGCTTTAACAATAAAGTGTCTGTGATTAAGAAATCCCTTTGCTAAGCTTGTGTTCCTTGCTTTTCCACCATACGGTCTCTGAAGAGGTTAAACTAGAAGCCAAGAGTAACCATAGCCTTGGTAGAGCATTTGTAAGTGATTAGGGAGCTCAGGAGATGGCCCAACTCACCCCAGTTGTCCATTTGGTAATTGCATTCTCTTCCATGAATGAAATTCTAGGTTCTTTTGCCCTCAAAGGAGGAGTAATTGATCTTCCTGGAGATGCAGAAGGAGTTGCTAAGGGTGTGGTGCGAAGACTAGATCTCAAAATGGACTGCGGAGTAAACCCAGGGAAACCAGGAGCAGCAGCAGATGTTGCCAAAGCTTTAGCTCTCTATGTAAAAGAATACACAGCATCTTAATTTGATCTTTGAACTGAAGACTACAGGCAAACTGCCAATTCCATAGAACATCAGTGCTTCAGTAGCTGCTCAAACAAGGCACTGAAAGATGGGTCATGAAAATTAACAAACATATAGACATTATTCCATATGAAGAGATTTTTAAGGCTGAAGAAGTAATTTAGAAAAAAAAGAAAAATATGGTCATGATGATAACATACAAAAAGAATGGCACCTAGTAGATAAGTCCAAAGTTCCTTCATACTTTCATTATTGAACAAAGGGAGATTCAAATATGGCAGCAAACTTGAAACAAAAGTTATTCTTGCATAACTGGCATAAGAATTATTTAGACATATTGACATTCCCCATTTCAGCACTCTCACCTGTTTTACAAAGCAACTTGGTAAAGCATATACAGATAATAGATAACTAAATTCTATCAGTTTGTAATACTTCTCTCCCTAAGTTTAACAATTCTACATACCTTAACCACAAGAGGTGTCTCCAACAAATTCAACTCTGATGTTCTTGAAATGTTTGTATGCAGTATGGAGCTCCGTGAGTTTGACTGTAATGGGCTGGATATAATACATGAAGTAGAAGCTCTACATGGTGTCTGCCAGTTACTCTCAAATGACGGCGAATATAGAGGAACAGGACAAACCACCAAATCCAGCAACCTGCCAAGATTTTGAATTTAAAATGTGAAAATAGAAAATCAAGTTCCTTTCAAATAAGCTGATCTGACAGCTTACAAAATGTGACCTGATGAGAATGTTTTTCTCTACTTGTGAATTGTTAGAGCTGCCCCAACGGTGCCCAGCATGCAACTACTCATCAATGAAGTCTAGATATTGTTTCCATTGCCAATTTTTTTCTTTATCAATTAGAAAGAACCTCACAACTTTGGCAACAGCCATGTGGGAATGTATTAAATGATCTCTCCTAAGAAACGTGTTTGTGAGAGGAATTTCCTTTTCTCCAATGGCAAGAATGTAGTATTAGATAACTATTCATTTGGATTACAAGTCCCAGAACATTCATTAAAAGTGATTAGAGAATAGATTTTTTTAAAAGATAACGAGTAAAGGTTCTAACCATCTAGCAACTGCAGTCACACTGCTCAACTTTTAGCTGGTCAAGATATCCAACATCTTGTAACCTTTCCTTTTCCCTCCAAACCTTCCATTCTGTGAATCTCCTTTCTTCCTCTATTCCTAATCCTATCCTCACAACCTATTCCTTCATCTGCTTCCTCTTCACATCAATGATGACCCCCATTCTGGCCTTTACTTTTACCCTTTATCTTTAACAATTCCTCTCCCTTCTACCATCTCCCTTTCTTCAACCTCTGTCCTTTTCTTCCCCTATGTGGTACCTTGAAGATACTTCAATGCTTTACATTTGCATGCATCTCAAAGATCTGACCTCTGAACAAATTAGAGACAGGCATAAAAATTAATACATATCTGAAGAATTTAATCTGTTCTGAGCAGGAGGAAAAATGGTATGAACTGTACACTCACAGAAAAAGATGCTTCTTCGTAGTCAGATGATTAAAAGAAGAGGTTGGATCTATTCCAACCTATAATATTCACATTGGCGTAGTTTAGGACCTAGCGCTGCATGCAAAATATTTATTCTAGTTACTTGAGAAGTGTGAAATAGATTTTGTCTTTTCTACATTTTTATTGAAAGTGTCATTTTATTGTTCCTTTGCATTTTGTATTTATTTTTTAAATCATTACCACTGTGGGAAGACTGACAAAGTTTGTGAATCGTTAATGATTTAATGTTTATCTATGGACACTATCCCTACTGCTAAGATGGATCAAAATAAAACTTCTAAGTATTTTGTAAATAAAGAAGGCAAATTCTCCTCCCACTAACACTGGCATGAACATAGCACAAACTACTGACTTCGAGAATCACTCCAGGTTTATACCACTGAGTCAAACCACATTTTAAGCCATAGTTTTAATGGTTTCTTTTTTCAGAGGTTACAGAACTAAATTAATAAAAATGAGATGTTTTATGAAAAAAGGAGGCTAAAAATAGGAAACAGTAGTTCTGAAGACAACAAACTAAGGGCTTGTCTACGTGGGACATTACTGCATGATCACTTCCACTGATCACTTGCTTGCAAGAGAACATTCAGATAAAACTGAAGGTACTTATACTGAGAATGGAAACTGCCCATCACCCACTAAGTACTTAGTCTGAAGATCTATTGTACCTGGAACTTTTACGTGAAGACGTTGTAACTGGAGTTCCAACAAAAGGATCAGGTAAGTCTGCATCAGGGAAAGGCAGTGCCAGAGGTGGTGGTTCTTCAGTTCTAGGACTGCAAATGAAAAGACTGTAAATGACTATTACTTTTCACTTCTGTAAGTGGGTATTTATATTAGATTATTATAGCTGGAGCTGGTTGCCACTAGTTAAAGTTTCCCAATACTTTTGATTTTAAAATCCCAATTTCAAATGCTTATAATATACTCAGAATAACTGTTTGGGCTGAAATGACGCACAAGTCCTTAAATACTATTTGATAGGTTCCAGAGAAGTAGGCGTGTTAGTCTATTTCAGCAAAACAAACAAAGAGTCCTGCAGCACTTTTAAAGACTAACAAGTTTATTTCTCCCATGAGCTTTTGTGGGAATAATCTCACTTTGTCATGAAAGCTCATGGGAGAAATAAACATTTTAGTATTTGATCGTATAACTAAGGAACAACAATGCAGATGCATAAGGGGATGAATTAAGGTTCACAGGGAACCTTAAAACTGGCATTTCTGAATTGGAGTGCTTGACTCTGCATAGTTCCAAAGCGGTAGCTGTGTTAGTCTAGTTAAAACAAAACAAAAAACAACAAGGAGTCTTGTGGCACTATTAAATACTAGCGAATGTATTTAACACAGGAGCTTTCGTGGAAGAAAATCCCACTTCGTGATGAAAGCTCATGTGATAAATACATTTGTCAGTCTTTAATAGTGTCACTAGACTTCTTGTTTGTTTTGACTCTGTATACTTCACTTTCTTTTAACACAACAAATAAAAAACACTTATATTCTCATATGAGGATTTAGAAAGAGAAAGCCAGAAGCCAGATAGGCAAAATCAACAGGTTACTTCAACTATCTTAAAAAAATTCCTTTCATTTTCAACTTTGTCTACAAGAAGTGATGATTAATGGACTCCAAATTAGTTATCAAGACAAGAATTTGCCAGTACATGTATCACAAATTCTTAAGAAAACAACTCAGACACAACTAATTTCTATTACCTTAATCTGTCTGGCAACAAAGTAAACATTTCTCGTATTACAGTGTCCTTCTTTGTATACTAGTAGTTTGAAGAGTAATTCTATAAAGTTAACATAGGAGTTCTTACCTATCACATTGTGAGAAATCACTTTTCTGTTCATTTCCTACCCAGACCTCTCCAATTTTAGACAGCACATTATTAATGAAAGTTGCTCTTGTAAACACATTCCCTGAAGTAGCTTGTTTGGCCACAGTTGATAATGGCTTGGGTCTTGAAACTAAAAATGAGAAGGGAATTAAAAAATAAAATCCCTCAACACTAATAAGATAAATTAATCATTCATGGATGCTGAAGCAAAACCCACCTTCTCGCAGAATCGCTGAAGATAAATGGTAAGGCTTGGCCCTCTCCACAGCCAGCTTCCTTTGCACTCTCGGAAGAATCTTTCCATATTGGTCTAATATAGAATTCCTAGCAACTGATCTCTCTCTCAAACGAGGATCACGATCATTCTAATGAACAATCAATTAAAAGTACACTGTCAAGTAATTATGAACAAATGTTTGTTGCACGCAATTAACAAATATATTTGCAGCATCTAAAGAAGTTATAAGGCAGTTTACGTTTATGTATGATTTTAAACATATTACATGCACAATAGATCAAATTCCACTTCTCAATTCAGACTGTATCTTCACTTACATCTATATCTAACTATAGTGTGCAACAATAGGTCACCGTGGGGGGAAAGTGGCATAACTTTGGGAGCCAAGGGCCAAATGTATATCCACTCTTGTCTCTAGCACATTACCTCACACTTTTGCGTTTTTTTTAATTCACACAAAAAATTGGCATTTCTTGGTCATACAGGTTGGCTAAGCAATCTGAGAACTAAGCTAAAACACGTTTTATTTTGTTAAACCTAACATAATTCAGAGTTAAAATGCAAGCACGTTACTTTCTATAGGAGGCAGTTTGTTCTGAACTGGCCAATCAGAAAAAGGAACACTAGTTATGAATCTCCTCAATAAGCTCCCCATGTTGGTCACAGATAAAGGTTAAAATATATATCAAGCTTGGCAGAAGTGGGGATCAGATAACTTTCCCACAGCAAAAACCTCCAATATACAGTGTGCAGAAGCCCGGCAATAGAACTACATAAAGTTTAGACATCTCTGTAGCACTCAGATCTCCTGAAATTTGCATTGGTGCACATGTATCAAGAACAGTACAGTCTATCACTTAAAATTCAATTTAACAGATTACTCCAAATACAGAATGTGATTGTTTTGTAACATTTATTTTCATCTAAAACTACTTCCTCTATTTGTGTTTGACAAGTAGTTTAAGTATCACATTTTGTTGTAATTCCATGTTGCGCAATTTATTCTAAATATTTTAAAAGAATGGTATAAAACGACATCACCATATATTAATGTGCAATTAGTATTTTTACAGCATGTTACCAGTTGACCGTCAGTGAAACGATACACTTACACCATCCTAACGGAATGTGAAGCTTACCACGAGATTAACCTTCAGCGACTGATTCAACTGCAAAGCAGGGATGTAATTTGCACGCTGTAGATGGTGGACTAAAAGGAACTCATGATTCTGAACACCAGCACTGGTTTGCAAAAACTTCTCTAAACACTCCTAAGAGAGAAAAAATTCTTTATAGAGTTCTGCCTCTTTTTTTCCAAACAATTGATTAAGACTTCATTTTTGCCCATGCTTACTTGTTCAGTATCTGTGAATGGTAGTTTCAACAAATCTTCCATTAGTCCCATTTCTTGACAGACTTCATACATATGTTTTAACAACTCTTCGACATTTAACCGGGTGGCGTGTTGCCGTAGTAGACTCCAAGCCTCCACCATACATCTGAAATTAATATTTGAAAATGCAGAGGAGGATTAACATGAGGACCAACAATTTTAATGAAGCAAAAGATGCATGGCTCGTGTTAAAAGGAAAGACAAACACTCAAAAAAATGGCTAAAATACACAATGAAAGCTACAATCTATTCTCTAATTGTTTTTAAAAAATGTCAGAATCTAAGAGATGAATCAGGACATGTTTTCTATTTCTTTACCTATTAAACAATAAAACAGTGAGGTGAAGCGCAACTTCACTACTACTGGACATGGATGGCTTCATTATCTGTATGTATCTGAGGGCTCGTCTGCGCTCTCCTTGGCACATCAGGGCTTGAATAATTTTCATATGTTGCCATGACATTGTTTTGATTGTAGCTGGATGAAATAGAAGGGCCAATGAATTCTGCAGAAGTTAGAAATAAAAGTTAAGACTACCAACACACTCACTCTTTCCAACAGAAAGTCTAAAACTTCCCAAGTGAAAATAAGCATTTAAGAAGAAGAAGTAGTAGTATGTTTATACTTGAAATATTAATTAGACTGAAGGGCAAATAAGAAAAATTGCACAGAAGGCAGCTTTAGTTAATCACAGTTAACTTGTGTGTCATCTAAACTGCTAGTGACAGCATCCATAAATTTTATGTTCCAAAGGGATAGCCGTTAGTTTATTGCAGAAAAAACAACACAGTCCTGTGGCACTTTTACAGACTAACAGATTTATTTATCGCATGGGCTTTCGTCGGAGGAAATCCCACTTCGTCAGATGCTTTGAAGAGCACTTTGAAGTGGAATTTTCTCCCACAAAAGTTCATGAGATAAATACATAAATTTTATGAATGCAAGCAAACGGAATCATCAAAATGTCACTGGTAGTACTTATGCACTTTGTTCACTACTCATTTTAGTATCTCTGGCATTCAATTGATTTTTTGCTTGAGTTGCACTTTGCTTTATTCTTGACAATTTGGTCATTAAGTCAATGAAGGCAGCAGTAAGAATATCCCTTTAACAGGATTTATCGAGGATATTTTTGGAAATTTGCTTCTGAATTTCTTAGCTGTTGTGGCAATTTTTCTACCGACCTCAAAAGGCATACTACCTTAATAAAAGTACTAAAAACATACACAATTTAAATTTGCATTGGGTTTAAAAGTCACCTTTACAGTGCTTTGCCTCAAATCTTAGGGCAGAGTCCTCAGCTTTATTTTAATCAATTAAATCTGCATAAAATTTTCCCGAGTGCTTTGATTAATCAGGTAGCTTGGAAAATTCATACATGTCTAAACAAGGCTGACTACAACTGGGTTCCATTGAATTTTAATCTAAATTATAATCAGACTTCAAAATGTATTTTATTGTTACTTTGTTTCCATTAAATTTATGCAATAACAATATTTAAACAAAAAAGGTTCTAGCCCTTTGTCTCCCTTGACTGGTTATTAGAGGCCCAAAGTTTATCTTTAGACCATAACTTTGCATCTTTATATACATCTTCAGTAAACATACTTACCTCATAATCATTGTGATCCAAAAGCCAAAAACCTTGAACAAGTCTAACCAGGCCCCAAGGGATAGCAAAGGCAGTTGGGAAAGAGTCAAATGAAGTCTCTGTTTTGTTTGGAAACGAATGCATGATATCTAGCAGCAAATAAATTGTCTGACAGTAAGTATTTGTTGAAGGCTAACAACTTTGTAAGCAGGAAAATTTCTTACATAAATTTAGAAAAGGTAACAACAAAAGTAAAAATATTAGACAGCAGAAAATAGTTCTCTTGCAATTTTCAGCCCACTGTAACCCAATAACAAGGTTTAACCTCAAAGTTGCAATTGAATTAACATAAAAACCTACTTCTGGTTATAAATACTGAAAGAAGCTGTAATAATTTCCCATTTTAGTAGAAGAACAGTACTGCATAAGTCAAGAATGGAAGTGCTATTGTGACGAAGCAGGGATTTGGTCTACTATTTATAATAAATGTAGGACTCTTGCTTTGTGACAAAACTAGTGAACTAATCTGCTCTGTGCTGGAAAAACACTCATTTCAGCATGAATGTGTGCTGCTTTAAGTAGTATGAGGTCACTACTGCCGCTTCAGAGCGCAGAGAATTCTCCGACATTTTGGTGCATGCATCCCATCCTAAGAATAACTTCACTTTGCTACAGGATCACATTTTAAATGAAGCAATTAAAACTAAAAATCAAAAGTAGAAGAAAGGAAACGATTATTCTAACTTAATACTAAATGTATGTTCATTCTGTCCACAATATAATAATTCTCTTGTTTATGCAACTGTGTTTATCATCAACTTCTTAAACTTTTGTCTTCCACACAGGTTCAAGAAAAAATGTTCTTGTAAATGAAATATATTGCTTGTTTATATTTTCAATCTCTCTCGACACTGTCAAAAGGATACAATTGCATGCTTGTAAGTTTCTTCAACATTTTCTAACAAATAGAGATCAAGCAGTGCCTGTGATGAAAAAAGAAATATTAACCAAACCGTTTATAAAAACATTATTTTTTGCCTTTTAAAAAGTCATACTTACATGCAAGCTAGCAGGAGGATATTTCCCAGTTCCTCCTTCATCTCTTCGCCACAATTTCTCAACTTGATCTCCTAACTGGGAAAGCAGTCCATCAATCATCATGCAATCAGCATTCCATTTCCCTCTGCAGCCAAAGATAACATGGATTTTGAAGTGTAAAAATACTGTGCTACAATTCCAACATGTCATGGTAAACCACTTACCAATTTAGAAAAAAAAAGTATCTGGTAAGATGCAGGACAAACGTAGAACAAAAAGCAAAAAAACTGTATTTGGAATACTTACACAAATGAATTATAGTGGAGCATCTCAGTTAGTCATGTTTAAAAATGTCTTAAAAGCCAAAAAGTTATAATTTAATAGAGATTCTAAATTAATAATTTATTAAGGGAAGATTAAGGATGGCCTGGTTTTCAGATATTTTTGGTACAGGAGGGCTAATGGTGATTTAGTGTAGCAGAAAATGTGAAGTTTGAATGTTATTGTAAACTGAAGCATAAAATTAAGTTAGTTGTTGCAGTCTTACTATCTGTAAGAAAAAACTGAGAATATAATCACTAGAACTATTCTTATAGTTTATAAAAACAATGTATTTAAATGTACCAACACAGACATACTGGGCCAAAATTAAGGAAAATTCATTTTTCGTTTTTTATTTTTTTCTACTGAAGAAATACCAATTTCATGAAGCTGTGCATAGATGTTGGTATGAAAAAGGGAAGCACAATGTTTGAACTCTAGTCACGCACACGCGCACGTATGTAATTTTAATTCCATGCTTCAGAACACCACTGGAGCCTTTGGTGGCCAAAAGCACCACCTGCAAATTCCCAACAACATTACGTGGAGCTAGTAGACTAAGGCCTGCTCTACTTACGTTGAGTTAAGTCTGTAAGTCTCTACACTACAATGGTGCTCCTGCAGACATAAGTCACCCAGTACATCAATCAAATATCCACCCCTGCGACAGGTGCAGTGCTTAGGTCAACATAGCTCGAGTGACACTCTGTCTGTGTTGACAATGTGTTACTTACATCTGTTGGCTATGAGCTATGCTTCGGGCTCACTACTGGAGCCCTAGGCCCTCACCTTTTCCCAGGTCTGCCAGTGCCCCACAATGCCCCACTCAATCGATGGAAGAGCTCCTGGTGAGGATGCACACCGCCGACAGAAGAAACACGCTACGTATGTGAATCACTGCTTTGATTACTGTGATGGCTGTACATTGACTTAAGTTGACTTAATTTCATAGTGTAGACAAGGACTGAGTGTGTGCTGTAACTTTCCACCTTGTCTGTCTATCTTAGCTCTAATCTTGCTGGAAATTTTTTGTAATTATTGCTATTCAGTTTGTAACACTGTGATTTTAGATTAAAAATTATATTAATCCTAATCAAGCCATTTAACATGGAAAATAAGCCAAGCTGTGCAAGGTTCAGACCAAGATGTAATTGCTAATAGGTACCCAGTTAAAAGAAGGTTCTCCTTTTAAAATGTTCCAACTGAACACAACAATTACAGCCATCTTCTTGAAGTACACAAATGTACTCCAAAAAAGGGATTGAGTCCTAGACAGACTTTATTATGTCTTATCAAATAGCCATTTAAGAGCTAACCCTTTTTGAACAGCTCATCTTTGCATGTCTAAACAAATGTTTTGGAAACTTGGTGCTGTTTTGAATTAGAGACAATTAACATCAGGTTACCAAATACACCATCTTTTTGAATTGCAATAACAACACAGTTTAGCCTTTGGATTAAGTTAGCTACATTATTAAACATATTAAAAAAAAAAAAAAAAAATCAGGTCACCTTTTTCACTTTACTTCATGAAAAAAGATGAGTAGACAAAGTGTCCCTGAGTCCAAGAACAAAAAGCACACACACCTACTTTTACACATGAGAGCAGTCCCCCTGAATTCAACTTGTGTGCGAGCTTGTGTTTGTTCTGAGAACTGGGGACATTGGTGGCAAATACAGCTGTTGGTTTAAAAATAAATCCATTTCAAATTTTGATTTTGCAGTTAGAGTGGTTCTAGAGTCTGTGAACGAAGCTTACCTTGACAAGCGTTCTAGCTTCTGTCGATGACCAGTACAGTAGCTTTGTATTAGTGGATAATTGTAGAAAGGCCTAGACAACTGCATGTCATCATCTACATTCAACAGAAAAAAGAATAGTTCAAGAAACCTAATAAAATCTGAAGTAATTTTAAAAGATCTGAAACAAACTGCTGTTTCATTTTTAATATTAAGAACAAGCAATTTTAAATTTTCAGTAAGACAGCCATAAACCACAAGATTCAATTCATTCCTTAATTTTACAGGAGAGCCATACTGAAATTTATCCCATGAATAAAGATTATTGGGTAATTCACACCATGTGAGGTAATGGAATTTCAGTGTTCTCTTCCACAGTCGGATAAAATATATTTTTAGTTGATCTCAAATGGCTTTTTTAAATTTGTAAAGTGAGCAATTATAGGCAGATTATTTTCTACTTTTATGCAAGCCTTAATGAAGTACGTGATCCATTTGACCAAAAAAAAAAAGAAAAGCGCTTGAAATCTTGTTTCACAAACAGTAAAACAAAAAATAAATGAATAAAAATACCCAAACCCACAACGCATCTGAAGCATACAAGAAAAATGTTTTTACTGCATAAAGAAACATCAAAATACTGGCTATATAAAGACAGCTGCTAGGAACCTGCATACACCATCTTCTAAACCTAGCAAGAGACTACTTATGGAAGGAGTTTACCACAAGTAAATATTTACCAAACTGTGTGGAATACTTAAAAAGAAAGCACGGTTTGGAAGTGGATTAAAACAATAATTACATAGAGGGTTAGTCTAGTTAGTTGACTAAATGCAGGTATAAATGACAGCTTTACCAACAGCATTTGTGGACTATGTTGATAAGCCATTTAATAAAACAGTTTTAAGAAATTTTCCTATAAGAAACAAATGTTGAACAAAGCAGTAAGCACTTCTCACATCTGAAGTATATTATTGTTTAAAACTTACCTAAACCCTCTGGAAGGAGATTGGACCGACAGAACCAAATGACCACATGTGCATATTGAGAAATGAGACTGGTTACAACCTGCTTATTTGTCAAATCCGTAAGACCTGAAAAGATAAAATTATGTTTCCATTAAGTTCATTCACCAAAAATTTTAACTATGACGACACTAATAAACTGGCTCTTTTTTATTATATTGAAAGCATTCTCTCTCTCTCTCTCTCTCTCTCTCTCTCTCTCTCTCTCTCTCTCT
>ML685790.1:7552873-7653912 GCA_007922175.1 Pelusios castaneus | reverse complement strand
CTCTCTCTCTCTCTCTCTCTCTCTCTCTCTCTCTCTCTCTCTCTCTCAATCAATCAATCAATCAATCAATCCTTGGAAACTTGAAAGAAAACTGTTCCTTTACTGAAAAAGCTTTAGCTGTGCACTTCTTATGCAGGAACCTGGATTTGAAATTCTAGAGTAACCTCTAGACCCCTGGATATTTTGTCCCCTTTATTTTCAAGAGAGCGCTCTTCAGACTTAATGAAGTGGCAAGAAAATCTTGGTCTCTCTCCAGGCACTTCAGCTTCTATCTAATGGCTCCTACACAGGCCATTGAGTTGACTATCCAGGTGTACCCATATCCCATATGCATAGCCAGTAAGCCACCTCTCATAGCCTCCCTCTATGGGGGTTAATTGACAACTGCAACATTCCTGACCCACAGAATCAATCCTTCTCCCAGTTGCTGAACTTGACTGCAAATTCCAAACAAGGAGCTTGATCCTCCTTCACAAACTGGAGCAAATTAAGAAAAAAAGGTAAAACTGAAATCAGCTCATGCCTTCCATGACTCAGGCATGCTCTTCTATATTAGAAAATAGATTTCTGAATAAAATGTACACAAGTTAAAAGTTGATTATACTGTTACAAACCTCTCTCAGTGAGCTCTTGTGCCTCTGTTAGAAAGCAGTTCAAGACTGTGCTGAGGTTGCTAAGAAGCAATTGGCAGTGCTGAAGAGACTGTATAGTTTGTGGATCAATGAAGTTACATGAGCCATCAAACAGTGGGACACCTTATAAAGAACAAAACACTGCATGGTCAGTCTGTACACTAACTTCAGGAGATGAGTTAAAAGCATTTCTGAATACAGACACTATCATGTGAAGCAGTAATACACCTGCATTACTGTACATATTCAAATTAGGAAAGATAAAACAATTCCTGTGAAATATCTACACTCTAGTACTTACACATTCGGTCAAACTCATCTTTTGTGTAAATCACTTTATTCCATGTCCACTCAAGAACAAAGCGCAGATTAGAAGCAGAGCTCGGTTGTTCTTATAAAAATAAAAAAATAAAAAATTGTGAGGGCAAATTCTCTTCTAAGACAAAGAATTAAGTTAAGAAAAAGCAGAGTATTACCTTCAGCTGTCCACTGTTTGATGCAGCCTGTAAGTAGTCCTAAAGAACTTGTTTGGACAGCAGCAGATAATATAGCTTCCAACTGCTCCTCCTAAAAAGGTAATAATCAGAATAAAATGTATAGTAAAAAAGTTTCAAAGCTTTCAAGCCAGCAATGGTAAATAAGATTTGTCTCCAACTGTATGCAATATATCTAGATGCCAAAAGCAATCAGTTAATACATGATTGAACAAAATCAGTACGAAATTAGTCAAGTACGATCAGGAGTCTTAACCCAAGACAATTTAACTACCTTGTTTAAATGAACTATATCACCTTTCCATTTGACTCTTCAGTCACTGGAAAATAATTAATGATTATTGGGATATGTTTACATTCTAGCCTTGATTTACTGGATTCTGGTTAACCAAAACTTAGCAATAAACCTGGGGTTTACATTATACACTTCACTGTGCTCCAAGTCCCCCAACCACAAGTACAATGTGGAAGTACCATATTCAAAGACTGCATTTAATGTTCAAACCTGGAGCACAGTGAAGTTAGACAAACAAGCAAGGCGGCTTTCCATGCCATCTAAAATCTTAGCTCTAGATAAAAGGTCCTAATACCAGAGAGTTTAAGTTGCTATAGCCTTTGGATTTTTTCTTTATTAATTTCATCCCTTCAAATACTGAATATAAAAAAGTTACTCTGTGATTAATGGCAGGATGCAGCAAGGAATCGGAAGAAACACCTATATGGTACAAGTGAGGTGGGGAAAGACATCTGTACTCTTGATATTTGTTAACCTTGCTGTTCAGAGGTTTAAAAACGAGCAGCAATATTATGAAAAAGGAGTATCACAATGAAAAAAGTTCTTTGGTAAGAGTTTCTTACACTTTACTCTTTTCTTAGGATGTACAAACTTCACTATTCCCATTTCCAAAATGCATATTTTGACTGGGGAAGAGAGAAATTCAGGTAAAAGTCACAGCTTTACAATAATCTTGGGAAAGTGCGTTAACAAGAAAAGGAAGCGAAAAAATTAAGCATTCAAATGAGAACAAGAAACTGGAGGCTCCCCCCCCCCGGAAGCACATCAAGTAACTTTTAATAAAAGAGCAAAAGAAGGGAAAACCAATTTTGTTTTGTTTCACAGTTCCATCACTGATGACATCAGAGCTCCCAATGCTCCTGGCTCGGAGGGGAATGGGGACAAACAGTTTTCAAAGTTGATGAACCTTATAAAAAGTTGGTTGAGATGTCCTAGTTAAATTCACTAGTAGTTTCCCCTGCATCTGCATGCCACTATGCAAATTTCAACACATAGCAAGCTCAACTGATAGACTGATATTTTTCTTGGCAGACAGTGTAGAAAGGTAACAGCTAACCATGGTCATGCAATGTTAAAAAGAGCAGTTGATTTAAGTGAGTGCATTTTACTGTTATTTCAGGTAAACTATTCCTTCTGATCATTATGGTTTACTTGACATTCTGATATTGAACACAGTAAAAACATTCATTCCTCCACAGGCGAAGTAATTTATTTGGAGTAATTTACACACCTGTTGTGATGCTCAGATTCCTAGAATTTAAATATTATTTCAACTTTCTCTCCCTCAAAAGCTTTTTACATATAGAAAGAGCTACACCAAACCATTGTATAATAAAAGGAAAATCCTAAGAAAGTTCCACACCACCACAGTGCACAAGTTTATTACCAGAGATGGAAGTCAGGAAGGTCAATATCTTCAAAGCGTCTGACGAAGTGGGATTTTCTCCCACGAAAGCTCATGCGATTAATAAATCTGTTAGTCTTTAAAAGTGCCACAAGACTCTGTTGTCTTTCTACAATAGACTAACACGGCTACCCTTCTGGAATATATTCATAGTTCACCAAATCTTGGACACTAAATTAAGGTCATACTCCAACTCAAGTATGACTTAATTTTCATTAAATATCCTAAGTAATCTGCATTCAATTAGCAAACTATTATTTCAGCCACATGTGTATACATTTGTGTTTTTATGGCATAGGCAAACAGTATGAAGATATTACATATTCTTATGGCTTTATGGTAATTTCATTAAAAAAATACACTCACCTGACTCAAACTAGAAGGCTGTACATCAACAAGTCTTGGGGACAGCAAGCCAGCAATAAGACATCTATTGAAGTTATCAGGAATGGCTTCGTTTAAAGAGGAACCGGATTTCTTTAGAAAATGTAAGGTCTGAAATATTACCCACAAACCATTTCTAATTAAGACAGCTGTAATAACTCTCAGGATTATTTGAATATAACAAGTATGAGTACTCATTTACAATAACAGAAGTGATATAAATACTCCTAAAATACTTCCCGCCTCAAAACAGAAGCAGCAATGAAAACATATTGAAAGTATACCTGGCGAAGTTGGCATACCATTTTAACAGTTTGAATAAGGAAACTGTGATTGCACAGTCTGAGATAGCATAAAAAGCAACAACAAAGTATACATTTGAACAGTTAAACTTTGCAAAATAAATCTATAATTATGCAAATAAGACTCCAGCCATTAGACTATCATTTTAAAATAACTGTCTAGTTTCTTTATTCTCTCTCTCACACACACACACACACACACACACACACACACACACACACACACACACACCCACCCACCCCTCCCTCTGTCAAATGTTGACTCTAACATCCCATCAGAAATGAATGTTAAAATGATACACACCTAAACAAAGCTTAGTGAGATTTTCTCTATACTTATCTGTGGAAGAAGGATTTGAGAAAACAGCCAAAAGCTGTGCAATTTTAGGGGCCTTTTTGGTCTCCTTAGTTGAGCTGCATGGTTATAATTTACCAGTTCTGTCTTAAATTACAAGAATAACTTTTGAGAGGTGTAAAGGAATGCTCACAAGGGACAAGAATGCTCTTGTGGCTTTTTTCCCCAGTAAGTGCTTGTCAGATAGATAGGGACAACGAAGTTGGAAGTGCATAAGCCTGGTCTCTTTGTACAAGTGGCTGAACCAGCACCCAAGTTCATTTCTGCTGAAAAAGAGCCAGCTAACGAGGGAACAATGCCTAGATAGTATGCAGCTCATGAATATTTTAAGTTATGTAAACACGTGTAGAAGAGATAAAATCTTCAGCACATGAATGTTGTGTGCACAGAACTACGCACTGAATTTCTACTGTCTATGGCAACACCACACCTGTAGGACTTCAGTTTATAGCTACTTAAGTGCCAAAAATTTAGGGAGGAGAAATGTAACTGAAGCTCCCTTTCTCTAACCCAGGAAAGAATTTCCCCCATAAAAATGTAAGGTCCCAGGTCCAAACTCTTTCTCAAGAGCTCTAAGCATGAAGACCAGTCATAGTAGGTCAGACCAATGGTCCATCTAGCCCAGTATCCTGCCAATGCCAGGTGCTTCAGAGGGAATGAACAGAACAGGTCATCACTAAGTGATCCAGCCCATCGCCCATCCCCAGCTTCTGGCAAACAGCAATTCCTGCAATCCAAGAAATGCTTGAAAGTTGTGCTTGGACCAAGCACACTTGAAATACATAAAAGCAAAATCCTTTTCATCCTAAATCATCTACCAAATTTTCAAACATTTTCCCCTCCTAAACTGGATAAGTAAGGAAATCCAGGCTTAAAAGGAACAATAGTTGTAACCTTACATATAGAGACACAATGATGTTACCTCTCCATAATCTACAATTCAAACCAAGTCACATAATGACTTTGTCCTTATGTTTTGAGAAGTCTACATCAGACTCACTTACATGTTTAGGACTCGATCCTATTTCAACAAAAGTCAGTGGGAGCTTTAATGGGGCAAAATATAGCACTTAGTACGCAACTGGCAGCACACAAATTTATATATACACACAGAAAAAATAAAGAAGTACCTCCTTTTGAAACCCAGTGCAAGTCATGTGAACAACTCCAGAGTTCAACAAACAAGTAGCATCTAAGAAAACAAAGAGCACTTCAGTAAAAATCTACATTGTTGAGGATATGCTACAGCAATATGAAGTAAACAGCTTCTATTAAAATTGAGGTTAATATTGAGAGTGGATTAGAAAGCCAAATAAATATTTATTTGGCTCATCAGTTGCCTTACAAATTTTATTTTGCAACATCTTGGTGGAAATTTTACCTGGGCTCCACACTATATAGAACTACTCTCAGACAGTAAAAAAAATTCAAACTATTTAATTTTTGTAACAATCATTTCTTCATATGTTACATTACAAAAGCATTAGAAATACAAAATTGGTAATCTGTGGCTAATTTTAAAGAAGTATTTTGAAAGTAAAATATAAGTGTTTCTAACTGTTAAAAGTCACACACAGGAAAGAAAAAAGCACCAATAAATGAAATTTTAACCTAAATTCTCTTATTAAACTTGCTCTCCTAAAAAGTCAGCTAAACTGAAATACGTACCAAAATTGTAGGTGCTTGGATTGAAAAACTGCTCCGGTGGCGGACATGAAGGAGGAACTCCACGATTTAAGCTTCGTTCATGTACCAGAATATCCAAGATGTGATGTGGAGAAGTCATACTCACTACGGCATCCAGTGACCATAATGCAAAATAGGGGCAATTATGAAGAAATTCCCCTGGTCTTAGAGAAAGTAAATAGATACATGAAAGAAGTCAATTAATCATTTTTAACCATTCGGAAAGTTAATGTAAAATATACACAATAAAGTCTCACCTTAAAGAATCTGGCATTTGAGCATGATACCAGCGATTTATGTCAAATATACCTAAATAAGTAGATGGTTTGCCCTGGCCGTATGTATTCACTTGCCAGCTGAAGACTGACACACTGGTATCAGGAGATATTACTGTAAGAAAGATGGCATTTCTTTAAAATAAAGTCAGAAGATGCTGCTACACAACAATCAATTTTAGTTTAACCTGTCATACTACTTCTTTAACACTATTGCTAGGGTGGTAAAAACAGAATTTGATATTTTTGCAGAATGCTTTACTGTCTTAAAGATATGAAATGTTAAATCCTTCATTAATTGTAATTTAATTTCATTTTGTTCACATCACATCAGATTTAACAAAATATCACCTATTATGGCCAGGCTAATCTGAATTTCCCATATTCCCACAAGTAATTTATCAAAATATTCAGCTACATGTTAAAAAAAGGAAAAAAAAAAAAAAAAAAAAATCACCTTTAAGAACTATCAAAATAAAATTAAGATGAATGTCAAAATTAGTGGTTTGCATTATTCATTTATTGATCAGTCCATAATTGCTTCACATACATGCTTCTAGAATAGCCACTTTCCAAGAAGATTCAAAATACAAGTGTCACAAAAAGATCAAATGACGTAACTCGAACAAATATCTTTATTCAAAAACACAACATATGTTGTCTAATACTACGATGGCTTCCAATAAGGGTGGGGATTTGATGGGGGCGATTTTTGATGGGGCTGGAAGAGGCGGGGGAAGAGTTCTTCTAGATATGAGCAAAGCACAGGGCATTAAGATTCTCCCAATGGCATGGGGAACACAGTAACTACGCATATCTAATACATGAATATTTTTATCATTAAGTCCTCCTAGTGCACCATTTACAATCAGGGGTCCCCATCCTATTTCCTACAACGTTCTGCTGTGAGCCTCTGTGTGATCTTCTGTCTCAATTGCTCAAATTATCTTTGAAGTTATTGATTCTTTAAGTTTAAAAAGCAATCAGTTACTGCAACACAGCTTCATCTGTCAGCATATGTGCTCTGATCAACAGTAGCTGAAATCTCCACAGAAAACTAAGTGCAAAGATGCTGTCTCCCTCATCTCACAGAAAGCCTACTCTTCACTACTGTTCTGTTTTAGATAAATGGCTCCCATAATGAAGGGCTCGTCTACACTTAGAACTCTGCAGCACTTAGGGGTAGAGACTACTTCTATCAACAGGAGGGATTCTCCTGTAGTACAGGTAATCCACCTTCACAAGAGGCAGTAGCTAGAATCCTTCCGTCAACCTAGTTCAGTCTATACTGGGACATCGGTCATCTTAACTACATCAGGGGTGTGGATTTTTGACAACCTAATTTTCTAGTGTAGACCAAGCCTCAATAAGACTACAGAAAAGACTTCACTGTCTATCTGAAAGGGAGAAGAGAACTGTAATCTATTACTTGGATTGATATCATTTGGCAACTTTTTCAGAACACAGTTTGTGCATATCTGTCATATAAGTGAGCCTCAAACTACTGCTGCCAATTGAAATAAGTACAAGGAGACTGGGAGAGAAGCCATTGAAAGTAACACCTTTTTTAAAGGGTTTCAACAAATATGCTTCTGCTATTTCTGAAAACGTGGTACGAGAACAAGTATGTTTCACCAATGTCAAATTGTACAGATGTTCCACTAAAAGTCTAGAGGGGCGCCATGCTTTAGAACAGAGAAGAAAAGACTAGCCCCAGATTAACAAAAGATCTTCAGAGGGATATAGGAGGAACAGATTTTCTTTTACAAATACTGAACCGCCATCTTCCACAAAGAAAAATTATGTTATTTTTTAAAATAAAATCTTACATTTTATCCTCAAGAAGTTGTGCACACTTAGATTTATGGGGGGGGGGGGGGGGGGGTTTGTAAGAAAGAGCATTGAAAGTCAAATACTTTTCCCAAGGAGCAAAATGGGTGTTTAAAGTTCATCTTATCTTCTGGGAAAAAAAAGAGAATATCCTTCATGCAGTGAATGTTTTAGTTTGTTAAAACTAAAGTGTTTTTTTCACCCAAAGAGAGCTTTCTTTCTTTCTTTCTGTTTGCAAAAACCACAGAAGTTTTAAAAAAAGGACACCCTTCTCATATACTGAAGCTCTCCTTCTTAGATGCCCCTTTTGGATCATCGGAACTGCAAGCAGCCAACCACTTTAAGGTTTTAGTATCTAATTAAATAGATAAATCTGGATCTTAACAGCTCAATCTAATTTACCCATTTAAATACAAACACACTTGAAAGCAGCCCAGTTATCTACATCAAACAGATATGCAAAACAGCCTACAGGAAAATTTAGGGAACAGTATGAATTCCATGTTTTTGGTTGTCTTTGTTGCTAAAACCTGATGTATTTACTAAGAAATAGCTGTATCATCTGTTGTAGGAAAAAAAACATTTCACATTCCTTTTTAAGTCTGCCACACAAGAGTAGGCCAGCATTAAAATGATCTAACCAGAATACAGCTTAGGACAATCTGTGTCCAAAACTATCTTTAAATTGAAAAGAAGGTTGAACATCAAAAAAGCCTACACCTCAAAGACATGTAACTTCTCCAACC
The DNA here is from genome assembly GCA_007922175.1 of Pelusios castaneus. Taxonomy (NCBI): domain Eukaryota; kingdom Metazoa; phylum Chordata; order Testudines; family Pelomedusidae; genus Pelusios; species Pelusios castaneus. The sequence continues at coordinate 7,645,508 of ML685790.1, read as the reverse complement.
TAATCAAGTGCATTATGTACCAGGTTTTCCTATTTTACTGTCATTTCCAATCTTAAATGCAACTCAAACATCCCACTTTTAGTCTTTAAATGTACTTAAGTTATTCTATACAGCTATTTAAGTAGCTTTCAGGGCTATGGATACAGTACTGTTTCCGAATGATTCTCTCATGCTACAACAGATATTTGTAGAATCCAACATAACAAACCTTCATTCATGCCATCCTCTCTGTCAACATGGCTGCGAAATTTTTCTATAGTCTGACAACTGAGCAGTTTGGTATTGCTAGTCTGCCCTCTTAATGAAAAAATTCCACCCGTGAGATCTAGGCTGTATCTTTCTTCACAGTACTCCAAACCCTAAAAGACAAAAGTTATTTTAAATGAATGTATATGATATTACACTTAAATACGGAAGAGACTGCATCTCTTACGAGTCAATCAAGGAAGCCCAAATTATGTATTTTTAAATTTAGACTATCTTCTGGCATGTTACAGAAGTACTATAAAGTATTCAATAACCCTAGCTCTGAGGAACTGATTTTGGTAATCAAAACTAAATTGATCATTTTCGCTTTTCAGGAGAATTTTCCAGTTTTACAAGAATTTGGCACTGGCAATATGACAAATAGTTAAGAAGCAAGTTTTCCATTTTTATTTCTTTAGAAACCCTGAAACAAATAGTTTAAAAAGTTAAATATACATTTCTATAGTAATTCTAATCTACCCATATTTTAAAGATTTTTTTTTTTTTTAAAGAAAATAAATAATAGAATATTAGTTGGAAGGGACCTCATCTAGTCCAACCCCCTGCTCAACTCAGGGCCAATCCCAAATAAATCAACTCAGCCAGGGCTTTACCAAGCCAGGCCTTAAAGACCTGTAAAGAAAGAGATTCTACCACTTCCCTAGGTACCCCATGTCAATGCTTAGCCACTTCTTAGTAGCTGTGAAAAGAAAAATTAACATGGCATATGCACACCTAGCAATTCTGGAAATTCATATAGAGTTATGCCATTCAAACTTTGTCAAAAGATACAGATGAAATCAAGCAGTGCTGGTACACACAGAATTTGTGTCAGAACACTGGTACAGGGCAAATTAAAGTATTGGAAACCATGAAGTGGGACTCCTATGAGGAGTAAAAATATATATATATATATATATATATATATATATATATATATATATATTTATTTGCTTGGGCTGGGGGTAGAGGGGTGAACCACATATAAGGTAGAACAGAGAAAAAGATTTTTAACCAGACCCCTAGCACGAAGGCATAAAGTGAAGCAGAAACACAGAAAATTGGAACTTAACGGAGAATACACAATTGTGAGACAAGTCCTCATATCCTCTTACCAAAGCATTCATCTTGGCAATGTAAAATAAAAGACAACTAAATTAAAATGAAAAGGCCTTTTTTTAAAATCAAAACCTAAAGCAAAACAGAGTGCATTCTCTTAACCACAGATAAAACAGCAGCATCCATATTTAGAAGTTTAATCACTTTATAATATTTATACCTTGTTCTCATATTATTAAAATTTTTTACATTCCAAAACTGAAATCTTCTTTCAATACTTAAATATTTATATATTCATCACTAACATGAACTACAGTGAGAAAGGAGCACACTTCTTTCAAAATATTTAGAAAAAACAGCATCAAAAAAGTAGTGGAGTGGGTAAAGAAAGAGGAATTGCTATATGTCAGATTACTTGTTTTGCCTCAAACTTTCCAGAACTAGTTTTTTCAAACAATCTCAATAGTGTGCAGCACAATATGGTTTATGTTAAGATATACCAACTGTGGTATCTAATACATGCTCCAAATATGACAGATTTGCAGTTAGCTGTAATGATTTATTACTACTGTATCTTGACCTGGTAATTGCATTGTTTTTTATATGCACATATTGTGTTAATCCACTAGCAGAGTTGTCAGAAAATAGGAGGTGATTCCTGATACTCCCATCTCCTGGGAAACATTTCAAGAGAGTAGAAACAATGCAGATACATTCACTCAGACAGCTCCTGAGCAGCCCAACCTGTTTAATTAGGTCCAAGAAACATAGGACAAAGATTTTTAGCAGGATTTAAAAAGGGAGTCCCTGAAGGTCAAGAAGACTGAAGTACAGACTGCCATCCATACCCCAAAGGCAAGAGAGTCTGACTTATACTGATCTGCCTCAGCCTTTAAGTAAAAAACAAACAACCTATATGCATGGCTCTTAAAAAAAAAAAAAACAAAAAAAACCCCACGTCTCTTCTTGATTTAAGAAGGCAATCTGGGTTACAATATATACCACTGATTCCGGCTCCTGAAGGGAAGAAACCCAGGCACCAAGTCCTGTGGAAGGTAAACACAACTGATAAACATTGTACCATGGTCTAGCACCTCCATCTAAAACTGGGAGAGAAACCAAAGAGGGAAGTAAGGCATGAGACTCAAAGGCTGAGATTAGTTTACAAAGAAAGAGATGGGGATGGTGTCTGTGGTACCTGTAGGCCCAAACCATGGCAGTGAGTATTACTGTATCCATTTTTTGATCAGTATACAATAAGTGTTAATTGTATTTCATAAACATACATACTTTACCTCGTACATGATTTGCCCCGATGCCAAGCGTTTTCTGTCACCAAAAGCTAACTGCAGCAGATGCAAACTCACAACATCTCCTTCACTGGAAAGAAATTAGAAATTTGAGTATAATGCACCTTTGCAATTCACCTAAAATATCTGATACATAGCTATTGCTAAAGCAAAGCAGAACCATGTTGTAATGTGCAGTTAAAAGGATGATGTTTCTGTTATAAACTGAAAAACACCCCCATTCCAATCAATGACAACCTGGTATATCTGAAAACTTGAACAAACTTAGATATAGGTTCTTGGGAAACTCAACCACAATGAAACAAAAACAGCTCTAGGGCAACCATTTGAATAAATGCAATAAAAAATTGTTCTAAATGTCAACTCAAATGGAGGGGGTATTACACAGGAAGAAAAAAAAAGTGTGTATGTATGTATGTATATATATTTATGCGCTCAGATATAAGATGATGAGCACCTTACAAATGTCAAAGATAGAAATAAGGGTTTATGGGATACCTTTTATAAAGAATAGTTTTCCAAGAGAAGTGATAGTAGCATATCACTTGGGACAGTTAAAACCAAGACATACAAAACACTAGAAAATTGCTGTAGGAAAAAGGCAGCTCTAAGGTGTTTGTCACAGTATACTCTGTAGTTGGAGAAGTTCTTTAAAAGCTATCTAAAAGTTGAGCATAAAGCTTTTTGTAAAATACAAAAAGTCAATCACATAGCTCTAACTTTCAGGGACATTGCACCAGTGCTATAATGGTTTAAGTTCTATTTAAAGAGCAATGAAGATTTGCAATTCCATTCTCTAGCAAGATGACTTGTGCCTGTACAAACCTCACCACTTCTCTGCTCTTGCGGAGGTGGCAGTTGTGGTTCCAGTGTCAAGACTGAACTCAGTGTTACACCCACATTTGCAAAGTGATCAAAATCTTTTTTTGAAAAAATGCTATAGTAGGTTCAAAAATATTAAGATCAAAAGGTTGAAGTGATTCATTGCCTCAAGTCTACATAAGTCCCTCTAATTAAAAACAAAAATGCAATATAAAAGGATCAATTCTCCAATTAATAGTCCAGGGAAAAGGTAGACAGACATTAACAACATATTCAGAATTGTGCATTTTACAATCTCAGTCAGCTGGAAAACAGATCATTTAGTTTTTTTAATTGGTCTTCACTGACCTTTCTTGTGTAGACTGAACTGCCCACAAGTAACAGCAATTGCGGGGATCATTTTCAGGTTCTTGAAAAGTAACAGCATAGACAGGTATCCTCCCTCCTTCTAACTGAGAGTGGTATCTAGAACAAAAGTGAAAAAATTAATCAGGTGATAAGGTGAATGACATTTGTCATCCCATCTGTTCCAATCACCACTTCAAAAACCACCATATTCCCTCATGCCAGAACTACTTCTATTTGAAACTTAATTTTAATTTTAGAGAATTTTTTTTTACAACTTCAGAAGGCTCTAACAAAGAGAGGCAATAGGGCAACATGACTGCAAATAAACTTTAAAGTGAACAAGTACAATATTATGTACATTTGGACTACTCAGTCAGCATGGACAGTTGAGGGGGGGAACCACATTAACTAATTTGAGCTAACTTTGGTAAGTGTAGACATAGCCTATATGCTTTGTTTAAACCATGTAAATTAACCTTTGTAAAATAAGCTTTATCTTTTGTCAGATTAATTTGAATTGGAAAGACCTATCAACTCTGAATTTATCCCCTGCATTGTAGCAGGATCCATGTATTTTCTCACCTTTGATACGTCTAGTAGAAATATCTAGCTTTGAACATCTCCAACAATGGAGTAGCTAGTTCTATTTAACTGAAGTTTTACCTAAAACCCATTTCCTTCTTTTCTTATTGATTAACCTAAATAGTTTGTGATTAATTATAATGTCCCCTTTGCCTGTTTCACAACCTAGAACTCATCTATAACTAATTCTCTCAACATTTTATTTTAGGCCTGATTGACAAAAATGATAAATATTTGAAAAATCTCCTCTGAATTGTCTTTTTTCAAAGTGTAGTACCCAAAACTTAGCATTGTTTCCAGCTGAAATCAAATCTGTCTGTTTCTCTGCATTGGGGGGTTAAATAGATTTGTCTTTGAGGTTTATTCACTCTGCTTATCCCAAGCCCAGAACCTTCTTTCTAGTATAGTCACTTACCAATACTGCACCCCTGCTTATGTACGCATTCAACAATTTCTGGAGACCCATTACACATTTACTTAAATGAATCCCATTTTGATTTAAGTCAATTTTTCAATTTAAAGTATTTTATTAAGAGAATGTTAAAAAGGGACAGACAATCAAGGTGTTAGATAAAGGAAGTGACTGGCATCCAGGTTCAGAGTATAGGTCATTTGGGAACGAACAGGTTATGGTACGGATGGCAAGTACAACCAATACATGAACTACAACATCCTGGATGGGGGAAGTCAAGACACTATGGGTCTGAGGTACAAGAGTTAGGAGCTTCGGAATAAATGGTTTAATAAGCATTTTAATCCTACCTTCTAGAATACTTGCTGTCTCCCTTCCCCATGTTTCTATTGCACATAGGTTTGATTGGCCCACTTTTTGTTCTAGTCTTCAAATTCTTAGCAAACATAGGGGACCCATTTTATATTCAGACACTATTATTCTTTTAAGAAAAACCAATTATATATCCATCTAATCAACACTAGAAAAAATAAATGCTATACGTTATGTAATAATTTTATAAACCAACAGTGAAGATGTAGTTCACATTCCTATAGAAAGTGAATTTATGTAATACTTCAGGTACACATCCAGAACCAGTGGTCCACTGTATAAACATCCAGATTTCACTATTATGTTCATTTAACCACATCAGTAGCAGATGAGAGACTGGAGCAGTAATGGAACAAGAGAGACCAGTCCCAAAACGGAACAGTCCCCAATCTCAATCATGACTAGAATTAAGAAAAGCTATTTTCCAGGCACAAATGAACGGCTGGATCTTTCAATCTGTCCCGCTGGTGTCATCTGAGATTTTAAGTAGTCAGAGGGATATTTCTGTCAGGGTTACATAATTATCATACTTAAACTTTGTAAGGAAGTGTACCTAAATATGAGAGGCTATAGGAAAAGTCATTACAGTAAAATTCTATTTTTCCTTTAGAAATTCACTAAACACTATAAAAGATTGAACTAGTGTGCCTTAATTTTACACAATGCAGTTTCCCCTCATATTCCAGTCATTAACCTACTTTAATGAAACGTATCTGCAAGTCTCATCACCAAGATTCCTTGATTTGCAGATAAAGCATTTAGGGGAACCATTTAAGGGGAGAAAAATCAGTTAAAACCACATGCTAATGAAAGATTAGTTTAGAATTGGCTTCTGAAGGTTTAACACTATTCAAGAATTTCAGCCATCAGCATTTGAGCAAATTTTTCTAACCTAACTCAGTTAAATGAAACTAGTGAGTTCCCTGCCCCCAGACATTGACACACATATAAAGGCATACTTACTCCTTCTTCAAGGTTTTCATATTCCACAGTGAAAGATAGCCATCTGAGAAACCTACAGCTAGCTGATTGCTCCTGCTTATGTAGCACAGGGTTGTGACAGCTGTTCCTGATGGGCTTAGCAACTGGAAACAGAGATGCCGCCCTTCTCTGGTCACAGCTTCTCTTATTTTTGGAATTCCAGCAGGGAACCCAGTGATCACTTCTAGGTCTACACACAAGATCATGCAACAGAAGAGGTGACACTTAGCTATTAAGAGATTAGCATTAATGCTATGTATTACTTAACACCCCGCTCCCTGTCAAATGTGCAATGTTCTCAATTAGCATTTATACTTCAGATTCATTTTAAGAACACAGGAATTGTCAAACTGGATTAGGCCAGTGGTCCATCTAGCCCAGTATTCTGTCTCGCAAACTTTAAAGAAAAGTACAAAAATTCCCATAATGGATAATTATTGAATTGGTTCACATCACAAGTTTCTTTCTAGACCCTGTCAGTCAGTGGTTTACTTATCCCCAGAAGCATGGAAGTTTATCCTTTAAGCCCATTTTTAAAAGCAACCCCAACTATGAAGTCACTAAGGTATCTCCATAATAACAGGGTGCGATTGAGCGCTTCTACACATCCAAATGCACATTTGTTTGTTTTTGAAATTAGAGGTTTTCTAATTGTTTCTCTCCTTTCCTCCAAAAGTCTATGTAGAATCATTTTCATTTAAGACAGATTTTTTTTTTTTTTAAATGGTTACCTAAAGTTAGGCGTAAAATCATATTTAGGCATGAAAGGGTTTCCACTGAAGTCAAAGGCAAAGTTCCTCTAACTTCAATGATGTAGAATCAGGCTATGCATAAGGATTTAAGAACCTTAATTTAGGCTTAAAAAAAGTTTTGGCTTTAGGATCCAAGAGATTAGAACAACTTTCAAAAAACAGATTAGCACATCTGTTAAGAACTCATGGTGTCATCAGCAGTCTTAGGCCAAACAGATTTAAAGAAGCAGGGTGCTTATGTTTTATCATATAGGGGAAAAAATGTGCACATTCCTCATTTAGGAAATCTGAATTTTCTTACTTCTCAACCAGGAAATTTGTTTATCTTTAAAAATGATAGTTTACCTGATGCCTCTACTTCATTCTGACTACATGACAAATCATCCAAACAAAGGTCAATCAGCAGGATATGTCCAACGTCCGTAACCACAGCTGCCACACCAAAAAGCCATCGCAGACTCTGATGCAAATGCTGAGTGCTCACACTAGCTCCACCATGATTAATTATGGGTTCAATAGCAGTTACCTAGAAGAAAACTGTATGTTAATTTTTAAGGAATTTGACAAACTATAAATAACAGCTTGCAATATAGTACAGGGAAGAAGTTGGTGTATTCGGAATATAATTCTGCATTTATATTCTTATTCATAAGAGCCAAAAGCAAAGTATTTTCTCGCATTGTTTAAAGAAAAAAATGAGCTAAATTTTTTTCTAGAGACATACCCTAAGATATTGAATTACAATTCCTTTAATTAAATAAAACATTCTTTAAATGGCATTCTCTAATCCTGCAGCTCACCAACTTCAGCTACATATTTGAAAACAATATTTTAAGGTAAATTTCCTTTCTAAATAAAAACAGTTTTATATTAAAAATTCAAAGTGAAAGCTGATTCTCCCTCTGCTCATAGGATGAGAAATATTACCAATGTGAAGGAGAGTGCCTTTCCTGTGAAATATAAGTTATACTTGCTGGATAAATCTCATGGAGTTTTAGATGTTCTGTAAATTATGCTATGTAGAGATTAATCTGCCTAGAAAGAGGAGTCATTTCCATGGTAATTAAACATTTTCACCAACAGCTGAAAGCAATCATCAGAGAAGACTATGCAAACTACACATACACTTAAAGGTTGCATTTGTTTAGATTAGCCGCCCCCCCCCCCAAAAAAAAAAATCAGATTAGAAATAAGGTATTTTTAAATGCACATCCCAATGCATTTTTGGGAATACTAGAGAGGAAATCAAGAAACTAGCCTGAAACAATATTGTGAGAGACCACCATCTGTCTCGTATGCAAAGCTAGCCTTGGCTGAAGTATTCCTGGGTAATGAATGCATGTTCTCTAGTTAACTTTGAATTTAAAATGTAGCCTTTTCGCACATCCAGAGTATCTCTGGAAAATACTCAACACAACAGTAGAAGTTTTAATGTGTGCAAACTTCTGCACTAAAACTGTACCACAGCATAGCAACATAGGCTACCCCTTGATTCTTTTATGAATTAGAAGCTGAGCATATCACACAATAGAAATAACAATGTTTTGTCTCATAGGGCAATGGTTACGTAAGAACAGGCCAAAAAGTCTCCTGTCACAAGTGACAGTTGCTAGTAAGAAAGAGGAGAAATACGCACATGCAGATCTGAGAAAGGAAGGTTGCTCACCTTGGTGTAGTAACTGGAGTTCTCCAAGATGTGTGTCCCCGTGGGTGCTCCACTGTTGGTGCACACGCGCACGCCGCACCACGGATCAGAGACGTGTCTAGCTGTACTCGCCTGGGTCGCGCGACCGGAGGGGACTGTCTCACGGACAGTTTTGGCGTTCTTCAACGGCCGCGCGACCCGGCCTCCCTCAGTTCCCTCTCTAACCGTGAGCGAGAGTAAGTCGCCCGAAGAAGAGAGGGGAGGAGGGAGGGTAGTGGAGCCCACGGGGACACACATCTCGGAGAACTCCAGTTACTTCACCAAGGTGAGCAACCTTCCTTTCTCCTCCAAGTAGTGTCCCCGTGGGTGCTCCACTGTTGGTGACTCTCCAAGCTGTGCCCTAATTGGTCGGAGGGGCTTCTGAGGATGTACTTTGTATGGTGGAGAGTACTGATATGCCTACAGAGGCATCATATTTTGTTGCTATGTCAATTGCATAGTGTTTTATGAAAGTATGTGGCGTAGACCAAATAGCCGCCTTGCATATTTCATCTATTGGGACATTTTGTAGGAAGGCTGTGTTTGTAGACGCTGCCCTCGTAGAGTGTGCTCTGATATGTTGTGGGAGTGTTGTGCCCGATATCTGATAGCACATTCTTATACAGTTCACTATAATTGCTGAAATTCTGCGCTTAAAGATAGGTGTAACCTTATTTCTCTCTGCTAAGGAGACAAAAAGTCTATTTGTCTTTCTAAATGGTTTTGTCCTTGCTAGGTAGAACGCGAGTGCCCGACGGACGTCGAGGGTGTGCAAGATAGTGTCCTCTGGGTTCAAGTGAGGTCTTGGACAAAATACAGGTAAGTATATTGTCTGGTTAGTGTGGAAGAATGATGACCTCTTTGGTAAGAATTTTGGGTGGCATCGTAAGCAGACCTTATCTCTGTGGAAAATTGTATATGGCGGGTCTGCCATTAGTGCTGCCAATTCACTTATTCGTCAGGCTGATGTGATTGCTACTAGGAACACTACTTTCATGGTTAAGTAATTTAATGGTACAGTAGCCAGGGATTCAAATGGCGGTTTAGTAAGAGTCTTCAATACAAGTGGGAGGTCCCATGCTGGGTTGGAGGGCGGATCTCAGGATATAGGTTTTTGATTCCCGCTAGAATATCGATGCATCCTGTATGTGATTGTGGAATGTGGCGATAGCTGCCAAATGTACTTTTATCGAACTGAGAGCGAGTCCTTTTTGTTTTAGGTGTAAGAGATATTCGAGTATGTCTTGGACTGGTGCGGAGAATGGAGAGTTATGTGATGTAATGCACCAATTGGAAAACCTGTACCATTTATGGAGGTAATTTTTTCGGGTAGAGGGTTTTCTGCTATTCAGAAGGATGTGTTTGACTGATTTTGAGCAAAGTAATTCTTCGCTCTGGAACCACATATCATCCAGGCTTTGAGGTGTAGGCGTTCGGGTGTACGATTCTTCCGTTGTTTTGTGATAAGAGCAGTGGATGAAGGGGTAGGGAAATTGGGGATGTGCACATCATTTGGAGCAGTAGTGAGTACCATGGCTGCCTGGGCCAAGCAGGGGCAATAAGTATCATCTTGGTTTGGTCTTGCTTCACTTTGAGCAGAGTCTTTAGGATTAACAGGATTGGTGGGAATGCGTAGGCAAATGTGTGGGTCCATGGGATGAGGAATGCATCCCCTCTGGAGTTTTTCCCAATGCCTGCTCGTGAACAGTATGTGTGGCATTTGCGGTTCTGGCAGGTCGCAAACAGATCTATTGAGGAGAAACCCCAGAACGTAAAGATGTCTTTTATGATGGTAGTATGGAGTTCCCATTCGTGGGTATGGCTGAAAAGTCTGCTGAGGGAGTCCGCTGTTGTGTTTAAAACTCCAGGTAAGTATGTCGCAGAAATGTTTATGTTGTTTCTGATGCACCAATGCCATAGTTTTGTGGCTTCTGTGCACAGGGAGTTTGATCTGGCACCTTCCTGTCGATGTAAAACATACAAGCCGTGTTGTCTGTCATAATTTGTGTGTGTTTGTGCCTCAAATGATTGCGGAAGTGAGCGCATGCATTGCGGATTGCACGAAGTTCTAACAAGTTTATGTGGAGGGAGGATTCTTGTTTGGTCCATCTTCCTTGGGTGGTGAGGTTTATGGCTGGTATGTGAGCTCCCCGTCCCGTAAGGGAGGCATCCGTGTACATCAATATCGTTGGTGGTTGCTGCACGAATGGTATGCCTCTGTTCAAGTTGTGTGGCGTTATCCACCATTGTAGTGAATGCCTGATCATTAGGGGTAGGGATATTTGTTGATTGGGATTGCCCTTGTGCAGTTTGTATACTGTTCGGATATACAGTTGCAGGGGCCTCATATGTAAGCGGGCGTGTTGTACGACAGCTGTTGTGGAGGCCATGTGGCCTAAAAGCTGTATACATGTTAGAACTGTTGTAACAGGTGCAGTTTGTATAGTTTTTACTAATTTCTCGATATTTTGTGCCCTTTGTTGTGGTAGGAAGGCCTTCCCTGATGTAGAGTCTATGTGGGCGCCAATAAATTCTATTGTCTGGGTAGGTGTAAGGATGGACTTTTTCTCGTTTATTTGAAGTCCAAGGTTCCTGAATAATTGTATTGTGGTTTGAAGTGCCCACGATGTTCGTTCTCGGGATGGTGACTTTATGAGGCAGTCGTCAAGGTATGAAAAGATTGAAAACCCTCGTGTACGAAGATGGGCAGTGACTACTGCCAGAATTTTGGAGAATACTCTGGGGGCTGTTGAAAGTCCAAATGGGAGAACAGCGTATTGGAAGTGGTCAGCACCTATGATGAATCTCAGGAATTTTCGATGTGCTGGATGGATGGTGACGTGGAAATATGCGTCTTGGAGATCGAGGGCTGCAAACCAGTCGTTTTTGTCCAATGCTGGTATTATGGTTGCCAGGGTTACCATCCTGAACTTTTGTTGCTTGACGAATTTGTTTAGCCTCCTTAGGTCTAGGATTAGTCTCCAACCTCCTGTTTTCTTTTCGGTTAGGAAGTAAGGTGAGTATATTCCTTTGCCTTTGTGTTCTGGGAGGACCCTTTCTATGGCTCCTACGTGGAGGTGTAAGGCTTCCTGATGAAGGAGTGGTTCATGAGCTGTCCCTGAAGAGGGACGGGGTAGGGTAATGGGATATGGGTTTTGTGAGAAAGGGGATGGTGTACCCTAGTTTTATGACCTGTAGGACCCATCTGTCTGACGCAATCATGGTCCATTGTGAGTAAAAGCTTCGGAGGCAGAATTGGTAACCCTGTGTAGCAATTGGAAGAAGGTGGTACGTACTGGTTAGTTGCAAGCCCTCGACCTGAGCGTCAAAACTGCGATTTGTTTGGTACGTTTTGAGGTGCTGAAGGTTGGTTTGATGGTTGTCTCCTGCGCTGGGGACGTTGGTGGTTCCTGTAGGTGAATGGGTCTTGTCTCCTGTATTGTTGTCTATGTTGGAGTTGCGTTTGATAATATGGGGAGTATTGTGAGTTATATTGTTGGTATCTCAGAGGCTCTCTTTTCATTGGTTGTGGATAGATGCCAAAGGTTCAAAGGGTGGCACGGGAATCTTTTGATGTGTGCATCATGTCATCTGTGTTCTCTGCAAAGAGTTTCTTATTGTCAAAAGGCAAATCTTCTATTGTTGATTGGTAGATCTGCTGAGTGGAGCCATAATGCTCTACGCATGACTATGCCCGTTGCCATTATCCTTGAAGAGGTGTCTGCGACGTCCTGTGCTATCTGAAGAGCGGTCCTGGAGATCAATTGTCCCTCTTTGATTATTGCGTGGAATTGTATCTGTTTGTCCTTTGGAATGAATTCAATAAAATCTGCGAGTTTTAAATAATTATCATAGTCGTAATCTGCTAATAAAGCTGAATAATTAGAAATTCTCAGTAGTAAGGAAGAGGATGTATATGTTTTCTTCCCCAAGAGGTCAAGTCTCGTCATCTTTATCGTGGGGCGCTTAGATTGAGTTGAATATATAGGTGACCGTGATCTGGGAGTCATTCCGGAATACCTGGACCAGGATTCCCATTGTGGAGGGTAGTTGTATAGAATCATAGAATAATAGGGTTGGAAGGGACCTCACGAGGTCATCTAGTCCAACCCCCTGCTAAAAAGCAGGACCACTCCCCCTAAATTATCCCAGCCAGGGTTTTGTCTAACCGAGCCTTAAAAATCTCCAAAGATGAAGATTCTACCACCTCCCTAGATAGCCCATTCCAATGCTTCACCACCCTCCTAGTGAGAAAGTTTTTCCTAATATCCAACCTTGACCTCCCCAGCTGTAATTTGAAACCAAATTACCATACCATGGTGGGGGGTACCATGGGTAATGGGGTCTCCGGTGGCTATGGTCTTGTATGTCATAAGTATATTGATGTCCATCTGTAGCAGTAGGAGGTTGGTGGTAGAAGTCTTCTCTTTCGTAGCTGTAGTGAGGAGGCAAATTCTCAGACCTAGGGGAGGGTGGGTCCCGATGTGGCTGAGGAGAGGAAGGTATCTGTGTGTCAATATGTTTTCTTTGTTCTTTTTGTTTCTTAGAATCAGCCCCACCGGCTCCTAAGTTAGCCCTGCTAGCTGATTGTTGATTTGAAGTTTGAGAGTTGCGCGGTGCCGAAGTGTTTGTTGGAGCCAGAGCCGCTGTCAAAATCAGCTGTTGCGTGGCCGGTTCCTGTGCAGACGGTGCCGTTCCGGGGTTTGCTGTAGGCACCGGTGCCGAGCTTGGGTGCCTCGGCACCGGCGTTTTCGCAGGCAACGTCGGTGCCGAGTTGTCCCCAAGGGGGGGGGGGGGTCGGTGTCAGGTGGATGGGACTGCTTGTCCGTTCCTTCAGGCAGCGTGTTGGAGGGACCTACAGCCTCCGTTTCACACGTTTGTCTCCTTCGTGGAGATGGAGTCAGGGACTTTTTTCGCTTTTGAAGCCCTGGTGGGGGAGTTAAATGTCTCTTTGTCAGGCTAGCAGCTGACGAGACTTTCTCCTGCCCAGGGTCCGAGGCTGGTCTGAGGGACCTTTCCATGAGGAAGAGCTTGAGACGAAGCTCACGGTCTCGTCTTGCTCTTGCGCTCAAATTCCGGCAGAAGGAGCATTTGTTCATATTATGCTCCTCACCCAGGCATTTCATGCATGTCGGGTGCCTGTCAGAAGCGGGCATGGTGTCCCAGCATGATTCACATCGTTTGAACCCTGGTGAGCCCAGCATTTTGCCGGCTCCCGGGTTATGCACTGTCCGCTTTTTTTTTTTTTTAAAAACAAACAAAAGAAGGGAAGAAGGCTAATTTGAAGAATTATGTGAAATAAAATAAAGTGAAGAGTAAAAAGAGAGAGAAAGGCGAGTGAGGTAAGGAAGTTCCCTAGGTCCATCCGTGGTTGCAAGCGGTAAGAGAACTATGGGAGGCCGGGTCGCGCGGCCGTTGAAGAGCGCCAAAACTGTCTGCGAGACAGTCCCCTCCAGTGGCGCGACCCCGGCGAGTACAGCTAGACACGTCTCCAATCCATGGTGCGGCACGCGCGCACGCACCAACAGTGGAGCACCCACGGGGACACTACTTGGAGGAGAACTACAAGATATACATGTACGTGCTCTGGAGGTGTAATCTCTAGTTCAGGTAGACATATGCATTAGCTTTGATAGCTATCACACTAGAAAGAGTAATGTATCCAGCAGTGTGGATAGCAGTTAGGGATATGAAAGGTTAAACATTTCAACAGCAAGAAGCTGTTTAAATGTAGAACAGCTGATTACCATTTAAAGGGGTGGGAGAAATGACAGCTGGGTTCAGCCCCCCACCCGCCATGAAGGGGAAATGCAAAGCCCAGTGCGGGGGGGTGAGCCACAGCTGGGGACAAGCTGCAGCTGGGCTCAGCTTGGTGGGGAGCGAAGCACGGGGTAGGAAGTCCAGGGTGCAGAGCCCAGCATACGTGGGGCATGAAACCCAGAACGGGGGTGGATGAGCAGTGTGAGACACAGCTTGGGGGCTCATCTCTCCATGAGCTTCCCCGCGAGTGGCTTGGGGGGCACTGTGGGGAGAAAATTACAGCTGGGCTCCAACCACTTTGCTTGACTTGGTGGAAAGACAGGTGAGCTGTAGCTGGGCTCAGCTCCCAGCCAGTGAGAACCGCCTGGTTACCACAGCAGCTAGGCAGCTCTCGCTTGGTAATGCCAATGACGAACAGAGCCCAGCATGGGTTGCACCCCACTTCCTAGCGTTTAACCATTTAAACGTTCTATTTTTAGAATGGTTAAATGGATTCTTAATTAACCAAATTTCACATCCCTAGTAGCAGTACAGGCTAGCAGCTTTATGCACTTAGAGGGTCTCAGAAGGACTCAAACTTGGGACAGCTACCCTGTTATTTTTAGCATGCTAACTCAATCAAACTAATGCCCAAAATTACAGCACCTGCTCCACTGCAGACATACAACAAACACTTAATCTTGATTGAGGTTAACTGGACACAGAATCCAGCATTCATCTCAGGAACAGAAATTCCTATCTTCAGTTTGGTTCAAGAGATCTACAAATCAAGCATCCTGTTTCCTCCACTAGCCAAAAGATTACCAACGAATTTTAGACATGGCTTAAAAATGTTGCTGATTCAGTCCTACTGACTGAAATAAAAAGAGCACAAGTACAGCCAGTATCCAACTGCAGAACTACCTTTTCTACAAATGCTGCTTCTCGTTTCTTTATTAGCAGCCAGATGCTACAGAAGTCTTTTTTTCCCCTTTTTGCTTTAACATACAATCTTCCTTGCACTTTCCTGGCTTAGACTTCACTTTTTCCATGTGGGAACCCCTGAACAGTGTATTTTTTCCCCACTGTGGTACAGCCTGGGTTTTCTTCTTTCCCTATGCCATTGCCAGCTCATATTCCAGATAGGAGCAAAGGGAACTTTCCCAAGCTCTCTGAATCTGCATGTTATTCTTCTGCTACCATGCAAGTCAGAAAAGTTTGTGAAAATTGATAATTTCTCAAAGCAACTATTTGAAGATGCTAAACCTGTATATCACTAACATGGTCCACTTTCAGATTCCATTAAGAGTATTTCTGATTCAGTAGGAATAGTGTTCAAATATCATTTTCAATTTTTCCACAGATTTTAGCACAAAGCTGAATATTTTTAGTCACATTTGGAGAGAGGGAGTTATTTTGCTAATCTGTTCTTATTCACTTCTTGGGAATGATTATTTCTTTTAATATGGAAACAAAAGTACTCTTATCGAAAGCAAAGTTCAGTGTTAACAGTTTGACACCTTGGCCAGAGATACCAAGTTAGTGAACTGGCATAATTTAACTGACTTCAATAGAGGTATGACAATTTACACCTGCTGAGAATTAGCCCATAATTTCAAAAGTTCATTAATGCCTTTAAAAAAAGAAGAGGCAGGAAATGAATGACAGAAAATGAAAGTTAAAATTTGATCCACGTTTTATTAAAAGCAATAGCAAGCATTAAATCACATTAAATGTGCTGAATACAAAACAAACCCATACAAACAAATACAAAGCCAAGAGAACACCTTAAATATTTTAATAATGAAGTTCACAGCAAATTTGAACAGTGAAAGACTATACACATACGAAATAATTAGTTTCTCTGTCTACATTGAATTTTATTTCTTCTCTTAGTTTCTACCACAACTTAGAGCATTCCAGACCAATTCAGTGATCACGCCTGATTCCGGATTAATTAAACTCAGTCTAATGGCAAGAATAGTAGAAAGCAAAATAAAAGCCATGTCTAACACGTTTGTAAGTATGTATACTGCTTATTTAAATCTTCCACAAGCATATGAAATATATTACATCACACGGGAGTCAAGAATAATAAACAATTCAGCTAACCCTTGCTTTCACTCTAAAGCAGCGGCTCTCGAACTGTGGGTTGGGACCGCAAAGGGGGTCACAGGGATTGCTAGGGCTGGTGTTAAGACTTGCTGGGGCTGAAGCCCAAGTCCCACCATCCTGGGTTGAAACTGAAGCAGGGTTCAGGTTCCAGTCCCCCATCCTCCTATCCAAGGCAGCAAGGCTCAGGCTTCAGCTTGGGATCCCCTTCCCAAGGTCGCAAAGGAATTTTTGTTCTCGGAAGGGGATCACAATGAAGTTTGAGTCCCCATTGCTTTGACGTTTCCAAGCCTTTCCCACCCCACAGCCAGCCTCTCCCATAAATATCTTCATGCTTTCTCCATACAATTTGTAATGCATGGGGAAAACTCCATAACACAATCCACATGCAGTACCTTAGTTTCTTTCAAAATCCCACCTGAAGACTCATCTGTGCCAAGATACCTACAAAATTCTACTTGCTGATATTGGCTAGAGGCAAGTGATGATCTGACACCATCCTCCTTTCTTTGCCTTCCTTTTCCTACTTCCTTAGTCTTATTAACTTGTCCACCTAACCTGAATGTCAATTAACCTTTTTAAAAAACTCAATAAAACTGGTAACAAAGGCTATGCCAATTCCTTACCATATTAATTTTCTTATACTTCATGTACCATCCTCTACCTTTTGTTTTTTAGTGATATACATCAAGCCCTTCAAAATACAGAAGACGATCTCATGTCAGTCCAGCCCCCACAGCATGGCGGCACTGTAATTCCAACTGGGACCTCTGGATGCTACCATAATATAAATGCTTACTACTAGAGATGACTACTCAAAAGATAAGACTCAAATAGTTGGGGGAGGGAGACAACAAGAGAAGTCATTGTGACAGCAACTCCAACTGCTGCAGAGTCTAAAGCCTTGTCTACACTACAAAGGTAAGTCACCCCATGTTAGGTCAACTTACAGTCACCACATTCATTACTGCAGTAGCAGATGGCCACACTATCCTTTATGGGTCACTGGTGTGTCCTCACGAGGAGCACTTCCACTGACCTAAACAGAGGGACGCGGGGGAGGAAGGAGGGGAAGAGAGAGCTGAGAGCCTAGTCTCTCAGGCCCACTCACAGCTCCCTGCCAGGAATGCAGAGAGTCCACAAGCTCCTGGCAGGCTGTCCCCTCCCTGTTTTCCACTGGCAGAAGCTGCCCTGGCTTCTTGTACCCCCTATACCCAACCAATTGCTCCCTGGCTGGAGCTGGGCAGCCTTGACAACTTCCCAGCTGGCTAACTTCCTCAAGAGAAGGCTGACTGAAGGTTATAATAAGTTTAGTAGAGCAACTCTACACAGTTAAACCACTTGGAGCAAATATTTAGGAAAGCAGAGTCCCAAGTCAAAGATGCTTCTTTTTAGATTGATACAATCTAATTTGGGGCACTAATCATATATGCAGGAAAAGAGACTTGCCAGAAAGTTTGGATTCCCACTAGACACAAGCTTACCTGTGGACATGATGGTAACTAGTTTGCCAATATTCCTTGCCTCATTCCAGAGCACAAGGGAAAACTCAAGTCTAAGCACAATCTCCTCTTAACTAGTTTGAGATTCAAGAGCGTTGCTTGTAATTCATTTACAACACACCCGTAATTTCTAGGATTTGGACTTTTATTGAAGATGTTATTTTAACTCTAAAAACTCAGGATATGAGTGGGAAGGAGGCCTAAATCATACAGGGTTTGGTTGTTTTTAAGGTTATTTCAGCAACAGGAACATCACATCTTTCATCCCGTTCTACTCATAGAATTATTGAAACATAGGATTGGAAGAGATGTAAAAAGGTTTTATCTACTCCAACCCCCCCATTCTTAAGGCAAGTATACTTAGACAACCCCAAAAGATGTTTGGCTAACTTGTTCTTAAAAACCTCAAATGACAGGGATTCCACAGTCTTCCTTATAAGCCTATTTCAGATCTTAATTATTTTTATAGTTAAAAAGATTCTCCTAATATCTAACCTAAACCTCCCTAGCTACAAATTAAGTCCATCACTACTTTGTCCTACTTTTGGTGGACACACGATGGTGATCAACTGTTCTCTTTATAACAGCTCGAAACATATTTGAAGACTTAGTTCCCTCCCAGTCTTCTTTTCTCAAGTCTAAAAATGCCCAGGGTTTTTAACCTCTCAACTCTGGTTTCTTAAACCTTATAATTTTTGCTGCTCTTCTTTAGACTCTCCAATTTGCCCATGTCTTTCCTAAACTGTAGCACTCAAAACTGGTCACAACACCACAACTGAGGCCTCACCAATGCTGAGTAGAAAAGAACAATTATTGTATCTTAGATATGACACTCCTGTTAATACACCCCAGATTATTAGCCTTTTTCACAACTGAGTCACATTATTGGCTCATACTCAATTTATGAATCACTGTGACTCCCACATCCTTTTCTGCAGCACTAATGCCTAGACAATTATTCCCCATATTGCATTTTTTTTTCTTCCTGTAGTACCTTGCATTTTTCTTTACTGAATATCATCTGATTGATTTCAGACCAATTCTCCAATTTATCAGGGTCATTTTGAACTCTAGTCCTGTTCTTTGAAGTGCTAGCAAACCCCACCAGCTTGGTGTCACTTTGAATAATGGAACATCTAGAAAACCTGTAGTATCTTGTTCTGTAGTACAATTGAAAAATATTGCTTACTTTCAGTACCAGTTAAGAGACAGCTGGTACCTTCCAACCCAAGTTCACTATGTAAGTTAATATTTTTGCAACCATTAGTATAAAACCTTCCTTGAAACAGGATTCTATGGCATACAATAAAATAGAAGCATTGCTTTTAAATTAGAAAGTACATACCCTTCCTGGAAGGACAACCGCTTTAACCACTCTTGATACTCCAAGGTCATACAGACAGAGAACACTCCCTTCTGTTTCTTCCAATCCAACTAGTAGTCCTGTTCTTTTCTGCCAAGAAAACTCTTTCACAACGAGAACAGTGGGTGGCTGTTCATTTACTCCACTGAAACGATACGCAGACAGCCGTTCTCCTGTCACAGAGTTTACTACCTCAAGCTGAGGACCACATGCCAAGCAAGCCAGTCCATTTCTCCCTAAACAGAGGAGGAGAGAGAAAAGATGAAAGAATGAAAAACAAAGCAGCATTTATTTTAAATTGTAAGCTATTTACTCCTGGGAAAATTCTGCATCTCTATACACATGCAAAATTCATGTCCCCCACAGAAAAATGACTTCTGATGGGGAAGCTGCAAGAGCAGTCACACGGCCCTTCCCAGCAACGTGGGTGCATCCTTTCAAGTGCTCAGAGCAACCTGTGGAAAAGTACACCACCACGAGGGGGATGCCTCAGACAATAGTTCCTAACCAGCACTGGGCTCAGTTGCTACACCCCTTTGCTCCTCAGCCACAAGGGGAGGGGTCGCTATACAGGAAGTTTCTCCCCTGTCCACCCAACACCTGTGCCAAGCATCATCCCTCCCACACTCAGAACCCCACTGTAGGGCCTCTCCCCTGTGCACTCTGATGTCCCCCCACAAACCCTCCATACATCTGGACCCCCACCCCACCAAGCCCCATTCCCCCAGCACCTGGACCTCCCAAGCTGAGCTACTCACATTGACATCACAGCCAGACTGCACCACAAAGAGGAAGTTGTCCCCTTGTACAATAACGATGGTTCTTCGAGATAAATGTCCCTATGTGTGCGTCCCTGAAAGTGGGTCTGTGCCCCACACTGCTGATTGCAGAACTTTGGTAGCAGTCTTTCCTACCTGCACATTTACTGCTCCCCACTTGCCAAAAGGGCCGCCAGTGTGCACAGGGATTCCCTCCTCAGCTCCTTTTTTAAGTCAACTATTCAAGCTCCAAAGTAGAATGAAGGTGGGTGAGTTGTGGAGTGCTAACAGGGACACAACTCGAAGAACTATCGTTACTACACAAGGTAAATAACTTCTCAAAAAGAAGAGATAGTGTCCATATAGGTGCTCCACTGTGACTCCCAAGCAGTACCCACCATTGGAAGCCAGAACTTTGAGTAGAATATGATACAGATAACAGTACAGACATTGAATTTGGCCTCTGCAGCATAATACCCCAGGGATGATGTGTTCTGCAAAGATAGCAGCTCTGCAGATTTCTGATAAAGGATATCCTTGGAGAAGGCAACAGTCAGGAGACTGACCTCATAGAATGCGTGTGTACTGACGGTGGGGGGAGTTACCTTACGATATTGGTAACAGGGCTTAATACAGCTGGTGATCATTTAGAGCAGTGGTTTTCACACTTTTTTTCTTGGGACCCAGTTGAAAAAAAATCATTTATTTCTGCGACCCAACAATTACATCTTTGAGCAATGCATTCCAGTCTTTTGGCAGTGGCAGCAGAGGGTGTTGCGACCCAGTACAGGGTCCTAACCCTAAGTTTGAAAATCAGTGATTTAGAGAGTCTCTGAGCTGAGATGGCTATGCCTTTTTTAACTATCTGCCATAGAAAAGAAAAGTCATCAGGGATTTCCTGAAAATCCTGGCCAAATAGAAGACCAAGGGTCTTCTCACATAGAGCATACGGACGACGGGGTTTCCCTATTTTCCACGTGAGATTTGGGATAAAAGACTGGAAGCTGAATAAGTTGATTCATGTGAAATGAATAAACTCTGAATGTGTTCTAAGTGTGACCTGTCCCAGGAAAGAGAGTAAAAAGGAGGATGTGCCATCCAAACTAGATCTCTCCTATCCTTCTGGAAGTGGTGATGGTGACAAGAAGGCAGTCTTCATGGTAAGGTGAGTTAATGAACAAATGTCCGTGGGTTCAAATGGCAGCCTAGTCAGTCCTTTTAACACTAGATTGAGATCCCAGTGGGAAGTGGGAGCCCAGGCTATGGGAAGAGGTTTGCTATGCCCTTAGGAAACTTCTCTGTAGTTGGATGGGAGAAGATTGAGTACCCTGCTGCAAACAGGTAGCTAAGACAACCAGAAGAGTGCCTGTATTAGGGGTGACAAGCTTGGCCTGGCACTAGATCTGGAACCTCTTCCATTTCTGAAAGTAGGTCTAACAAGCAGTTCCCTTTTTACTGTGTAACAACACCTCCTGAACCTCTCTGCGCTGAAGCCGTGCTCTGAGTTGCAGAATCCGCAGACTGGGATGGAGAGTGCGTCTCTTGTTCTGCAACAGGAGGCATGGAGTGATTAGGAGAATCAACAGTGGGCATAATGCCATCTGTGATAGGCAAGGGTACCAAGTTTGTTTGGGCCATGTAGAAGCAATCAGCATGATGTTTGCTTTCTCTCTCCTTATTTTCAACAGGATCTCCAATAACAGAGGGAATGGGGACAAGGAGTAAAGATCCTTGTCCCAAGGAAGAAGGAGAGCATCTCTCATGGAGTGTTGTCTGATCCTCACTCTGGAGCAGTACTGGGGACATTCCTTGTTCTAGTAAGCAGCGAACAGGCTGTTGCCCTTGCCCCCTGTTGTCATAACCTGTTGTGTAGTATTACCAATTCTATTTCCCATGTGTAATCGTGTGGGATTTTGCGTCTGAGACTGTCGGGTGTCTTGTTGTGTATTCCCGATAGGTAGGCTGCTGACTTAAGGACATTGTGAGAGATAAGCCAGTGCCATAGTTTAGTGCCTCTACACATAGAAAATAACTGGGCACCTCCCTGTCTGTTTATGTAATACATGCAGGCCATGTTGCCTGTCATGACCTTTGTGTGCAGTGAGAGAAAGTGAGCAAACACGATTGACCACTGTGAGCTCCAGAATCATAGAATATTAGGGCTGGAAGGGATCTCATGAGGTCATCTAGTCCAACCCTCTGCTAAAAGCAGGACCACTCCCATTAAATCTTCCCAGCCAGGGTTTTGTCTAACCAGGCCTTAAAAGCCTCCAAAGATGGAGATTCCACCACCTCCCTAGAAGGTTGATGTGAACACACAGCTCTGTTGGGACATTTGCCCTGTGTTGTGTGACCTTTGAGATGCACATCCTCTCCTACACAGAATGCCCAAGGGAAGCAGAGCAGTCAGTGGGAGCAGAGGGGAACCTTCCCATAGTTGGGACCCTCCTTCCAGATGATGCTGAGGCTGCCTCTCGCACGGAGGTTGCCTCTCCGGGGGAGGGAACTCCAGTTGCTAGGAAAAGGCAGGTGTTAGTAATGGGAGATTCGATCATTAGAAACATAGATAGCTGGGTTTGTGATGACCGGGAGAACCGTATGGTGACTTGCCTGCCTGGTGCGAAGGTTGCGGACCTCTCGAGGCATCTAGACAGACTTATGTGTAGTGCTGGGGAGGAGCCGGTGGTCGTGGTACATGTAGGTACCAATGACTTAGGGAAGGGTAGGAGAGATGTCCTGGAAGCAAAATTTAGGCTACTAGGAAAGAGATTGAGATCCAGGACCTCTATGGTGGCATTCTCAGAAATGCTCCCAGTTCCACGCGCAGGGCCAGGTAGGCAGGCAGAGATTCAGAGTCTCAATGCGTGGATGAGACGATGGTGTAGAGAGGAGGGGTTTACGTTCATTAGGAACTGGGGTAACTTTTGGGATGGGGGGAGCCTATACAGGAGGGATGGGCTCCACCTAAACCAAAAGGGAACCAGACTGCTGGCGCTAAACATTAAAAAGGTTGTAGAGCAGTTTTTAAACTAGAGGATGGGGGAAAGCCGACTGCTGCAGAGGAGCAGCTGGATCGGACACAGACTTCTCTTAAGGGAGAGTCTGACGAGAGGGAATCTCCAGGTTATAGTTATAGTTATAGTCAGGAACAGAGGACAGAAAAGGATGGTGAGGGGGCCGGATCCGATGATAAACAGCCACATGACAAAGAATCTGGCACATTAAAAAAGGGCAGACAAATAAACAGGGACAAGTTTTTAAAGTGCTTATACACAAATGCTAGAAGTCTACATAATAAAATGGGTGAACTAGAGTGCCTAGTGGTAAAGGAGAATATTGATATAATAGGCATCACAGAAACCTGGTGGACAGAGAGCAATCAGTGGGACACAATCATTCCGGGGTACAAAATATATCGGAAGGACAGAACAGGTCGTACGGGAGGAGGAGTGGCACTATACGTGAAAGAAAATGTAGATTCAAATGAAGTAAAAATCATAAGCGAATCCACTTGTTCCATAGAATCGCTATGGATAGAAATCTCATGCTTCCATGACAATATAACATTAGGGATCTACTATCGGCCACCTGACCAGGATAGTAAGAGCGATGATGAAATGCTAAGGGAAATTAGGCAGGTTATCAAATTTAAAAACCCAATAATGGTGGGGGATTTCAACTATCCCCATATTGACTGGGAACATTTCACTTCAGGACATATTGCAGAGATAAAATTTCTCGATACTTTGAATGACTGCTTCATGGAGCAGCTGGTATGGGAACCCACAAGGGGAGAGGCAACTCTAGATTTAATCCTGAGTGGAGCGCAGGAGCTGGTCTGAGAGGTAACTGTAGCAGGACCGCTTGGAACTAGTGACCATAATACAATAGCATTCACCATCCCTGTGGGGGAAAGAACACCTCAACAGCCCAACACTGTGGCATTTAATTTCAAAAGGGGGAACTATACAAAAATGAGGGGGATAGTTAAACAAAAGCTAAAAGGTAGAGTGACTAAAGTGAAATCTCTGAAAACTGCATGGGCGCTTTTTAAAGACACCATAATAGAGGCCCAACTTCAGTGTATACCCCAAATTAAGAAACACTGTAAAAAAACCAAAAAAGAGCCACCATGGCTCACCAACCATGTAAAAGAAGCACTGAGAGGTAAAAAGACTTCCTTTAAAAAGTGGAAGTCAAATCCTAGTGAGGCAAACAGAAAGGTGCACAAACAGTGCCAGCTTAAGTGCAAGAGTGTAATAAGAAGAGCCAAAGAGGAGTTTGAAGAACGGCTAGCCAAAAACTCCAAAGGTAATAACAAATTGTTTTTTAAGTATATCAGAAGCAGGAAGCCTGCCAAACAACCAGTCGGGCCCCTTGATGATGATAATACAAAAGGAGCGCTTAAAGATGATAGAGTCATTGCAGAGAAACTAAATGGATTCTTTGCTTCGGTTTTTACGGCTGAAGATGTTAGTGAGATTCCCAAACCTGAGCCGGCTTTTGTAGGTGACAGATCTGAGGAACTGTCACAGATTGAAGTGTCACTAGAGGAAGTTTTGGAATTAATTGATAAACTCAACATTAACAAGTCACCGGGACCAGATGGCATTCACCCAAGAGTTCTGAAAGAACTCAAATGTGAAGTCGCGGAACTGTTAACTAAGATTTGTAACCTGTCCCTTAAAATGGCTTCGGTACCCAAAGACTGGAAGTCGGCTAATGTAACGCCAATATTTAAAAAGGGCCCTAGAGGGGATCCCAGCAATTACAGACCGGTAAGTCTAACGTCGGTACCGGGCAAATTAGTTGAAACAATAGTTAAGAATAAAATTGTCAGTCACATAGAAAAACATAAACTGTTGAGCAATAGCCAACATGGTTTCTGTAAGGGGAAATCGTGTCTTACTAATCTATTAGAGTTCTTTGAAGGGGTTAACAAACATGTGGACAGGGGGGATCCAGTGGACATAGTGTACTTAGATTTCCAGAAAGCATTTGACAAGGTCCCTCACCAAAGGCTGTTATGTAAGTTAAGTTGTCATGGGATAAAAGGGAAGGTCCTTTCATGGATTGAGAACTGGTTAAAAGACAGGGAACAAAGGGTAGGAGTAAATGGTAAATTCTCAGATTGGAAAAGGGTAGCTAGTGGTGTTCCCCAAGGGTCGGTCCTAGGACCAGTCCTATTCAATTTATTCATAAATGATCTGGAGAAAGGGGTAAACAGTGAGGTAGCTAAGTTTGCAGACGATACTAAACTACTCAAGATAGTCAAGACCAAAGCAGATTGTGAAGAACTTCAAAAAGATCTCACAAAACTAAGTGATTGGGCATCCAAATGGCAAATGAAATTTAATGTGGATAAGTGTAAAGTAATGCACATTGGAAAAAATAACCCCAACTATACCTATAATATGACGGGGGCTAATTTGGCTACAACGAGTCAAGAAAAAGATCTTGGAGTCATTGTGGATAGTTCTCTGAAGATGTCCGTACAGTGTGCGGAGGCGGTCAAAAAAGCAAACAGGATGTTAGGGATCATTAAAAAGGGGATAGAAAATAAGACTGCAAATGTATTATTGCCCTTATATAAATCCATGGTACGCCCACCTCTCGAATACTGTGTACAGATGTGGTCTCCTCATCTCAAAAAAGATATTCTAGCACTAGAAAAGGTTCAGAAAAGGGCAACTAAAATGATTAGGGGTTTGGAGAGTGCCTCGTATGAGGAACGATTGAAAAGGCTGGGCCTCTTCAGCTTGGAAAAGAGGAGACTGAGGGGGGACATGATAGAAGTATATAAAATTATGACGGATGTGGAAAAAGTGGACAAGGAAAAGTTGTTTAAATACTCCCATAATACAAGAACCAGGGGTCACCAAATGAAACTGATAGGTAGCAGGTTCAAAACAAATAAAAGGAAGTTCTTCTTCACACAACGCACAGTCAACTTGTGGAACTCCTTACCTGAGGAGGTTGTGAAGGCTGGGACTATAACAATATTTAAAAGGGAACTGGATAAGTTCATGGTGGCTAAGTCCATAAATGGCTATTAGCCAAAAAGGGGTTAAGAATGGTGTCCCTAGCCTCTGTTTATCAGAGGATGGAGACGGATGGCAGGAGAGTGATCACTTGATCATTGCCTGTTAGGTTCACTCCCTCTGGGGCACCTGGGCACTGGCCACTGTCGGTAGACAGATACTGGGCTAGATGGACCTCTGGTCTGACCCAGTACGGCCTTTCTTATGTTCTTATGTTCTTATGAATGCATTGGTGCTCAGGAGATGGGGAAGCTTGAATAAACGGGATTCCTCTTGAGAGTTCCGAGATCCATTACAGGTCTCCAACTTCCTTTTTCCTTTGGTATTAGGAAGTAGCAAGAGTAGAATGCATGGGCATGGGTTCTACAGCTTCTATGTTGAGAAGATGGTTTACCTACTGATGTAACAGACTCTCGTGAAAAGGGTCCCTTAAGTGAGGTGGGAAATGGTGCTTGGAAGTATCCACTTGTCAGAGGTTATCCAGTCCCAACTACTGCAGAATGGAGTACGCATGTCTCCATAAAGACCAGCAAGGACTTCCAGCTGGAGGTTGTAAGGAGAGTATTCTACCGACACCTTGACCACCAGGTCAAAACTGAAGCTTCAGAGGATGAAGGGCTGAGATGCAGTTGGCTGGAATCCTAACTACTTTCACCTAGAAAACTTCAGGTTGTTTCACTGCAGCTCGCACGCTCTTTGTGATGAGTACTGAAATGTGTTGTGATGATCAGCAACTCTATTTTCTCTTGTAGGCGGCACATAGATCCTTAGGGATCTAAGAGTCGCCTGCCAATCCTTCAACATGTAAAGAGATGTGCCAGTCTTCTTGGCAGATAACTGTCTCTTCTAAAGGAAGGTTCTCCACTGATTTGGACTTCTTCCAGACAAATGCAGCCACGAAAACTGTCTCATAATAATGGTTGTGGCAATTGAATGTACCACCACATCAGCCGTATCTAATGTGGACTGAAGAGACATTTTAGCCACCCTTGATTACAGCCTTCAATAGGTCTCTATGTGAGTTGGGAGCTGTTCAATAAAGGGACTGAGCTTCATATAATTCTGGTAGTCATATTTTCCTAGCAAGACCCGGTAATTTGCTACGAGGACCTGGAGAGTAGTTGTTGAATATGGCTTCTAGCCAAAGAGGTCTAGACATTTCCTGTTTCAGTCATATACAGTGGATTTAAATTGGTGCTGGCAGCCCCTAAAATGAACCGTATCTACAATGATGGAATTGGGAAGCAGGTGGGAAAATAGGAATTGTGTCCTTTACTGTCACATAATACTTTTTGTCTGCCCACTTGCATGGTGGTTGGATACAGGACTGCCTCATTCATCAGAAGGGCCACTCTAGCTGAAGTGGGAAAGAGTAAAATGTCCCATCAATTTATGGTGAGGCTCAGTCACTTCCAACAACTGTATTTGCAGGGCTTATGCCCACCCTATGACTTAAGTCCTGGAATGATTTAAAACCATCATCCATAGATAGAGGAGGGGGCATCACCACATCATCTGGCAATGATGAGAAATGAGCCTGAAGAGTGCTTTCCTCCTCTGCCTCCACCCAAGTTTCCTCCCCTTGGCTGCTAAGGGGCTTCCAAAGCCTTCAAAGCTGCCTCCAATCCTGTTGCTATGTCATGCTACAATCCTGGGAGGCTTGCTACCTCTGAGCCAGCCTATGGTCTCAGTACTGTCATAAAGGGTAGAGGGGTGGTGCCTGGTACCTGGTTCACCAAACAGAAGCTGAGGGTTAGGTGGACACTATGTCTGGTACCCATGGTGAGATTAGGTCCCATATGGCGGGTGAGAAGAGCGGTGGGAACTGAACTCTCTTCGCTCACTTTCTGACTTTGGTGACAAGAAAGGCGGTGCATGGCAGGAGATATCGCCAAATCAAATGCTTTTGGAGAACTCAGTGCTGGGGTCCCAGTACTGAGTAGAGGCAAGTATGGTGCAACAGACATTAAGAGATCTGTCAGGTACCAGAAACCTGGCTGTGTGGATAAGGTTTGTACTGGTGATCAACACTGGTACAGAGAAGCTTGCACTGATGAAGACAGAGATGCGGACCTGGCTGTTTGATCCACTGGTGCTATGTGCACTGGAGCCAATGCTGGTGCTCGTGTTGCCTTGCCTGAGGCAGATCTTCTATGCCTTTCTCACTCCCACGGTACCGATACTTCTTTGCCTGTTCCCATCAGGTCTCTGGGCAGACTGACTTGCTCTGTTGGCTTGGTAAAGTGCATACCCTGGATACCAGCATTAGGCGGCTTCTGTGCCAATGGTACTGATAGAGCCGGAGATCATTTTCGACTCAACTAGGTCTCACTGCGGGACTCAGAGACCTTTACTTAGGGACCTTAAATGAAGTGGCTCATTCTTTGGGATCACCTGCCTTCGAAGTAGAAGGCTGCAGTGAGAGTTCTCACCAGTCCTATGGGGGATGAAGGGCTGACCCCATTAGCAAGAGATTAAGCCATAACTCTTTGTGTTCCCTAGACCTGGATTTTAGTTACTTGCACTAACACCACCAGTCTGCATTGAGCTTTTCTCCCAGGCAGCAAACACACTCATCGGTCACTGGGATAAATTCCTTATTACTGAGGCACTTTTTGAAGCCTGAAGACCCAGACATACCCTTGTTTGGTGGAGGGTTCCTCCCACCAGGGTTGGCGGAAGGCAAACCCTTTCTTCTTTCTTTTCTTTTGTCATGACCAACAAAAAACAAAGTAACAAAGGTAAAAAGCTTCAAGGGAACTAAAATCAACAAAACTAAAGGAAATTAATAATCCATGAATGAACAGCTCTGAGCTCCGCCTCTGTCCGAGACAGGCGAGAAGGAACTAAGGAGGGAATGCCCACGCACACTGGCTTGTCTCATGGCAATTGGGGAGCAGCGCATGCGTGGGCAGGACATACTGCCACCAAAGTTCTCCAATCAGCAGCACAGGGGGATAGACACACCTGCAGTGGAGCACCAATAAGGACACTACTTGAAGACGAACCAACTCCCCCACATTAAACCCCTCCACAGTTGGATCCTGCCAAGCTGACACAGCTTGCCCGACAAAGTTGCCCAACAGGATTGAGGATGTATACAAGACTTCTCCTCTCACTAACTATCTTGGTGTGCCTGGCAAGGAGAGGCAGGGCTCCGGAGTGTCTCTGCAGCAGGCCCAGCCCTTACGCTATCTCAGGGTTCGGTGCAGAATTACCGCAGAGTCTTTGTCCCAAGGGTGCACCAGGATCATCCCCCACCTCTGTGCAATGAGCACTGTGTGCTGGAGCCTCCACAGTTATTTACTGACAAATAAATTATGCAGATTTTTGGGAGGGGAGTTAGGGTTAGGGTTTTGGGGGGGGGGGGGGGTGTATAATTCCTTCAGGAATAGCTATTGGAATATTATGTGGGACAAAGTCCACCCAAAATAGCTCAGTTAGAAATGTACATAGTTTTAATTAGTTACTATGTTTACTGTTAAAATAAGTTTGAGACTATGCATGCATGCACACACACACAACAGAATTAACACACACTCTTTTTGTAACACGAAACAAAAGAACTCAGACCAACTGGATTAGTAAATTGCAGGCAGCATCTTAAAAATAGCTTCATTCTGGAAAAACTACAGCTTCATAAAGGTATTGTTAACCGCACCTGACACATCTTAATGGAGTCAAGCTATTTCGCGAATATAAAGCATCACTACTGTTTGCATTTAGATAACCCACAGTAACAAGAAATTATTAATGCCAACACAATACCAAGTTTCAGAGGAAGATGATTACCTCCAGCAAACTTCCCACGAAGTAGAGACTCTAGTGCTATCTCATCTTCTCCAAGTGCTTGGACAGTCACTTCCGGAAACTGCAGCAGACTGCTTGTTACCTGAGCAGTTTGGTCTCGCATACTTCACTGTAAATAAAGAAATACATTTAAAAAGTGTACTTAGTCAGTAACTAACAAATCTTAGCGAGATTTTATTAAAAAGTTTGAAACTCAATAAAACACTACCACTTATCCATAGTTCTTTTCATCTTATCCAACAATGCCAAAATATTTCTCCCCGTAATGTCCTCCTATCCTTGCTCCTGAATACATACCTACAAGTGCCGTATAGCAAATTAAATGGCCAGTTTTGTAATTTTGGTGGAGACAAAAGACAGACTGACTTTTCTTTTCCTTAGGAGTTGGAATATTTATCTCATGATGAATAAAGATCTTTGTTATCAGAAAGAATTGTCCCAAGTTTTATAAAAACCAATGAATTCCTCTTCTGTGCCCTTACAGACTGCAGACTACTTCTGCACTTGAGGTTTGTAAACAAGCTAAAACTTTAGTGCCATAAAAACATTTGTTTCTATCTACATCAACTGCTCAGTGCATGTCCCATTTTCTGAGCGACTCACTCTTGTACATTCTGGCAAGAACCACCAGGCCAGCTGGTAACCTTACAGAGCAGGATGATGAACTTCTTGCTCTTCAGGTGCCTCTGAGGTCATCAATAACCTGAAGAGAAACTGAACTAAGATAAGGGCCATGTCTACACTGGGGGCGCCACCTGAAGTTGATGTGTTTACGTCGACATAATAAAACCGGAGGAGAATGTCCACAGGACACTCCTGCTCCTTTGGGCGGCCAGTGTAGTCACTGGCTGCCGGCTTGGCAGCCCCCCCCCCCGGGCTGCTGCAGGCCCCAGGCTCAGCAGCCCTCTGCTGGGGCTGCTGCACCTGCAGCCCCCGCCACGGGGCAGCGGGAGCCAGCAGCAGCCCCAGACAGGGGCTGTTGATCCCCCAGCTGGGCTGTGGGGTCCGGCGGCAGCCCGGGCTGCATGGTCCGACCAGGGGCTTCCAAGCCGGCAGATCCAGCCCCGGGGCTGCCAGGCTAGGGGCAGCCCTGGAGGGGGAGGCCAGTGTCAACACTAGGGTTAGGGAGAATTACTAAATTCTCCCTTAACCCTACGCCCTCCTGGAGGGGTGGATTTATAAAGTTGAATTCTAAGGCGGCTTAATTTGACCTTCCAGCCATGTTCGTGTGAATGGAGGCTGCAGAAGGTCAAAGTAAGCAGCGTTAGATTGACCTAACCACTCAGTGTAGACCAGGCCAAGGTCCTGGCAGGTTAAGTAAATGAGGAAGAACTTAAGTCTACCATTTATTTGTTAGTAAAACAGTATGTCAGATAAAACAATCTGTCTTAAAAGACGTTTCAATCCACCATTAAGCTTTTGGGGGTTGTCACCCCACTTAATTTTACAGTTTATTTTGGCAATTATTATTCCTTTAGTGTTAGTACACCACAAATAATGGCATCCAACACTCTAGAGTTCAGGGATTTGACAGATGGCACATCAAGTCTTCCTCAAATTCTTCTGTCTCTATTGTAGATTTCAGGTGTTGTTCAGAAAACCGATCACACACTCTGACCCAACAATAGATTATCAAACTTGTCAACAGGTAAAATATTGTGGTTTTTAATTTTTTTCCAACAAATTTTTGGTTCTACTATAAATCTCTTCTTTA
This sequence comes from Pelusios castaneus, assembly GCA_007922175.1. Lineage (NCBI taxonomy): Eukaryota > Metazoa > Chordata > Testudines > Pelomedusidae > Pelusios > Pelusios castaneus. The sequence continues at coordinate 7,613,901 of ML685790.1, read as the reverse complement.
GAGATATCTCATCACTAAACTGATTTGAAGAAATAATACCATAAACTTTAGAATGGATCTAATAGAAAAGGAACATAGTTGGATACAAACTACTAGGATAACAAAATGTATAATATGCTTCTCCACTAGGATCTTGCTATTAAAGGGCTTGATGTTTTAGGAACACAACCTTCCAGGATCTCTTCCTTTTGACTCCCTTCACAGTATTGTAATGTAGGGCTAAAGATGAAGTTATACCACCGAACTGCTTCAAACAGAAGTTTTATTAATGAATAGAAAATGCTATGCTCATTCATTCACATGTAACTCCATTTTGAATTGTTTACTTAATTTTGTATTGCTCAGCCTAAGTTTTGCTGCTACTCTGTTTAGATGTGTGAACTTACGCCATGTACACACGATCACTTTATCTCGTGATAAGACTCCTTACCACGCGATAAAGCTTGAAGCATACATGAGCATTTTCCATGTTGCACGGCAACATCCTCTTGCTCCGCAACAGTTAAACCACTCAAATCGAGAGTGGTTAGGCTTACCACAGAACAACTATTCCGCGATAGTGCTCATGTGTACAGGTTTTCCAATTTAGATAGCCTCTGGAAATGTCCCAGAGTGCCAATTGAGGCCACTCTGGGACATTGGAGCAGTGAAATTGACTACTATTGGAGCTGCCAGGTTCCACGGCTTCAGCACCTCTGCCTGCTGCCGGGGCTGGGGGCTCCCAACCGGTGCTGAAGCACCAGCTCCCTAGCTTAGCAGCCAGGCTTCGGGTGGCGGCAGGGCTGCGCACTGAAGCGCTGCAGCCCCTGCCGCCACCCGGACCCCAGCGGCTGAGCTAGGGGGCTGGCCCGAACCGGCTGCCCCCTCCGCCGCCTCTCAAGCTTTGGGTGGCGGCAGGGGCTGCAGCTGGACCCCTCCGCTGCCCGCCGAGCTTGGGGTAGTGGCGGAGACTGCGGTGCTGAACCGCCAGCCCCCTAGCTCAGTCACCAAGCTTGGGGAGGCGGCAGGGGCTGCAGCTGGCCCCTCCGCCACCTGCCGGGTTTTGCGGTGGGGGCTGCCGCGCTTCAGTTCACTGGGCTGGCTGCAGCCCCTGCCACCTCCCCAAGCTTGGTGGCTGAGCTAGGGGGCTGGCGGTTCAGCACCGCAGCCCGCAGCCACCCGAAGCCCCCTAGCCCAGTGAACCCTGAGGCAGCACACTGCCAGCCAAAAGGCTGGCTGTGGGCAGTGCATGGTGGGGACAGGTGCCCAGCATGCACTGCTCCTTGTAGTACAAAGGAGCGTTCACTCCTTTGAGCTACAAGGAGCACGTATATAGACACAAAAGCACTATATTTATAGCACTTTCCTTGTCAGTTTGTCATGTGTGCCTAGCCTCAGTTTGGATGTGTGAATGAGGGGTGTGTGTGTGATGGGATCAGTCTCCACCCCCAACCTGTCCTGATGACAAACTGCGGGCACCACCTTAATGGCTGAAGAACAATGTGAAGAAACCATGCAAAAGAAAGTGATCATTGCTTGTTTACATTTACATGTGCAAACAGAATAAAATTCAGACCAGTAAAGTAGGGAAGTTAGATTAGCTTTGTATCTGGCACTGGAGCAACCATTACCAGAATAATGTGTCCAGTTCTAGAATCCAACAATTTGATTAAAGGATTAGAAAACATATCTTACCATGAAAGACTCCCGAAGTTCAATTTATTTATCTTCAATAAGAGAATCTTAAAATGTGTCGGGGTGCATTCTCTATCATTAGAAAATTTTAAATCGAGAGTAGGTGTTCTAGTTCAAACAGGAATTAACTCAGGGAAGTCCTACAACATGTATTATAATACAGGAGGTCAGACTAGGAAGTTCATCACTATGGTGCCTTCTGGCTGTATAATCTAAGGACTTGGAAAAAGGTCTTCAAGGCAGGTGCAGTACCTGAATTTTCAGATTTATGAAATTAACAAGAGTAAATTGAAAGCATAATTCTAAAATAAAGCATACAAGTCTCCACCAAATTTTTAAAAATTTAATAAAAATGTTTTTGTACTAGTTTTGATCAGTGTCCTTTTAAATATTTTTATATATTAAAATGTAGCTACAACTGGTCTCTAAGGTTAACCTGAGAAGGGGTAGTTAGGTTGATGGAAGAAGCTCTCCCACTGACATAGTGTTGTCCACACAGGGAGGTGGGTTACATTTGTATAACTACATTTGTTCAGGAGTGTGGATTTTTCACACCTCTGAGTGATGCAATTATACCACTGGAGGTCTGTAATGCTCACCTGGCCCAAAGATCCAGCCCAAGAGACATATATCCTGCCTATGCTACTAACTGACCTGATGGTGGTAATGATTGTCAGGAACACATGTGATGGAGTTGGAATTTTTCCATAATATTCTGGATGAAAATTGTGCAAACCTCACTTTCCCCTATGTGCTGCCTGGTTAAGTAGGTGGGGGATGGGGGGGGGTAGGCTATTTACTTTTTGCAGAGATGCAGGTATGACTGGCATCCAGGTGTATGGGCCTGAGGCCATGCCCATGGACAATCCCAGAAGACATCTGCCCAGACTTTGGTATTGAGCAACTAAGGACCACGGAGGGTCTACCCTCTGCAGAAAATCAGTTAGGTTTGACCAGCTAGAGAACAAAGGTCTATGGTCAGGGTCAAGTGACAATATTTGCCCAGGAACAAAGACAAAGGATTAAGTAGGTGTTGGGGTGGGAGGGAGTTAAGCGTGGGCTTTCAGAGGGGAAAAGAAATTCCTGCACTGGAACTACAAAAAAGTAAGTTCTGAGTTCTGAATTGACTCAGATGGACTATGCTCAACTTTCCATTAACCAGTCACACCAGATTAAGGGAAGTGGGGGTGCATTGTTCCCTTTGGATATAAATCATCATCTGGAGTCCAATCCAGGTGGACATTCTGCAGGGAGCTGAAGCTCCAAGTTTTAGTTTCAGGAGGCAGTGAAACCTCACAGACGGACGGACCTTAAGGAGATAGACACACTGAAGGGGGTCCTGACAAGGATTGTTCCAGAGCTATTCAAGAGCACCAAAGCTGTGGCTCTAAGTAGCAAAGGATGGTTGACAAATGCATCCAGTAGATGGCTGACTGCTTAAAGCACCAGGAGCATCTTGCAGTAAATGACTGGCAGTGGTAAAACAGAAGAACTCAAAGGAAATACCGAAGAAATGGGATATAACCATTTCCCTAAGAAGGACACTTCAGATCTGTGCAGAGGGAGAGAGTTAGGCACTGGAAAGCTCAAAAAGAAGCAGATGACTGCATGGCTGGAGAAGGAGGACCAGTCCAAGAAGCAGGTTCTAGGCCCAAGTAAACTTCAAGAGTCTGGAAGCAGCAGAGGTAGCAGCCAGTGCAGCAGTCATGACACCTGGTTCCCCATTCAGCATTGGGCTTTCATGACCTGGTTCCCCATCAGGGAACTTGCAAGTGGTTGGAAATGGAGCTGACTGCAAAGGAGTTGCAGCTGGAGCAAGAGAAGCTAGAGGACCGTGAGAGGGAACAACCTGACCAGGAGAACCAGCAAAAGTATGAACTGGAGATGGAAAAGTGAAGGAGTAAGAGGACCCACTAAGGGGTAAGTGGGGAAAGGCCACAAGATATCCATTCCCCAGGGAACCTCGATTCCAAATTGTTGCCCCAGTTTAAGGAGAGGGGAGATATCGATGGCTACATCATCTTTGCAAAAGCTTGCAATTTGAATGAGACTGACCCTGCTGTCTCACCCTCTTAGTCCCAAATCCACAGGTGCATGCAATCAGATGGATGGAGTGGAGAACAGTGACTATGAACTGTTCAAAAAAGCTTTGCTGCTTAATTGACTCCGGAAGTGTATAGGGAAAAGGTGTTGGGGTGTAGACTCTGTGTACGGCTTACATAAAAGTATCCCCCTTGATGGGAGAATCTCTCTCCAAATGAGGCAAGAGTGCAGGGGTCACTAAACTGGAGGATTTGTGTAACTGGTTGGACTGGACCAGCTGTATCAGATCCTTGCTGGTGGTTCCTCTGTAGCTTGAAGTTTTTAAACCATGACTTGGGGACTTCAACGACTCAATCATAGGTTAGGTGTCTATTGCAGGAGTGGGCGGGCAGTCCTGCTGCCTGCATTGTGTAGGTCAGACTAGATGATCATATTGGTCCCTTCTCTGACCTTAAAATTTATGAATCTATCTATGAATCTTAAAGTGTGGTTAGTGGACAAGATCTGCACCTGATGAGTTTGTGGACAGTAAATTCAGGCATGAAAAGAGACTCCAAGAAGATTGACCTAACTATGGATCTGGAGAAAGGGAGCCCATGGAGGCTTCCCAAACTGGGACTGAAGTAAACAGAAGTGGGGAAGCAGTCAATAGCAGCAGACGTCCTTCAAGAGACCTGAGATGTAACTATTGTGGGCAAACGGGACATAAAAATCAAACAGTTCCCAAAGACCAACAAACTGGTGACCAAGCAGAAACCATGAAGGGATAATCTGTCAAATATCCAGGATGGAGGGGGCTAACTCATACTCTGTCCATCCAGGAAGACAGCCATAACTCAGGCTCAGGAGAGTGAACTATGTGTCAGACCTTTCAGAGGAAAAAAGTTACATAGGCACCTCCTTGGAGTGTAATGGGTGATGAGAGATTGGCTCCCACTCCATGTTCCACTGTATATGTCCCCTTGTATTCCCCTGGGCTCAGGTAGATCAGATCCAAAGGGAATGGGAGTTTATGGTCAACTGGGAGACATTCATGGAGATATTCAGGGAAAAACTCAGAACCCTTATCACATCCTGTATGGTGCAACTCCATCAAATGTTGAGGAGCTGTTTAACTTGTGTGAAGATTCCACATACGAAGCCATTCACTCTGCTGGTGGCTCAGATCCCTGTGTGGACACAGGAAGGATCGGGGTGGCTGACTGTTGGGTTTCTCCAAGATACCAGCTTTAATGTCCTGTTGGGAAATGACTCTCTCTTTAAGACAGGATTCAGACCGTGCTTCGGTAACAGCCAACAATTTGAATCCAGGGAGCCAGAGAGCTGAGACTGCAGGTGTCAGTAAACACACAAATGGCCTAGCTGGCAGGAAGGAGGGGATTTTCCTCCTGCCTTGTAACAAACCAAGAGCTGCTAAACTCAAGGTACCTACCTGTCTGACTGTAACCAAACACCTGGGTCTGAGAGGGACAGAGAGATGGTCCCTGCCCATCTCCATATGAGACACATTGGCTCTGAAGCTGTGAGCAGCGCAGCAGGCTCACTGTCAAACCTCAGTGGGAAGGCAAAGGAAGAGCTGAGAGCCCAGCTGAGTGTGGGGAGACCAAGGCAGTACAGGAGGAGTGCCAAACATGTCTGCCTTCTCCAGAGGTGCCCCATGGCAGAGGGAAGCAGATGGAAGGATGCTGCAAGTAACAGAGGGGTCTAGTCGCAGGGTTGTTATGGTGAGTTGTCTTAACTAAAGGAGCCCAAATCACAGCCCTGGGGTTGAGGACAACTGGTTGACCCCAACAGGGTAGGTGGGTTCCTTGCATGTGACCAGTCCTGAAGTTGGGACACAACTCCAAAGAGGTGGGGAGGGTGTAGGCTGTTTACTTTTTGCTGAGATCCAGGTGTGGAACCTGGCTGCCTGGGCCTGGGGGCCATGCCCAAGCACAGTCCCAGAAGACAATGGCTCTGCTTTTGGCATTGAGCAACTAATGACCGTGGAGGGCCAACTCTTCACAGGACACCCTCTAGCTGGTCGGACTTGGCTAACAAAGGCTTATAAGGGAGGGCCAGGTGACAATGTTTGCCCAGGAACAAGTTCAAAGGGCTGAGGAGAGGCCAGGAGGATTAAGTGTGGGCTGTTGGAAGGGAGAAGAAGTTCCTGGACTGAGACTAAGTGGTTAAAATAGAGCTCTGGGTTCTGAACTGACCCAGATGGACTATGCTGTCACTTTCTGTTCTCCATGATAACCAAGGATTTTCTACACTATGTTCCAAACATGTAATAAACCCTCCACTTTTAGAACACTAGCTGAGAGTCACTGCAGGTTAAACAAACTGGGGGTGCACTGCTCTCTTTGGGTGGATAAGTTTCTTGCCAGGGTCCAATCAAGGTACACTCCCTGCAGGGAACTCATGGAGTGAAGCAGGGGCACTGAAGGCTCTGAGGTTCAGTCCCTGGAGGCAGTGATGCCCAGGGGCTTACCTCAGTGACAGTGTGTGTAATCCTAAAGAGGTTAACACGTTGAAGGGGGATCCTCACAGAAACTGTTCCAGAGCTGATCAAGAGCATGGTACCTCTGGATCAGTGACAAAAGATCTCACTGAATTTGGTGCAGATAACCATGTAAGCATTAGTGTGAATGGGGGGAAAAAAAACTATCAAAATCATACATCCTGGCAGCTAAATTTTTTCTAATATCAATTCAGCAACACTTATTGATCACAATTTGACATGAATGTCAGTTTGTTAGTGTAAATGGGCTATGATGATCTTGATTAACAAATAAAATGTATGACAGCTACACAGGCATTTTGTTAGTTTCCTGCTTTTCACTTCAGTAAGCAGGGCAACCACACAGCACCTCTGCTATGCAAATTTAGAAGCCTAATTTTAGGCACCCAGGAACTTTGGCCTCTACTTGACATTTGCTCTGAACAGGTACAACCAAAATCATAGTGTGAACCACAAAGAACCCTTCTGTGTGGACATTTGGTGTGTTAGACATTCCAGAGACTTATAACACTGGTTGCAACCTAAATGCTATAGCGCAAATAAAGCTCTTAAATTATCAGTGGAAGCTAGGAGAGATTATAGACTGTTGAGAGACCATTTATAATAATCAGCTTTGAAGACAGAGACTGCATGGATATAGCCATATTATTAGAAGAAACATAACTGCCATCTACAAATAAATTGTGTCCAAGCAGCAACCTAACTTTCTTGGAGGATGGGAGGAAGGAGAATTAAGGAATGGGCTGGGGGACTTGCCTTATTCATTTCACAAAGAGACCCTACTTGAAAGCTGTTTAAAAAAGCCTGTGTGTGTATTGTTAGAATCAAAAAGAAGCATATACCAATGACAAACAGTGGAACCGTTGCAGAGCCTGGTACCAGGAACAAGGCAACATTTTGAAAAGAATGCTGCTGAGGGCAAGGACACTGATGCGGTCAGCCAATCTGAAAATTCTGGATCTATTGTTTCCTGTGCCAGCAAAACACTCACAGAATCACAACAGAAACTGTTCCTAATGGGATATTACAAACAGTGAGTTAGGCTCATTGTTTTTTATCATTTTGAAATGACAATGGGCTGAATATTTTTATTTGATATAAAAACTTCATAAGGAAAAAAGCTTTTTAAAAATTTTAACATGCTAGTATTAGCTTGCTTAGCTTAATTCTAACAAATCTAATATGCTCTGAAGAATAAGTTAATGTCTACTGAGTCAGAAATATAACAATGATCTTTATTATAGAAAAAAAGTTAGATTAGAGAACAGCAATTTGTTAAGACAAGTCATTGTTTGAACAAGATACCAAATGGAAATATTAGCTTGGTAATAAATGGACTGTACTTTTAATGTATCATATAGAAGATTTCATGTCTGCTATCAGGTGAAGAGACAAAATTGCTCTTTAAGATACTTAAAGATAAACAATGCAAATTGTTGATTTAAATCAATCCCTTTTTCAACTAATTAAAGGACAATAGTATATTTTGAAAATCTGTCTTAAATCAATGGTTCACAAGCTATGGTCTGTGGAGAGCTGGCAAGTCACATGGTTCTAATTCACCACCCATTCCCAATCTAGGCTTTTCATTGCAAGAGCCTGTAAAAACAGCTGGAAACAAGGGACCAGCCTACACACCACTAATACATTAGATGGAAAAGAGAAACAGGAGTTGCCCAAAGGTACTGAGTAGTGGGAGAAGAATGTGCAGAGCAGGAACAAGCCAGCAAGGGAATACGTCTAAGGAAGTAGAAGAAGAAAGCAGCTAAGCAACGGGAAATTGTGTTCTAGGAACAGGACAAAGTAACAGGAAATAAAGAAAAGGACCATGCAGCAACGAAGCATGAATAGAAGGATAGAAAAAGAACAAATGGGAGAGGAAGATGTACATCAGAAGTAGACTGCATGCAACTCCCCCACCAAAAATGCCAAAACATTCATCATGTCAGACATACAAATATATTAATTCCATTCCTATTTTTCCATGAAGACAACTGCTGTAGATTAGGAAGGACAGGGAAAGAGCACAAGAGTCAGGTTGTGGTACACACCATTAGCCAACGTCCAATTTAAATCAATCTACCCATACGCAAAGGTAAAGAGACACCATCCAAACAACGCTCATTCCATTGGAAAATGTTTCTACCTTACTATAATTAATTCTTCACTTCAGAAGTTCAGGTGTTAAAGAAAAATATGTTCTACTTAGTTTATTTTTGACAGCTGTATGTATAGTCACTTTTACTGGTTTGTCACACTTCCCACCATGAGCTGTTCTGGAAGACAAACAGGGAGCCTTGTGGCACTTCTAAAGACTATCAAATTCATTTATCACATGAGCTTCCATGGGAGAAAATCCCACTCTGTCAGATGCTTGAAGATGGAGAACTTACAGAATGGAAGGAAAAATAAATGCAGAGACTTCTCCCATGAAAGCTCATGCAATAAATAAATGTGTTAGACTTTAAAAGTGCCACAGGACTCTTTGTTTTACTGAAGCAGACTGACACGGCTACCCCTTTGGAACTTGTTCTCGAAGAGTTTATTAGCATGTTCTTCTGCCAATCCTCCTGGATAGTGTTCTCCGACAACCATAACAGCATAGCTGAAACTAGACACAGTAACCAGATGAATGTACAGACTGGATGGAGAGGGGGCAAAGGGCCAGATCAGAATCAGGTTAGCGTTGCTGTTAAGCTCTCCTAAACAGGTCTTCCACAACATCAGCAGAGGAGCAGAAAAAACATTGTTTGCTTTCTGTTTTAAAACTATTTTTTTAAATTCCAGGAGGTACCGTTTAAAGTTGACAATTTCAAAAGAAACAAGCTGGCAGTGTCCCTTTAAGTTCAAAACCACTGATACATGAGTGATTCTCAAAGTATATATTAAAAAAAAGCACAGTATAACAAAGTGCACCAAATACAGGAAGGTATCTGATGACATCAAATGAAAGATTACTCTTATTTGTGAGATCCATTCCATCAAGAAACCAGATGAAGTACTTATAACTCAAGGTTTACCTTTTGTACTGAGACACATTTATCCCATCATTACTAAAACCTATTTGGCAATTGCAAAAAGATCCTGGTCAGCACACTAGCTTCTCCTCCTAAAATGGAAGGATCACTAGTTTACCAAGAGGCCATAAAAAATCATAAAAACATAAAAGCTACATGGAGTCTTCTGGCAAGGACAGAGTAAAGGGCTCCAAGAGTCAAGTGGCCAGTATCTGCTGGAACCCTGTTCAAGTGAATGCTTTTAATGGAGTTCTGTATATGGGTCCATTTCTTTCCAAATATGGTACCTGTCTTTGTCATTACCAATTTGGAAATGCTAACAGCAGGCTAACAAGGAAATCCATCAAATTTGCCAGGCCAGATTGAAAGTCAATACTAAAAAGACTATGGGGTTTTAGGGAGGTGCAATGTGTTACTCCAGCAAAGCAGGGGAATTTTATAAGTTTTCCCACCATAAATATGGCCTGATAATAATTGCAAGGAACACAGATCTGCTCTATAATTATCTATGAATACTATACAAATAAACAAACAAGGAGTCTGCTGGCACTTTCAAAGACTAACGGTGATAAATAAATGCCCTTCTCTTTGAAAGTGCCACCAGACTCCTTGTTTGTTTTGCTGAACTAGACTAACAGGGCTACCCTTTTGGAACATATAAACCCCTAGTTATTGGGATATTAGAGTATGCATATACTGAGTAAATCAACAGGGCTGTTAGGAAATTAGCGGGAAAGCAAAAGAATGTCTCAAGTTAAGGCACCTTCAGCAAATACTTGAAGATTGTTATACTACAAAGGGAAAGTTCCAAAGGGGTCGTCAAAGCGTCTGATGAAATGGGATTTTCTCCCACGAAAGCTCATGCAATAAATAAATGTGTTAGCCTTTAAAAGTGCCACAGGACTCCTTGTTTACAAAGGGAAAGTCACTGGCTTCAAGGGGGTCTGACTCCACCATTAACTGAACCTGGCAAACTAGTACGGAAAAGCAGGGCCAACAGCTGGGAATAGATCAGATCAAAACTCTGGCTGGATAAAAATGATTTACTCTACGGGGAGGCAGCTATCGGCGACTGTTCAGAATGAGACAGGCATACTCTGAAGTGTGTAAAATTAGGCCTGCCTGATCCACCATTACAGGATGCAAGTAAGATATGTAGACTGTTATAAAGGTCCTTTTCCTCTTATGCTTTGTTCCCACTGTTAAGATTCAACAATACTTTGCTGTAAGAAGGCTGTTTGGTCACTACACTCAGCCTGGTTTCAGACTCACAAGGAGAAAAACCAGAGGTGCACAAACACAGTTTTACCTGCTAGCTAGAAACACTGTCAATACACACAGCATACAGTAGCCCCAGGCCAAGTGGGAGAACTGAAAAATTCCAACCCAGAAAAGATAAAATCCCACACTCAAAGGGGAGGGGCACTCAGATACATCAGAGGGTAGGAAAGAGGTACAGTTAGCCCTGTAACTATGACTAACACATTCTTGCCTAGTAAAAAAGAGATAGGGGGAGTCTGAAGTGCCATAGGACTTATTTCATGAGTAAACCAAAACTTTAGCTTCCAGGTCTCTCCTGTTCCAAAGCAGCAATACTGTCAGCTCACACCTCAACCATTTTCCCCTTATACTACATATTTCAGGTCTAGGAACTTTGGAGAAAACCAATGTTCCATGGACCTATCAAGGTCAGAGTCCTGGGACAAAAGGTGCCATCAGATTCAACTGAAAGGATTACCGGAAAGACTGGTTTACAGAAAAGTAGCCTTGTTTGCCTACTACAGATGAAGTCAAAGAACTCAGTGACATACAGATGACTTTATAAGGGGAATCCTCAACATGCTCTTTGCTACAAGGACTGACTATAGGGGAGAAAAGGCATCATCTAAGCTACTATACTTCCTTCATTTGAAAGTTTCAATGTTACAGCACCTATTGCACTGGACGGGGAAGACATTACCTCTTTTGGAGCCGGTCAACATTTCAATCAGCCACAGAAGAAACAGATTAGAACAATTTGAGGAACTGCAGTGACCAGCCTATGCAGATCCAGCACATAGGATACCTAACTGTTTCTACTTAAGGAGGTAACAGTTATTATACAATAAACACCGGGTGGGAGGGGGAGGGTTAAGATAGATGGTTTACTGATAGCAATAAAAAGTATGTGTAAAATTCCAGTACATAGGAGAAAAATGGGAAGAGACTCCAGAAAGGGAAATGAGAGAAGACCATGAGTTCACTTTGGAAAACATCATCCTCAGTTTATATTAGGTAAACCATTACAGAACTATTTTTCACTGGTATCCAGTTCTATGGCTTTTTCTTTTTAAACCAGGGAGAATTTGATGAATCCTGGATGGATGTCAGGAAGAGAGGGGACTTTAAGCACAATGGTGCTCAGGTTCAATTAACTGGCAACCCTGTCATATCTTCCTGTAAAAGGGATAAATAAGTTTGTGATTAAATAAATAAATAAGTTATTGTTGTTAGCAGTTGGTAAGCTCATCCCTGCTTGCATTCAGAAATGAGCCCCCTACACAGGACTTGTGAAGTTTTGGGTAAGACCCTTGTTACTTAACCTAGAAACTAAACATTGCTGTAATAAAGCCTGTGGCAAAAGAGAGCCTGTCAACAGCAGAATACAAAAAGAATCGGGCCTATTTCACTACTGCTGTTACCCACAGCTTACTCAAAGGCAGGAGTGATGAGCGACAGATCTTGTAAGTTGCTGCAGGAGTACTATGTGCAGCAGCAGGAGTGAAAATGGCAAAAGGGGACTCTACCCTCCATTCCCACATCTACGTAAACAGTACACTGAGCTTCTGCATTAGCTGCAGCCACAGGTTCAGTCTCCCACCCAAGCAATAGAGTTATTAGTCTTCACACACATTAAAAGTTTGATGCTACAGCTAAAATAATTTTCAAACATATGTTCACAAACAGCAATGTGTCACAAAAACATATGGTGATTTTATGTACTGAGAGGGAGTCACAAAGAAGTTTACATCAGGTTATTATCTACACCACATAACTGAACCTAAACTATTACAGTAAGTGGTTGTCATGGCCTTTCAGCAAACAAGTCATTTTTAACAAGACTATAGCTATTGCAGTTCTATACCCAGCATATAGATTACTGAACTATTACAGTAAGTGATTATCAGGGCTCTTCAGCATATCTGACAGTCACTTTTAATAGAACTATAGCTGTTATAGTTCAACACCCAGCATACAGATTGACTGAGCAAGACAGTTTCAGTCCTGCCACTCAGTCAGGCCTTATCTGCAAATTAGCTGCCATCAGTTCGCTCTTCCAGGTTTGATTGAGCGTATCCTGACTCATCGCTCAATCTAAAGTTTGATGCAGAAACTCCAGCCCCATAAAAAGAGTAACACAAAGTCAAATGGGCAGCATTTCTGTTCGATTTAGCACCATGTTGACAGGGAGGTAAGTGAGACTTACTAAGTCAAAGGGAGATACATGAGGTATTTTACATAAAGTGTTGCCAGTGTAGCACCACCCACATACCATGACAACTACTAGTCAAGATTAACAAGGAGTCCTGTGGCACTTTTAAAGACTAACAAATTTATTGTCAAGACTAGATTCCTAAGAGCAGCACCTTTAAACCAAAGATTCTCAATCTGCAGCCTAATCAGCAGACAGCTGTGGCCCATGTGACATCTTCAGGACCACACAGGTGGTATATATATTGTGCAGATGTAGCCCAGTGAGCCCACATAGTCAGCACATAAAGAGAGGGCTGCAGTAAATAGATTGAGAACCACTGCCCTAGACCATCTCATTCTCACAGTAACAGACAACCAGCCTTAACTGAATTCGGATTCTAGCTTCTGTTACAGGGCCCATTTTTACTCCCACTTTCTGGTTGACAATCTTAGGTAAAACTAAAGGGTAGCAAAGGCTGGAGCAATCTTTTCCCGCTGCGGGAAGTTTTGCGTTGACTGCCATATATCCAAGGTTTATAAACAGTAGACATGAAACGATGATCTGTGCACCCTCTGAACCGAAGCACTGTTCCTTACTAGCTACTTCCCTGCCCTACGGATAGACACGGACTCTCCAAAAACGTGCCCCCCTCCCCCCCCGCAGCGACCCACAGAAAGTTGCACGGACTCTGCAGCCACACGGGGCTGATGATCCGAAGTCAAACCTGCCCGGGAACGTCACCAAACGCTCTCAACGCCCCGCTTTTACCTGCCTGCCGCCCTCAAGCCCGCCCATCCCCCTCCCAAAAACCTAGGGGCCTCCTGTACAAACGCACATGAACCTGCCTGATGGGGGGAGGGGGCGGCCTGCGGCGATCCCTCACCGCCGCCAGCGCCTCCATGTGCTTCGGCCGGGCCTACGCGCAGGCGGGGCGGCAGCACGGGCCGGCCCCTCTCGCGCTCCAGGCAGCGCCATGTGCGGCAGCGCCGCGGCCCGTTTACATAAGGAGCCGGAGCCGGCGCCGGTTTCCCCCCGGGCCCGGAGCGTCAGCCTGAATCGTCCCCCGCGCCCGGGAGCCGGCGCCGGCCTAGGCGGGAGGCCGCAGCGGAACCTACCTGCTGGGTCGGGTGTCGCCGCCGTCGGCCTCCTCCCGGCGCGGCCTGCCCGGCTCTTCTCCCCCGCGCCGGTCAGGGCGGCGGCATCTCCCCACAGCGGTTAAGGCGGGCGCCTGCCTGTCCCGGGCCTGCCTGTGCCCGGCTCCGCCGCTCGGTGTCTGCGCAGCAACCCGCCCCCTCCGGGGCGCGCGCACTCAGCCGCTCACGCTCCACCACCAGCGGGAAGCGGGAAGGGAGGGGGAAGGAGGAGGAGGAGGAGGACGACGCAGATCTCGCGAGAGCAGCGGTCGCCACCGCGGGAATTTTCAAATTCAGTGCAACCTACTTCCAGGCTGAAGCGGCCCTGCGGGAAGGGACAGTAGACTGAGCGCAACGGGCACAGAACTACATGTACCAGCATGCACCGCGGCAACGGCTGCTGTAGGCGGCGTCCGGTAGTCCATGGCGCATTGCAAGCCGGGAAGTGTGGTCTCTTTAAGACTACACACTTGCTGCTCCTGCTAGGCTTTCACCCTCTTCGCTCTAATAGAGGTTATGGGGGGAGGAGGAGGGTTTTTTTGTTTTGTTTTTTAAACTATATCATAGTTTTTAGGCACATCAGTCTTATGAACTGGCTCCATGAACCATTGTTCTGCCCTCAGATGTGTCTGCCCTGCTACAGCCAACCGTCAAGCAGCGGTTTGGATGTGAAAAGATTAAAATTTGGTTTCAAAGACGAGATGCCATTCTCCCAAAGAAAAGTCAGGCACCTGGCATAGGTTACCATTCATTATATACACTGGCAGTAAACAAATAAATTAATATATGTACTGTACCTACTGAAATTTTGAAACATTTAATTATATGAATACATCCCTAATCTTCCATTAGTTCACAAATAAGGATTCTACTGTAATCGTATTACTCATATCATACATTTAAAATATACATTAATGATCACAGACATCAAAATCTAACCAATTACAGACTTAACGAACCATAAACAGTATAATCGACTCTCTATTGTTCTCCTCTCAAGTAGCACTAATTTAATATAAAAGAGGATCATAGAACTTCCTAAAGAAAGAGACAATTAAGTGATGCTAGAAGCTATGTAAAGAAGAGGAGACAGATGTGTCCACATGTCAATGCAAGATGAATACTGGACATTTATGAGACCTTGAAAATTGCTTTCTAAGCCAGTGCAGAATCCATTGTTCAAGTTTGAATTTGATCTAATTAAATATTATAGCCTGATTTTTAGAGGTGCTGAGCAGTTGAAACTGCCATTTGCTTCATTGAGAATGATGGATTATCAGTACATTAAAGCATCAGACCATTTAATCTAGGAATATTTTCCAGAGTCTAATCTATTTTTTATTCAGCAGTGTTTTAAATAGCTTCAGGTTACCTAGCATAATAGCCATTTTTAAAGTACAGAAGCATAATCCAGGCCTACTTACTGAAGTATTTAAAACAGACCCTTGCAGTGGGTGCTGGGAGAAAAAGAGGCTACATACAGAGGCTTCCAATGAATGACAAATGAGAAAAGACAACCCAAGAGAACAGACAGGAACAGTTACAGTCTCCTCCGCTAACTCAGAATTAAATGGTTTAATTTTAGGGCGAGAAACTGAAATAAGTGATATACAGGGAAAACATTGAATGGATGGAAGTTTTGAATCCAAAATGGAGGTGAGAAAGGGTTTTCTTAGTGAACTAGATTCTCTTGGGCAAACATTTCGTGCAGGACTGGGGATGGGAGGGTGAAGTAATTTATGTTATTGCTGCTTTGCTTGGGCTGGCCAAGAGCCAGTATGGGACCTTGCATATGTACGAATAGCTCTAAGGCAGTTCTATCTTCTGTCCAGCTGTTAACAGGCCCAAGGATCAGTTCTGGCAGCCAACGATCTTTGGTGCATAAGGATGCATCCCTCTGGAACAGCAACTGTGTGGGGTGCTCAGAGAGAGGCGACATAGAATTGAAAACAAAAGAAAAGGTTACTTACTGTAACTGGTGTTCTTCGAGATGTGTTGCTCCTGGCCATTCCATAGTAGGTGTGTGCGCGCCTCGTGCACGGAACGCCGGAATTTTTTCCCCTAGAGATCCCGTAGGGGCCGGCTGTAGCGCCCCCTGGAGTGGCGCCGTTGCGGCACCTCTATATAAGCTACAGCCGGCCCTACCCCCTCAGTTCCTTCTTGCTCTTATTCCGAGCGGGGACGGAGGGCGGGAAGTGGAATGGCCAGGAGCAACACATCTCGAAGAACACCAGTTACAGTAAGTAACCTTTTCTTCTTCTTCGAGTGATTGCTCCTGTCCATTCCATAGTAGGTGAATCACCAGCCTTACCTTGAGGCGGTGGGTCGGAATTACAGCTTTGCTGAGAGCAGGACTGCTCTGCCAACGGCCGCGTCCTCTCTCGCTTGCTGCGTAATCGCATAGTGTGCTGCGAAGGTGTGGACTGAAGACCACGTGGCTGCCTTACAAATGTCCACTAACGGCACACCCCCTAAAAAGGCCGCCGAGGAGGCCTGAGCTCTTGTCGAGTGTGCCTTGATCGGGGGCGGTGTAACCTTTGCCCGGTTATAGCATTCGCGGATGCACTCGACTATCCATCCGGAGAGCCTCTGTGATGAAATGGGCTCTCCCTTCATTCTGTCCGCTACTGCCACAAATAGTTGTGTGGATTTGCGAAAGGGTTTCGTCCTGTCTATGTAGAACGCCAGGGCTCTGCGCACGTCTAGCGTATGCAGCCTGCGTTCCCTGTCCGAAGCGTGTGGTTTGGGGTAAAACACCGGTAGACAAATGTCCTGACTGGTGTGGAAAAGGGATACCACCTTTGGACGGAAGGCCGGATGCGGGCGCAGCTGCACCTTGTCCTTATGGAAGACCGTGTATGGTGGACCTGCTGTCAGGGCTTGAAGTTCTGACACCCTTCTGGCCGATGTAATGGCCACGAGGAAGGCCACCTTCCAGGACATGCACAGCAGAGAGCAGGAAGCTAGAGGCTCAAATGGCGGGCCCGTCAGCTGGGTCAGGACCAGATTTAAGTCCCATTGCGCCACCGGTGGACGGGTGGGGGGAAAGAGCTTATCGAGGCCTTTGACAAAACGTTTGACCATCGGGGCCGAAAAGACTGTGCCCCCTTCCGCTCCCGCATGGAAGGCCGAGATGGCTGCCAGGTGGACTTTGACCGAAGCGGATGCCAAGCCCGAAGACTTGAGATGCCATAGGTAGTCGAGGATATCCGGGAGCGGGGCTGACCTCGGAGCAATCCCCTTGTCTGCCATCCAGGTCGAGAACCGTTTCCACTTCGCCCCATACGCGGAGCGAGTAGAGGGCTTCCTGCTGTTGAGCAGAACCTCCTGGACCTCCTCCGAGCACAGTTGCTCGTTTGGGGTCAACCACTCAGGTACCACGCCTTGAGGTGGAGCGATTGGAGGTTCGGGTGCAGGAGTTTTCCGTCGTCCTGCGACAATAGGTCCGGCAACAGGGGTAGATCTATCGGGGCTCTGGACGAGAGGTTCCAGAGAGTTGTGTACCAGTGTTGCCTGGGCCATGCTGGGGCCACCAGAATCACTGTGGCCTTGTCGTGCTTGATCTTTAGAAGCACCTGGTTCACTAAGGGTGTCGGGGGAAAGGCATACAGAAGCTTCCCTGTCCACTGGATCGTGAACGCGTCCGCTATGGAGCCCGGGCTTTGTCCCCTGAACGAGCAGAAACTCGCGCATTTGGTGTTGGAGCTTGAGGCAAAGAGGTCTAGACGGGGAGTTCCCCACCTCTGGAAGACCTCTCTCAGGACCTCCCATTTCATTGACCACTCGTGGGTCTGAAACTTCCTGCTGAGGTCGTCGGCCAGTGTGTTCTGCGACCCCGGTAGGTAAGATGCTATCGGCAGGATTGAGTGTATGATGCACAGCTCCCAGAGGGCGAGTGCTTCCTTGCAGAGATGGGAGGAGCGGGGACCGCCTTGCTTGTTGATGTAATACATGGCAGTTGTATTGTCCGTCTGTATGGAGACTACTTTCCCTTTTAAGTGCTCCTTGAATGCCTGACAGGCCAGACGCACTGCCCTGAGCTCCTTCACGTTTATGTGTAATGGGAGCTCCTCTATCCCCCAGCGGCCCTGTGTCCTCAGCTGGCCTAGGTGTGCCCCCCAGCCCAGGTCTGACGCGTCTGTTACCAACGAGATGGACGGGCTCGGGGCTTGGAAGGGTAGCCCTGCGCAGACTTGGTCCTCCTGGCACCACCAATCTAGGTCCTTCAGAGCCTGCGTGGAAGGGGCCACTATCATGTCGAGATCGTCTCGACTTGGGCGGTACACTGACGCTAGCCACCGCTGAAAGGGGCGGAGACGTAGTCGAGCATGCCTGACCACGTAGGTACAGGCCGCCATGTGCCCCAGTAGCCTTAGGCACATCCTTACTGAAGTTAGTGGATGTTTCTGCAACCCCCTTATGGTATCTCGGATTACTTGGAACCGAGCACGAGGAAGTGATGCGCTTGCTACTGTCGAGTCCAGGACTGCTCCTATGAACTCTATCCGTTGGGTCGGCACTAGGGAGGACTTGCGCTGGTTGACCAGTAGACCAAGACGACTGAACACGTCTTGTATGATCTGCAGGTGGAGAGACACCTCTGATGGCGAACGGCCTCGTACCAGCCAGTCGTCCAGGTAAGGGAAGACCTGAACCCTTCTCTTTCTGAGGAAGGCTGCCACTACTGCCAGGCACTTGGTGAATACCCTGGGTGCTGCAGCAAGACCGAACGGGAGGACCGTAAATTGGAAATGCCTGTCTCCCACTTTGAAGCGCAAGAACCGCCTGTGACGCGGGGTTATTGCTATGTGGAAGTAGGCGTCCTGCAAATCGAGGGCGGCATACCAATCTCCCGGATCCAGGGATGGGATAATTGAGGCCAGTGAGACCATGCGGAAACGAATCTTGCGTAGGAAGCGATTCAGGAACCGCAGGTCCAGGATGGGACGGAGGCCCCCTTTTGATTTGGGAATGAGGAAGTATCTGGAGTACACCCCTTTCCCTTTCAGTTCTTGAGGAACCTCCTCTATCGCCCCTTTCTCCACGAGGGTCTGAACCTCTTGGGCCAGCAGTTGTTCGTGAGATGGGTCCCTGAAGAGGGACGGGGTAAGGGGGGGGCGGAGCGGGGGGGGCGAAGAGAACTGGAGTGAGTATCCATGCTGCACCGTGCGGAGTACCCATTGGTCCGAGGTAACTAGGGCCCAGGCACGGTGGAACCGGGATAATCTGTTGAGGAAAGGCAAGGGAGTTGGATCCGCAGCTATAATTGGTACGTCGTCCCCGATCGTACCCTCAAAAGGGCTTCTTAGGCCCGGAGGGATGGCGCTGCCCTCCCTGGTTCTGGTCCGGGGGGCGACGGCTTGCCCTGCGCCCATTACGGCCTCTCCTCCTATCCCAGTCTTGGCGCCGTTGGTATGGGCGAGCCGATGCCTGCGGCTTAAAGGGCTTTCTTTGCGTCGCTGGGGCATGGAGGCCCAGTGATTTCACCATTGCCCTCGAGTCTTTGAGGGACTGAAGCCTGGAGTCTGTCTGAGACGCAAACAGCTCCGGCCCTTCAAAGGGCAGGTCCTGAATGGTGGACTGGACCTCGGCGGGCAGGCCCGAAGCTTGGAGCCACGAACTCCTCCGCATGGTGATGCCTGATGCCATCACCCTGGCTGCAGCGTCCGCTGCGTCCAGTGCCGACTGAAGGAGGGCTCGGGACACCACCTTCCCCTCCTTAGACATTGCTGCCAGCTCGGACCTCGAGTCCTGGTCCAGCTTGTCGGTCAGCTTATCGAGGGCCGCCCACGCATTAAAAGTGTATCTGCTGAGGATCGCTTGTTGGTTGGCGATCCTCAGCTGGAGACCCCCCGAGGAGTACACCTTACGGCCAAACAGGTCCAATTTTTTCGCGTCCCTCGACTTAGGCGTGGGACCTTGGTGACCTTGCCTTTCTTTCTCGTTGGCCGTCTCAACCACCAGCGAGTTCGGGACCGGGTGGGAGTAGAAATGCTCGTAGCCTTTAGCGGGGACAAAGTACTTTTTCTCCACCCGCTTGGCTGTTGGAGCGATAGAGGCCGGAGTTTGCCACAGGGTTTTGGTAGTGTTCTGCACTGTCTTAATCAGTGGCAGGGCCACCCTGGAGGGACCCTCTGGGAGGAGGATGTCCACCATTGGATCCGCTTCCTCCATGACCTCCTCTGCCTGGAGGCCCATAACCTTCGCCACTCTCCTAAGCAAGTCCTGATGCGACCTGCTGTCATCTGGGAGAGTGGCCGGTTTCGCTCCTGCCACCGCCTCGTCCGGTGGAGATGAGGACGACTCCCCAGTTGGGTCCGCCGGGGGGTCCAGCGCTCCTGAGGGCTGTGGGTCCTCCCTCGCTGAGGGGTCGACCCGGGTCCTTCCTGCCCGGTCCCGGGCAGGGGCCCTCCCCAACTCTGGAGGAGCACTTGCTGTGCAAGACGGCTGGTGTCTTGACGACAGAGTGGAAGGAGGCCTATCCGATAAAGGGCCCTGGGCCTGATGGTATGCCCACGGGGTCCAGAATGGCCACTGTTGGGGTGGTTGCCACGGGCGCCCGTCCCCATGGCCAGCCTCTCTCCTCCCGGAGCGGCTCCTGCTCCGTCTAGCGGAGCTCATACTGTCGCCCGACTCGGACGAAAATCTGCTCCGTGGGGACCAAGGTGGGGCTGTGCCGCGGACCGGAGAATAATGCCGCCCCGCCGTCGGGGTCAGTACTCGCGGTGCCGACGGGCGGCGGTGCCGCGAAGATTCACGGCTCAGGCGCTCAGGTGGGGACCGGTACCGTGGGGCCCCTGCTGCCGCCATCACCGCTGGTGGAATAGGTGATCGGTGCCGCTCCGGGGGCGAAATATATTGGGAACGCTCCCCGTGGGCCTGGCCCGTAGGTGAAGGCCGCGCCTGCTCCGACGGCGAACGGTGCCGTGGAGGGCTTCGGCGCAACAGCGCCGGTTTCCCCTTCGACGGCACCGATCTATGCGGTGCCGGAGGGTGGGTCTCTGGAGCACACTGTGCCGTGTGTGCAATGAGATCTCGAGCCGCTTCGAAAGTCTCTGGCGTCGAAGGCAGCTGGAGGTCCTCCTCCAGGATCGCCCTGGTGGGCGAGGCGTTGGACCCCGGACTCGACGAAGCCTTCTCGCGGCCCGGAGTCAACGGGGTCGGAGCTTGCAGCTCCTGGAGCTGACGGTCCGAACCCGGTACCGTTTGCGCTCCTTGCTTTGAGCGCTTGACAGGCGATCTGCCTCTGTCTGCGCGCCTCTTCTTTTTTGCCGGACCAGGAGAGAGAGAGCGGTGCCGTGGTGGCGGTGCCGAGTGTTTCGGTGCCGGCGGCGGTATTCGGTGCCGTGGTTCTTTCGCCGATTTGGCGGGCCTCGGTACCTCGCCAATGGTCTCCGGGGCGCTCCGCACCGACGGTGCCGCGCTGGACCCGGCTCCCCCGGTGCTTGCCGGCCGCAAAGCGTCCTCCATTAGGAGGAGTTTGAGTCTGTGCTCCCTCTCCTTTTGGGTCCTTGGGCGGAACCCCCGGCAAATCTTGCACCGTTCTCGGAGGTGGGACTCCCCCAAGCACCTCAAACACTCACGGTGCGGATCGTCCAGGGGCATGGGCCTACGACAGGCTCCGCAAGCCTTGAAGCCAGGCATGCCCCGGCCCCGAACGGGGCTCTTCGATGGAAGAACAGTTAACTAACTAACTAACTGGAAAGCTATCTAACACAATTGTAAACTAGGGTACTGCTAGCGAGCTAGCCAACGTTCCAGCGACCGTCAGGGCGGTAAGAAGGAACTGAGGGGGTAGGGCCGGCTGTAGCTTATATAGAGGTGCCGCAACGGCGCCACTCCAGGGGGCGCTACAGCCGGCCCCTACGGGATCTCTAGGGGAAAAAATTCCGGCGTTCCGTGCACGAGGCGCGCACACACCTACTATGGAATGGACAGGAGCAATCACTCGAAGAAGAAGAGAATGTTTTTGTAAAAAAAGATTGAAGAAAATCCCTCAAATAGTTTTTGAGTCATAGGTCATTAAAAAGTTACTCTGATCTGAAATTTGAACTTCTCTAACACTTCTTTGGACCCCTTTTAGCTCAAAATACCTTCTTTAATGCCAAATCTTTCCCTCATTGTTTAATCTCCTTGAGCTCATGAACTAGCTGCAGTTGAAAAACACAGGTTGCAGAAATACAAAGATGTTAATTATTTTATTGTGTGAAATTTGGAGCCCAATCCTCTTACTTTCACAGCTATCAATAGCTCCCATTAACTTCAGTTGGAGCAGGATTGGGTTTTATGCAGTGGTTAAAGTATAATTTGATGGGCCCTGGAACCCTCCTAATCTCCGGGCCTCCTTCCCGTATTGTCTGGGCCCCCTTCATGCATGTGTGGGCCCCAGCCCAAGCAGGCATTTGCAACCACTTCTCAGTACCATATGCATCAGGTATCGCTCCATAAAAATATTTATAATTGTATATGGCGTTTATATTTATAGCAATTATTGTCTCAAACAAGCAAACACTGCATAACACAATAAGTATTATGATTAACAACAGTGGGGCGTAGGACCTGCCCGCAGTCAGGGCAGGGTGAAACATGCATTCCGCCAGATTTTTCTATTTTTAGGGGCCCTGGAACTCTGGCCCCTCAAATTTGTGGGCCCCAGAACTGTGTTCCGGTGTGTTCCCCCTTACTTTAACCCCTGGTTTTATGGTCCTGATTCTCCATTTCTGTGCTCAGTGATTGGAAGATACTGCGGCATAGCAAATTAGGCATTAGCTGTAGTACTGAAAACCTTGGATTCTAGTCTGACACTTACTTTGCTCAGGCTTTTTTCATCCACAATCAAGAATGAAGGCAGGCTGTGCAAGAATGCATGAATACCTTAGCTACAGAACAAATGTGTGTCTCTTGTGGTTTGAATGAGGTAGGGATCAGCAGGGGCTTCTAGCTTAACCAGCACCACACAATTCACTCCTTTAATAATTTAGTTACACAGTTTTAAATCAATGGGGGTGGAATGTCTTTATTTACCTATACAGAATGGAAACAAAAAAATTTAAAAAATTGGTTTCAAAAGCCAAATTGAAGCTTCTGAGTGACAGCAACTTTTCCTCTCCATCATAGACAAAACCAAATCATTTAAAAGCCAGGAAATGAATACCTGGCATCAAAAATCTTACCCTTGCTACATAGAAAGTGATTCTTATCAAGTATAAAAGTAGTGCATGTTTTTTCACAACACAACATCCTTAAATCTGACCTAAAATTAGTACTATTCTTTCACCCACAATCTCAAAATATAAAACACAAAATCATTTTGTGTTATGTTCTATCAATATGTTCTAATTAATATTTAGAGTATGCATTGAACATAGGAAGGCTATTGTTACTGCATTCTGAGGAGTGCATACCATCAAACATCCTTCCTAAAATGGGTGTCTCCCAGATTCTCATGTCCTACACTTATGTCATGAATGTACCAAAAACTCTCAACAGGCTGCATTTATTGTAAGGTGGTGGGGGTGGAAAGAGCTACTGGTTATATGTCATAAAGTGTTACTGGGAAGATTATTATGCACCACAGTTATCCAGCCTTTGCCTAACCTCTCTGTTTCTTTTTACTTTCTTGTAAAGAAAGGTAGGTGGATGCTTAAATATCTCTAAAGTGACTAAAATGTATTTTTAGTGACTAACTCACCACTACCATATTTGCTTTCTGTGCAGCTTGTTGTCAATCTGCAGTACAAGAAATGCTGATGTTCTGAATTAGCCTCTTATCACTACGCCTTTGTCCTATTTTGTTAGTAACTGATAGACTCATTGTAATTCTGAATGTTAAATGCAAAGAGATGTTTGTGCAACATTAAGGTTACACAATGAAAATATCAGCCAATCAAGAAATGGAGCTGCAGGCTATATATTTTGCAACAACTATTAATAGACTGGTACACATTTAAAAAGAGGAATAAAACCCAGTAAATATCATGAGGGGAAGCTGTGTTAGTCTGTGTACAGCAAAAAACAATGAGAGTCCTGTGGCACCTTATAGACTAACAGATTTTCTTCGGCATAAGCTTTCGTGGGCTATAACCCACTTTGTCAGATGCATCACGAAAGCTTATACCGAAGAAAATCTGTTAGTCTATAAGGTGCCACAGGACTCTCGTTGTTTTTAGTAAATATCATATACACAATATAGCCAAGTTAGTAATACTATAAGGGCTGTACTTTTGTGTGTTCTCATTTTCTTGGTAATTTTCACTATTAAACCTTAATGCTCATTAATCCAGATTTCAACTTTTCTAAAATGTGAAGGTAGAGGAGTGTTTTCAGATCTGGGATTTCAGTTCTGGCCAATCCGCAGTTTCAATCTGTTAGTATTCTTTGTAGTAGGGAGTACATGAAAGGCTAAGTTACTAATTATCTATCTATCCATCCATCCCAAAGCTATTTAAATTTTTTAAAGAATAGTATTTACACAACTACCAATTATGAAGAATGTGCAACTTACAACTGAGTCATCTGCTTTAGGCCCTTGCAATAGGATCCATTAGTATTGACCTCTGTGCCCATGCAGGTCTTGTTGAGCCCTCAGAGGGCACAGGTTTAACCTACCAAGTCTCAGTTTGAAATTGGGGCCTGGATCCACAAAGGGATGCTGAGCATCATAGCACCTACGTTTGGGGTGCCTTGAAAAAAAAATAAACAGGAATAACCCTGGGTGGAATTAGGCAGTGTCTGATGCCTACTGGATCGGGCCTCACAAGAAACTTGGGCAGCGGAGCACCTAAACTTCTGGTTAGTGAACTGCTCTGAGGTGCAGGCAGGAAATAGGCACCTGGATGCATTGAATGAGGCAAGCATAGTGCCAGAAACATATGCACCTAGCAAGCTTTTAGAGAACTTAGGCAGAGTGAGGCATGCAGGATTAGCTGGCAGCAAAGCAGGGTTTTGTGAATTACACGAGTACCTAAAAACAGAATTTAGGCTCCTAAATACCTTCTGGATTCAGGCCTAGGCCTTAGCTATAACTTGTGGAGCCCTGAGTCATTCACATCAAATAACAGATGATTTGTTCACTTTTTCCATACTGAATGAAGATTGCGTTTTCCTCTCTGACTTTCACTAGCTATCTAGGGCCCCTGGCATGTAGGTTTCTCAAAAGAGCTTGAGTTTTACTGAGTACAGAGCAGTGGCTGCTGCTGTCACACTTTCTGAAGGAAATGCTCACTTGACTCTGGTTAATTTGTGGGATCATGTCACTCAGGCCTGGAAAGAAAAAGAAATCACAGAGAGTTCAGCAGAAATCAGAGATAGTTGCAGTAATTTTCATTCTTCCTTATTTGACACAGTTTCTTTTTGAATGGCATTTTGTAACTGTTCAAATAACTGAGATCATCCTAAACATCCAGAAAAAATAAGTTATTCAAGAAAGGTGATTAAATCAAAATCTTCCATAGCTGGGAGGGAGGGTGTGTGTGTGTGTGTGTGGATGATTTGGACTTGCGGATCATTTTCCACCAGCTCGGTTTTTTTCTCCAAATAGATTGCTATCTCGTCCGATGCAGCCATTCACAGAAGTCATGGGCACTCAGGATCTACAGCCAGTATAGAGGCCTCGGATCTCCATGCAGTTGTCTCTGTGTCTCTAGTAGATCCTCAGTATATACAATACACTAATAAAGCAGGACTTTACTAAACGGCATTTTAAAACAACTTTTAAAATAACATATGTACCTAGGGACTCACATCAACACACAAAGTCAATTTCCCAATTATTTTGATGGTTGCTATAGTTACAGAAGTTTTTTTTTTTTTTTTAAATCCAATTTATGGAGCACAATAGCAAGAGGCAATGCAGAGATACTGGGAACATGTTGATAGGTAATGAAGAGGTGCAATGGACCAACCTGATACCCTGCCAGCCTTTTTCTTTTTAAAAAGCTTCCAACAATTAAGGGCTTGTCTACAACCTAAATGGCACCAAAAGTCAGTAAAACACTCTCCTTGTACGCACACCTTTTGTTTTGATGCAAGTCAGCATGTGGAAACTTGTATTTTGGATTAAAAGCATCTTATTTTGACAATTTAAGTTGGTAAGGAATCTGCTTAAGGAAACTGCAGTAAGACATTTATCTCTAAGGTGCAGCAGGTATTAGATGGAGCAGCTCCACCTGCATAAAGACACTGACCGTTTTCCTGAAACTGTTGTCAAGATCTGATTTAAAAAAAAAAATCATAAAAAAAGCAGTAAGTTAGATCCCACTCTTCTGTAAGCAGAGTGTGTCATTTGGGTTCCTTGTGATAGTGTGTCCTAATGACACAGGATATCTTAAAACCTTCTGCACGACTAGTTCTTGGAAGTGGTTTAATAAAGAGAGCAGTTTCCATATGCAGAGAGAGTCTAAAGTCAATGGCCCACGCTGCATGGGAAGCATTGCTGAATATGAATGACATGCTTTTGCCAGCACACCGCCTGCATTACCTAATGTATTGCTTTCTAGATGGTCTGGATACCTCGGGCATTAAGGACCAATTCTTCAAGGTGCTACTCTGCTCGTGCAATGTACTGAACACCCTTCAGTACCAATGGGCAGTTGGCATCTTGCAAGGTGCTGTAGAAAACAAATGTTATCCTGTTTCCACCATAGATAATGACCTGGAAAGAGTGACTTAAGTGTATGAATAATTCAAAAGAAGGGGGTCTCTCTTAAAATTCCATTGAAGCCATTCATTATTTTGGGGGACAGAGATTTATTGTTAATAAAAAGTAAGCAGATTCTGTTCCTCAAGAAGTGACTATTGGGGTAGCTAGTGAGACACACATCATGTTTATTACAACTTTTGAACACCTTTTGACTGACTCATCTCAAGCATCTATCAGTCTTTTCATTCCAAGCTGAACAAATCGCATACTGTGATCGCTATATCAGGGGTCTGCAACCTGTGGCTCTGGAACTGCATGTGGCTCTTTGGCTGCCTCCTTGCAGCTCCAGGCTCCGGGTCCCCCTGCCACCAGGGGACTCTGTGGGCAGCCCGTGCCTGGCTCTGGGACCCCACTCCCCGCCTCTGGAGGACCCTGCGGCAGGTGGCCTGGCCCAGCTCCCCCATCCCCCAACAGGAGGCTACACCCCTTGCAGCTCGCAAAACACTTGGTTATTGAAGGAATTTTTAAAAATGGCTCTCATCTTTCAGGCTGTGGACCCCTGAGCTATACAGAGGCAAAGAAACAGAGCATTTCTTAGGCCTGGTCTACACTTACCAGGAAATTCAGCGGCAGTCAAAGGGAGTTATACAAGCTACGCAGAGTTGACAGGATTTATGCAAGTTACACGACTTCTTAACTCCTCTTCTATTACACTGTGCCGACAGAAAATATGTTCCCATGGACGCTGCGCTGTGCCACTTGAGTGTGGTCCTAATACATCAGCTTCCAGGGAGTTCCATGTTCAGTTGAGCGCCTCTTTAGTGATGCTCATTCAAACTCGAAAAACTGATCCTGCACTGTTGGCGGCACAGTTGGCAGGGTAGACATAGCCTTTCAAATGCTGATGTATCCCATGGATTTATTATGAAGCAACACTGGATATGTTTTAGTTAAATTAAAACTTAACAGGGCCCACAAGGTCTAGTGAACAGGCCACTGCGTTGGGAGTCTGGAACTTGTGTTCCAGCCCTGGCTTTGCCACTGACTTCCTGCGTGCCCTTAGGTACTTCAATTTCCCTGTTTCTTAGTTTCTCTTCCTTTAAAATAAGGCTAGTGATATGTACTCTCTTTTTGGAAAGCACATTAAGATCTACAAATGAAAGGTGCTATATAAAAACCAGATATTATTGCTAAAAATCATAATCTGGAGCAGAATTTGCCCTTCTATTTTACAAACTATAAAACTAGTTTAGAATAAAACAGACATAACTAACTATGGATATGTCTACACTTGCACCTTAGGTCGACTTAAAGATGCTTAAGTCGACCTGCAGAACTCTGCGTCCGCACTGGGTGCTTATTAAGTCGACTTAAACGCTTCCTTAAGTTGACTTAATAACACCACCTCTGAAGGTCGACTTAAGGCTTAAGTCGACATTATTAAGTTGACTTAAAGCCAGTGTGGACGGGTATGTCTACACTACAGGCTCTGTTAAGTCGACTTAACAAGGTCAACTTAAGTCAACTTTAAGTGTAGATGCTCCGTTAAGTCAACCTTGTTAAGTCGACTTAGAGCCTGTAGTGTAGACATAGCCTAAAATACTAAGTTCTTCCCTTTCATCTTCTGTTCCTTCACAATTTCAGAGCTGGAGATCTATGTGAATCTCTGAAAGGGAACATTTTATATCATTGCATAAGTCCGAATGAGAACACAAGGTACAGGGTAGCGGAGAGTCAAGCCCAGACTCTTAAAAAGAAAGTCAAGATTCTCCTTTATGTTTATGGGTCCCCCGGCCTAATTACCGGGGCATTCATGTGTGTATGGTAATGGTGGGGGTGACGAGTGTGACACAGTCACAGGGTGTGTGGGCTCCAAAGGCTGGCTTTGATAAATATTTCTAAATTAGCTCTGCCAGAGCTTACTTTTGTCTTTAGAGCTCAAAGACATACGAGGAGAATATTTTTTGCTTTTCGAATGCACCAGATTGCATCTAGTGTCAGGTATTTGCAAACAAATTACACCAGGATTGAAACCCCTCCCTGAAAGGCCTTTACCCGTCCCTCTTCAAATGACACTAGCTGAGAGCATGTGCCACACTAAACACAACACACAATATATTTTTCCAGAGCCAAACAGCAACATATCCACCAAAGTCTATTTAACATTAATTTGTTTACCAACTTGTGCTGTTGTTACTTCCTTGTTTATAAGAAAGTGTTTGTTTAAAGTGAAAAAGCAAATAAATAAATCCTCTGAAAACCTGTGCACCCATCGGTACATGAGTTTTATCACAGACTAAAGGGAACATGTTTATGGGAATCCCTTCTGAAAATGTTAGTGTTAGAGGTCCCACCTCCTGCAGTTCATGTTCGCTAACAGAGGTAGAAGCCCAAAGTCCAGTAGCAGACAATACAATAGGTTTATTGGGGTTGACAAGCCTTTTCCAGCCTTTACACCAGTGATTCCCTTTTTCCTTTCTTCCACCTACTTCCTGTTGGACCTCAGGTTTTATAGTGTATTTTAACCAATCACCTTTTTTACAAGTATTACCAGATAATTCTATAACCAATCCTACCATATTTGTAACAATCCTCCACCCAATCATACCCCACCACCTTAACGGATTACAACTAACTACAAGACAGACAGAAACAATTAAGGATGCAGACAGAAGTCATCAGAGCAATGGATACCAGGATGACCAAACAATACAAAATGTAAATTTTGTGACAAGTGTGATGCTTTTCAGGTGTTGGCTCCTTCTGGCTTACTGTGCTTGGAATGTGTGAATGTGACTACACGCTTCCCAGTTTATGGCTGCCACTGGTACTTTTTGTCTTTGTTTAGCTCAAGTACAAGGCCTCAGCCAGTCAATTCTTTGATTTGTTACCACTGTAGCTAGCTAGTGATACAACGTATTTAAAGAAAATCATAGGCCTTATAGGCCTGCCTAAATATCTATAGTCTAACAGTTAGCACCAAATCACTGTTCCATCCTCCATATAACAATCAAAAAAGGCTTTTCCTCTTTTCCTCCCCCTCATGCTCCAGCTCCCAGAAACCATAATGAATCTGGGAATAAAGCAAATGTGGCAGATGGAGAAAAGTAAAGACTAACAAATTTATTTATCGCATGAGCTTTTTTGGAGAAAATCCCTCTTTGTCAGACGCTTTGAAAATGGGGAACTTACAGAATGGGAGGAAATTAAATGCAGGGAATGTATGAGACAGGATCAGGTTAGGCTGTAACAGCAAATCAAAATAGGTGTTGGGATTCAACAGTGCCACAGGACTCCTTGTTTGTTTTGCTGACCTAGACTAACACGGCTACGCCTTTGGAATTTATTACTTAACTCACTGTTAAGAAACAGGATGTCATGGACACAAGGAATTTAGCATGATTCAAAGAAGGACTGGATGTTTATGCAAACAAGAATATCCAGAGATTGAGCCAGGGTTTGTGGCACAAGGGAAAGTTTGAGGTGGCATGGGGATGAAAAGTGATATTACAGATGGAGCAATGGGGTTTTGAACTGGCACGGAAAAGGAGAAGACAAAAGTGGAGCGATGGCAGTGTGAAGGCAGCAGGGGTGGAGGACTGGAACAGCAACTCCTGCTTCTGTAGCTGACCTTGTGCCTCTCTCCCTGACCTTGGGGTGAGTGGAGGGAGCAGAGATAAGAGGGCAGCTCAATCAGCTTGTGGAGCACAGGCAGGAGCTCCTCTGCGGCAGCCACTGAAATGTTGACGTTCCTGTGGGCTGCAGAAGCAGGTAAAAGGGACCTCCTTCCTAGTCCATGGCTCAGCCTTTTATACTGCTTTCTTTCTTTTCCAAGCTAGCCAAATGGTGAGGTAATTACCTCATTAGCTCAACAGAATCCCTACAAGTGCAAGTGATCCCCATTAAACTTCCAAATCCAATCAGACTACTTAAGGCCTTCCTAGTCTACCTACACCCAGAGTTACTGGTGGCTCAATTCTGCCTTTGACTCATACTAGGTATTGAAGGAGTGGTATTGAACTCATACATGTTAGATACTGTGTCTTGGTTTTTGTATGACAGTAATGTCTAGATTTTCCATTGAAAACAAGGGCCCTCTTAAACTAGGCTCTGTATATACACGGAGTTAGAGACAGTCCCTGTCCCAAAGAGCTTGCAACTTCAATAGCGGAAGGAGAAATAGAGGACGCTCTAGCACACTATTCACAAGGCCACACTACTGCCCAAAGAAGATGTGCTCTATGCACTGACCCCAGACTTTTAGAATATTACCTAAGGACAGAATAGTCGTCTCAAACCTGAATATTCATGTCCCCTCTGTTTAAGCCAAACTTTTAACAAAACTTTCAAAGTCTTTGTGTGTTGGCCAACTTCTGCCATGCTTACTCATGCTGAGTAGCACCTTACTTTACAAATAGTCCCATTGAGTGAAGGGGTGCTTATGGAGTAAGGTATTACTCAACATGAATAAAAGTGGAAGAATCTGGCTGTCTATCGTTTGTTCAAATATTCAGGATTAGCAAGGCGTGGGTGGATCTGTGAATTCACTCATAAGCATGGATGACAGTTTTACTGCCATGACCAGAGAAATAGGCTCAAAAGACTGTACCATTAAACAAGTAGCACAGTAAGGGAATTGTTCGCTGCTTGCTGTCTAGCACTTCATTCAAGGAACAACTCCAGCAACAGCTGCTCTTTTGGGACAATCAACATTTTATCCTCCTCTAATTTTGCAGAGATAATATCTCAGAGCCATATGCTACCATTGATTTTTAAGCAGAATTCCCCATTGATTTCAACAGAGACAGAGAAGTGAAAAGGTATAATGATTTGATCTTGATTTTCCATAGCATAGATTCATAGATATTGCAGCTATAATTGATCATTATAGAATCACAGAAATATAAGGTTGGAAGAAACCTGGGAGAGGTCATCTAGTTCTGCCTCCTGCACTGAGGCAGGATAAAGCACACCTAGATCATCCCTACCAGGAAGGTCTAACCTGTGTCACAGAGCCACATAACCAGTTCTAAGTCCCATCTTTAAAACAGTCTCTTAGAAGAACCCCTTCAGCATACCCACCCACGGGGTCTCATTCTTCATTCAGGTTATGGAATAGCAGCCTGACCACCCCTTCGTGGCTCAGTCCTCTTTTGTGTGCAGGCATGTTCAATGTGTCCTTTCTTGCCACATCGTCGAAACAGTAGTTCCTTACACCAGCACTCTGATGCATGATGACCCATTTCTTCACACCGGTGACATTCCCGCCTTCCCAGGGGCCGAGTGATAGGTTCTTTGGATACCTTATGCATCCCTGCATTTGCCCTGTTTAGTTGCATCTCCTGCATGGCCCATTCCACAGAGACTGCAATATCAGTGGCTTTCTGCAAAGGTCAGCTGAGCTTCGGTTAGCAGGCGTGGCCAGGGACCACACACAGGCATTCCACCTTTGGCTGCTACTTGTATGCAATGATGGGCACTGATACTTTCTGGATATACATACAAGATCAAGTATAGGAAATCCTCTTTGCATTGCATTGCAGATGGTCTTTCAAGACTACCATTACCAGTAGCCTGTCAAGATTCAGGCCAGGAAGGAATCTTTTACTTTGATCAGGTGGAAAACACACCTATCACAGCTACTCAAGGAAGGAGAGCAACCTGCGTTGACCCAGTATTGTCTCGAGTTATGGATCTTGTGATGCATGGAACATTATTGCTTGACTTCCAGGTCGCACCTGACCTCCGCCCCATATGTCTAGGCAGATGGAGTTATCAACCCAGTCTGGATGTTTGTTGTGGGGCATGCGTGTCATTATTCCACCTTCATTAAGGCCACATTTGTTGGAACAGCTCCATTCCAGTCACTGTGGCATAGTGCGCATGAAAGAAATCGCACAAAGCTATTTTTGGTGGCCGGGCTTGCACAGGGCCAATGAAGAGACGGCTAGAGCTTGCACCTCGTGCCAGAGAGGCCGGAATGCGCCTCAGCGCTTCTCCATCTGTGGGACTGGCCAGAAAGGCCATGGCAACATATTCACGTTGATTTTGCTGGCCCATTCAAAAGATGTATGTTTTTAATTGCTGTAGATGCCCATTCCAAACGGCCGGAAGTCTCTGTAATGCAGTCCACTAGTATGGAAAACACCATCCAAAATCTATGTGGCTTCTTTAGTTGTTACGGACTCCCAGAGCAACTGGTGAGCGACAATGGACCGCAATTCACTTCCCAGGATTTTGAAAGTTTTATGAAGGCCAACGGGATACATCACATCAGGTCAGCACCATATCACCCATCTACCAATGGACTCACTGATAGATTCGTACAGACTATGAAGCAAGCTCTAAGATCGACGAGGGGACGCTCACCCCTTCAGAAACGTCTGGACAACTTCTTGTTATCCTATAGAAACACTCCACAGGCCATGACTAAAGCATCTCCAGCTTTCCTTGTGATGGGACAGCAGTTGCGCTCTTGCTTTGATTTGTTGAAACCACAAGAAACACAACAAGTGGTTCAACGCCAACAGCAGGACCAGGTCATCAGACATGCATTGAGAATGAAGGATCGCACCTTCACAATTGGTCAGGCTGTCCTCGCTTGAAACTATGCTTCCGGAGCTAAATGGGTTCCAGCAATAGTCATTGCCAAAACAGGACCTGTTCCCTACTCTATCCAGACAGCGGATGGCCTGTCTTGGCGGCGGCATGTTGATCAGTTGTTACCACCTCATACCTGTCCTGAGGGTACATCTCAAACTGAACTAACTGACTTCACCCTTGTCGGAGACATACCATCGAGTCATGATTCAGCAGTTCATATCTCTCCTACTCCAGCCATCTCTTCAACACCATTGGCCTCCACCCCAGCCCCGGTGGACACAACATCTTCGCCAGAGCCTACTACTTCTCTGGTACCTGTGGCCACACCGCCACCAACACCACCATCTGGTGTGGGTCCACCAGAAATTTGCTGCGATCCACCTAGAGTGAGGCGGCCTCCGACTCAGCTGGATTTTTAGCTGGGGTGACTCCATCATGGGGCTGAATAATCCCCTGGGAGTTCGCCTGGAGATGGGGCAGTCTACCTTCATCTCCCAGTTTAATGGGGCGTTTTTTGGGGGGGGGAGGGCGTTTTCATTTGAAGGTGAGGAATATGTGGTATCTCAAATTACTGGGACCATTGAGAGTTGCCATAGTGATAAATGGGAGGGTTGTTAAGGGCTCAGGTAAACCTGTGTGTTTGCTGGCAGTCCTTGCCAGACATGCTAAATAAAGCTTAATAAGGGAACTCTGAAGCCTGCTATGTCTATTCATCATTATTTCATCTTAATACATGACAGTTCTCGGGCCTTTCCTCATCTTCTCTCCACACTAAACATGCCGAGTTCTTTTAATTTTGCCTCAGAGCTCAGGTTTTCTAAACCTTTTATTGTTTTTTGCTGTAC
Source organism: Pelusios castaneus (assembly GCA_007922175.1). Classification (NCBI taxonomy): domain Eukaryota; kingdom Metazoa; phylum Chordata; order Testudines; family Pelomedusidae; genus Pelusios; species Pelusios castaneus. Next base: position 7,579,989 of record ML685790.1, on the reverse strand, counting down.
TTCTCTGGTGGCTGTCCACATCTTAACCTGAGATGTGGCACCTAAAACTGGACTTCACCTGAGATCTCTCCAGAGTCAAGCAGAGCAAGAAAATTACCTCCCATGTCTTACATAGGTTACTCCTGTTAATACATCTCAGAATGAGATTTGCCTTTTTTGCAACAGCATCATATTGTTGGCTCATGTTCAATTTATGATAGACAGTAACCCCAGTTCCTTTCCTCTAGTACTACTGCCTACCCAATTAATCTGCATTTTGTAGTTCTGCATTTGATTTTGTCTTCCTGACTTTAACTTTGCACATGTCTTTATTGAATTTCATTTTGTTGATTTCTGACCAAGTCTCCAATTTGTCACAGTGGTTTGGGATTCTAATCCTGTCCTCCAGAGTACTAGTCTGCCCTCCCAGATTGGTGTCATCTGCAAATTTTACAAGCATACTCTCCACTCTGTTACCCAAGTTATTAATGAAAATGAAAATCAAACTCTGGACTGAGACCTGTGGGCCCCCATTAGAGATACCCTCCCACTCAGAGAGTGAACCATTGATAATTGCTCTTTGATTATAGGTTTTCGATTAGTTGTGTACCCACCTTGCAGTAGTATATCTAGACCACATTTTCCTACTTTGGTTGTGAGAATGGCGCATGGGACTGGGTCAAAAGTGGTACTAAAAATCAAGATCTATCACATCTTCTGCTTTCCCTTCCTTCTATCTATTAAGCCAGTAACCCTGTCAAAGAAAGAAATTACAATAGGTTGGCATGATTTGTTCTTGACAAATCCATACTCTATTTCTTATTACCCATACTAATAGGAAATAAGAAATACTAATTGATAGTTTAATAATTTGTTCCAGTATCTTTCCAGGTATCAAAATTAGGCTAATTAGTCTATAATTCCCTAGGACCTCTCTTTGTTCCCCCCTTTAAAGCTGCAGAACCTGATGATGTCCTTGCAGAATTTGTTACAAATGTTGGAGCCAAGGAACAAAAATGGCTGGCGGTGTCATTCTCCAATATCCATTCCTCTGAGGAATCCTGTGGCACTTTTAAAGACTAAAATTTATTTATCGCATGAGCTTTTGAGAGAGAAAATCCCACTTCAAATGCTTTGAAGATGGGGAATTTATAGAATGGGAGCAAAAGCTCATGCAATAAATAAATTTGTTATTCTTTAAAAGTGCCACAAGAGTCCTTGTTTGTTTTGCTGAACTCAATTAACATGGCTATCCCTTTGGAACATTCTTCTGAGCTTTGTCCCAAGAATCTGGAGTAAGTCTATGGTTATTACCATTGCCAAGCTGGGAAGCTAGCCAGTAATCCTCATTGTACTGGCTTGAATCATGCCTTTGCGCACTGTACAGACCTATGGGGAAAATATTAATGGCAGGAATTATACTGCTTTAGAAGCAACATTACCAAGTGAACAAGCAAGTTTTAAGCCAGGCTGCTCTTGGCTACCAGGGCAGCAGGCCACACACTGAATAAGTTCCAGAGGGGTAGCCGTGTTAGTCTGCCAACAGCAAAAAGTGATAGTCCTGTGGCACCTTAAAGATTAACATATTTCTTCGGGCATTAGCTTTCGTGGGCTCCAACCCACTTCGTCAGATGCAGATAATATACAATCCAAACCTGAAATATCTTGCTGTGACATCAGATTGATGCCTCAGATGTGACCAGTAGCTGAAAAATCTTCACAACAAAATTAAGTTGCATATAAATCTCCTCCAGAAACTGGTGGGAATGACCTGCGGAGCTGGTACAGAAACTCTACACACCTCCTCACTGGCTCTTGTCCACTCTGCAGTAAACTACTGCTCCCTTGTCAGGACACCATATCTCCCACACATCACTTTCCAATTCTGAATTTAACACTGGCATGGGAGTTATTACGTTTATAGTAAAATCAGTACCACAATCATGGCTTCCTGTATTGGCATATATCCAATCACCTCAAACTTTTCACCACATGAGAATTCTTTGAGAATTCCATCACACACTTCTGTTCTCATTCTAGTTTGCTCAAATGGATGCACATTCTACAAGTGATTACAGTTTCTCCTAGGGCTCCGTCTAAGGTTATGTGGAGCCATGGGCTACAAATGTCAAGCTAGGGCATGACCAGAGGTAGTGGTTCCTATTCTACTCCAGAGAATGGAGTAATAGCTACTGCATAAGTATTGCATGCCCTATACTTGTGTTAGAGAGGGGATTCTGTCCCCCAACTCCCATGTAGTTGACTCAGATAAGCCCCTTTACTCTAGCACTGTGTCCTATGGGGAGGTGAACATGCTGAATTTCACCTTTAATCTTTCCTAAAGTCATAAGATATCTTAAATCCTTGCATGCATGGTATCTAATGCTATGTTATCACTAAATTCTAATTCGTCTGCAACTTTATTAATCCTAATTGGCTCCTTTAGTAGAAGGATTAAGTCCAGAATTTGCTTTTGGCTATTACTTGTTGAAAACACCTGTGGAAGAAAACAATCCATTATTGTTGCTCTAGAAACATGACCTTGGAGAGCTAGAGAATGCAAGGACTGCTGTATCTAATTTTTGTTTAGTGTGCTTAAAACTTTGGAAGAATTTAATAAATTAAATCTGAGTTTATACTTCAATTATGTGGAGTAATATCAGGTATTAACAAAAACATCATGCAGTATAAACTTAACCCTGAATATGGAGGGATATTGCAACCAAGATACAGTTTCAGAATGTGAATGTGTTATATGACAAATGTAGTTAACATCCATGCATCCTGGGTTACAATCATAGAATATAAGGGTTGGAAGGGACCTCAGGAAGTCATTCAGTCCAAGCCCTTGCTCAAAGCAGGACCAACCTCAACTAAATCATCCCAGCCAGTGTTTTGATAAGATACAGCTTAAAAACCCCTAAGGATAGAAATTCCACACCTCCCTAGGAACCCATTCCAGTGTTTCACCACCCTCCTGGTGAAAAAGTTTTTCCTACTATCCTATCTAGACCTCCCCCACACTGCAACTGGAGACCATTGCTTCTAGTTCTGTCATCTACTGGAGCATAACATATCTATAAGTTCTGTGGGGCTCCATGTGTGACACTTTATGCAAATTATTTAATGAACTAATGAGCAAACAAATATGGACCACAAACTTCAATTTATGGTTAACACACCTGGGCTAAGCAGTGATGGGGAGGACACAGTGTACATGGCTGGGGGAACTAGTCAGTCTCATGGACCCATCCAGCTATTCTAACATCGCTACCACCAATAGTGAATTATGGGACTGACTATTATCACTGCAGATTCAGCTAGGAAAAAAAAAAGTGACTCCCCAAGGCCATATTGCGAAGCAGCAGAAGAGGCAGGCTTAGAATGATATCACTTGAATGATTGAATCCTGACCACAATACCACACTGAACACAGCACAGAGATATAACCAATAATATTAATGGGAATAGTTAATGCATAGATTCCAAGGCCAGAATGGATCCTTATGATCATCTAGCTGATCTGTATAACACAAGCCACAGAGAATTTCACCAAATGATTCCTGCTTCAAGCCAGTGACTTCTGAATGAGCTTGAGTAGATCTTTTAGAAAGCTATCCATTGTTGAGTTTAGTTCTTTGAGTAATGGGAGTCCATCATGTCCCTAGGAAAGTTGTTCCAATAATGAATTGCACCCACTGTTAAAAATTGTACCTTATTTCTAATCTGCTTTTGTCTAGCTTCAGCTTTTAACGTTGAATCTTTTTATGCCTTTGTCTGCTAATATCCAACCTTTTCCCCATGTAGGCACTTAATCACCATGGTTAAGTCACCTCAGCCTTCTCTTTGCTAAGCTGAAGTAGTAGTCTGTCTTTATCTCTCATGGTAAGGCAGGTTCCAAAGGGGTAGCTGTGTTACTCTACTGCAGAAAAACAACAGAGTCCTGTGGCACTTTTAAAGACTAACAGATTTATCACATGAGCTTTTGTGGGAGAAAAATCCCACTTCGTCAGATGCTTTGAAGATGGGAAATTAAATTTTAATTTCCTCCCATTCTGTAAGTTTCCCTTTTCAAATTGTGAACATCCTTTTAAGAGCGTTGACACCAAAACAGGACACTATTCCAGTGATGATTTCCCTACTACTGTATATCACCTCTCTACTTTTACTCGATATCCCCCAGCTTATACTTCCAAGGATTGCATTTGTTCTCTTAGCCACTGCATGGCACTGTGAACTCATGTTCAGTTGGTCATCCACCATGACCTCTTAAGTCTTTCACTGAATCATTGCTTTCCAAAATACAGTCCCTTATCCTATAGGTGTGACCTCTATTCCTGGCTCCCTGATGTCTGATCTCAGGTCAGGCTGCATTACATGTTCAAATCAGCCCATTTTGCAATGCAATCTGGATCATTCCCTAGAACCAATCTATTCTTATTAAGCTGTCATCTAATCAGCTATTGGTTATCCATAAAGTCAGTGTAACTACAAATATAATTTTTTAGATAAATAACCGGAGAATGCAGTGTCTCGTAAACATATTTTAAATATGCTTTAAAATAAGTGTTTGATAAAGTGGTATTTCATAGCAACTTGTAACACACAGTAGTTATACTGTCATATAGAGTATATAAACTATTTTAAATAAATATATGAAAGGCAAGAAATAATTATTCAGTGTAATTCCACTCAGAGTACTTTCAGGCTGGGTCTAGCCTTCCATTTCCAGCTGTGTTTGTCAATAATTATAAGATAAAGCTGTCCCAAACATGGCAACTGCTATTGAATTCAGTTGTCTGTGGTGTGGACTTGGTCAACCAAATTCAACTTCTGTTTTATCAAGTCATATAGAATTAACCTCTCATTGCCAAAAGTAGTAAGAAAGTCTAATGTAGATACAGCCTCAGCTGAGATGAGATACAATTGACCTTAGGAGAACCGCAGGCTGAACCTATTCTTGTCTGGGTTAAAATATTATGGGCTAGATTGTGCACTGTGCATCTCAGATGCAGTCAAGCAGGATGTGGAGCAAAGGTAATGATAAACATTCCCAATGATCCATAGACCTTCAAACCGCCATTTGGATTAAACTTTCTTAAAGAAAGGCTAACCATGGCGCCAGTCTCTACCAATGCAGCAGCAGCGTGGATGAGGATCACTGACATAATAACCCAAGGCTGCAGATACTCCTCCCACTGCCACGGCATCGTGCATCAGTCTCTATTTAGATGGCACTCCACAAAACAGAGGCCAAGATGGCTGAAAGATGCTTAGCTGTACATACCAGGCTATCTACTCTGAGCTCAGTCCCGTGGTCTTTCAATATTTTAATATCTGATCATATAACAGAACAACTAGTCAAAATGGTTGAGCCAAAATATCACTGAGCTCAACAAGCAGTGTTGTAAGAAAGTAAAGGGACTCAAAGTCCTACACAGGGGTGTGCACGGGGGAAGGAGTATGACACAGCCCCCCCAACCCAAATAATCATCAGGGGCATAGAATTCCTCCAGCCCTGGAGCTGTGGAGAGAGAAAGCAAACTCCTGCTATGGCTGGGGGAGGAAAGGGGGGGGGGGAAGGAGAGGGGTAGAAAGGGAGACTGAGCTACTGTAACCTTCGGGTGGCCTAAATTCATTTACTTGCCCTTCTCCAGTGCCTCACAGAAATCATTCCCAACCCCTATGGGGAAAGCAGCTGGAGACCCAGGATCCAGTCTGTACGGGACTCTCAGCAAAGATTGCTCAGAGTTACCACCCCACATTAGAATACTACTACATTAAACATAACAATGAACTTTATTAACTACTAACTAAATGAACCTTAACCTAAGAAAACAAACTACAATTAACCAAGAACAATCCCTTGCATGAAAGATACCCAAGAGTCCCAAAGTCTGTGTGGAGTTCACCCAACTCTCAGCTACAGTCTCTGTTCCAGTGTGGAAGCTTGAGGGCAAGAAATAGCTGTCCTCTTCTTTCTTTGCTGGGATCCTCTGTACCATTCCATGCAGGCTTTCTCTTCTCCTCTGCAACCAGCCCTCAGTCCCACATGCATGTCTGCAAGGTCTGGTGCAAATAACTCCTTTACATGGAGAAAACATCTTGTTCACTCCTGGCTCAGCTCCTCTCCAGAACACTGAGCACATGGTCTCCCCTCAAGGCAGCTCCTGCCTGCTGTCTGCTCAGGCTGCTGCTCTCCAGTCATCTGACTGAGAACATCACATCACACCAGCAGGGTACACTGTGGAGCATGCTCAAATTGCTACCACACCCTGCCTCTGGAAGTTTCCAGTTGTGGGTCACTAATCTGCCCAACAACAGTAACCCACCCTCAGCAGGTCTCTCAAGAGATAGCCTTTTCAGGCATATGGGTTACACTACAGCCTGGGCTGGGGTCTGGGAGAGCAAGCTTCTCCTGGGGTCAGGGCAGTGGAAGAGCAAGCTTCTCCTATGGGCAGGTGGGAGGGACAGCAAGCTCCTCCAAGAGGTGCGGGGGGAGGGGGGCACATAACATGCCCCTCCAAAAGGAGTCACATTTCAATTCCCGCAAAGCCCCGGTACTACATACTAAGGCCTAGCATTATCACAGTCCGGCTAGTTTAGCCACCGCCCCTTTTGCAATGAGCTGGTTCAAATCACTGGGACTCATTCCCTCCCCTCAGTCTGAGTGCTTCTGGACAGCATAGAGGCATGATGCAGTGCATTGGACAGCACCAAGGAAGGAGCAAAGTTGACCAGGTCCATGAACCAGGAAAAGCAAGGGGGCAAGATCCTGAACTGGGACATGCCTCACACATGGCCAGGATCTAATAATCAGCTGAGGAAAATCAGGATCCAGAGATGGTGAATGAGCAGGAGAAGAAGAGAAATGTAAGACTGAAAGGCTCCAAATACCAGGGCCTGCACATGGGGGGTGGAGAAGGGTACACTTTACCGGGACCTGGAGGGCCCCAGCCCGGGCTGCAACTCCCATTACCATGTATGTGGGAGGATGCCTGTGTTACAAGTTTGTACTGGGCCAGAAAAAATTATGCTTGGGCCCTGCCTCATACCAAGTATGATGTGGCTTTTCATCGTAATGTGCTTTACGGGGAATTGGGGTTGCCCAGAGCAGGTTTAGCTGACATGGATGTTATAACTCTGATGATCACTGGTAGCCTGTCTACATTAACACTTTTGCCTGGGCTAACTGCTGAAGCTGTGGCAGCAACACTGGTTTTTGTGTTTTTTTTTTTAAAGTCTAGTTTAGACACAACCTGGCCCATTAATATGGTGTGTTCTTGCCTACATCTTCACTCTGGGAGAGGGGCTACTGCATTTTGGGCCAACTGCAAATTTTATGTGGCCTCCACTGTCAATTAGCAGCAGAGTATAGCCGTAGTTACTGAAATTCTAGAGAGACATGGATCTGTGGACAGATTTTCATTTCAATGGAGCAGGCACATTCCTGTAATTCAGTATGTGACACTGAATGGAATATGAATGACCAGTCATAACATTATTGGTATCAGTATTGCAAATTACAATCATTCGTATGAGTTATGCTATGTCAGGTACCAGGGGAAGGTTATAATTTGCTAAGATTGATCGGCACATTTATATGTATGTATCAGTGTTGTACTGAGTTCTAAATATATGTATGATACATCGGTACCCAAACACTTGTGCTGTGTTTCTAGGTGACACCCCAAGGCTTCAAGGAAACTCAAAGGTAATGAGAAAACCCAGAGCTATACCTTATGAGTCACCAAGGCATGTAAGAACATAGAATCATAGAATCTTAGGGCTGGAAGGGTCCTCATGAGGTCATCTAGTCCAACCCCCTGCTAAAAAGCAGGACCACTCCCACTAAATCATCCCAGCCAGTGTTTTGTCTAACCGACATTTCTCTGGACAGGAGATTTTCCGGGCCATGTGCTGCATGGCTGTGTTTGGGATAAGCCACATGACAAAGGGACATAAAAGGCAGCTGCTCCATCCCCCATATTGTCCTCATTCCTGTTTCTTACCTCTGTATCAAGTCATCTGCAACTGAAGCTGTGAAAGAAAGATTCTGAGCAGGGCTGTCCTGGGGCAGGAGGGTGGGGGGCGAACAGGCCAATCGCCCTGGGGCTGTGCCATGGCTCTCCCCCCGGCCACACTTCTCCCTGCTCCTCTGCCTTTGGCGGTGAGCTGAAGGCATTGGGGCAGAGCGGGAGCACTTCGCCCAGCCTCTGTGCCGGCCCTCCCCACCCCCAGAGCAGAGCAGGCAGGCCCAGGGGTGGGGCAACAGCCACGTGTGCGGTGCCTGGCCTGCCCCACACTCATGGTCCCCGACCGTGGCTGTGGCCATGGCTGGCCCCTGCTGGCAGTGTGGCCTCAGGCGGGGCCAGCTCCCAGTGGTGGCGACCTCGGGTCCCCGGCTGTGGCTGAGGCGCTGGCAGCCTGGAGTCCCTGGATACGGGGTGGTGCTGGCGGCAGCGACTTTGGCTGGCTCCTGGCTCGAGCCAGCTCCCGGCTGCAGCCTTGGCCAGAGCCAGTTCCCGCCAGTGCCAGTGGCCTGGGGGCCGAGGCAGGGGCGCTGGCAGTGGCGTGGCCCCCTCGGCTGGGGCTGGCTTCCGGCGGCAGCCTTGGGTCCCTGGTTGGGGTGCCAGCGGCAGCAGCAGCCTGGGGTCCTGGCCGGCTGGCTTGCAGCTGCAGCCTCAGCTGGGGCTGGCTCCTTCTGGTGGTGGCCTGGGGGCTGGGGCCAGAGCAGGCCGGCTCGGCTGGCCTGCCCTTCTCCCCTGGGTCCCACTCCCCCCTAGGGATGGCCCTGGGGCTGAGACCCATCCAGGTGCTGGATGTCCAACCCTGCACAATCCAAAATTGTACTGAGAATCTGACATATATGGACTTTAAAGTCATTTGTATGTATATGATTGCTTTGGCAATTTAATATTTCTCATCATTTGTTTCTTTCCTTTTACAATAAATACCTTGTTTAGTTACTAAAGGATTGTCTGGCAGTGTGCTATTTTGGGTAAAATCCAAACTTATATTGATCTGGTAACATGACTGACCTTTGGAGTCAGGAGAACATTTTTGTAAAGAGAATAGAGTTTTAAGTAACTTATCACTTTACTGGACCTAATTACTGAGTGGCAGCCAGAGACTGAAATGTAGTAAAAGGGGCTGAGTAATTTGTTTTAGGTCTTGCTAACCAGTCTGGGCAATCAGAAGCACTGTTTGGGGAATCTAACTGCAGTGTTAGCCACCAGTGTAGCCTGCTCTCCTTTTGCAGCCTGCCCTGACCTCGGCATTTTCAGGTGGGCTACTCTAGGAACAGGTCACAGAATATATAAAAATAAGGTTACTGTTGAGAAAGTGATTCTTAAGCAAGACAGAAAAAGAGCAGGACTGGTAATAGGTTTACAGGACTGAATATGATAGGCAGTTTAAGTTAGTGCCCTGAGAGGTGACATGCTTTGACATTTTGTTGTTGTTTTAGCCCCTTTTCTAACATGCATAAAGCAAACATCTGGGTTTTTTTGTGGCTAATCAATATTTACATGCCTGAATTATTCTTTTTCTTGCTGGGCTTTTTTATACATGTGAAATATGTTTCATTCAATTAGTATCACAAAAAATATAGAGTTGCCAGTGAAGTAAAGTGATTCGGCAAGAATGTGCGAGCAACCATTCCTTGGCTTTTGCAGTTTTGGAAAAAAAAAATGTTTAAAGACAAGCACTAGTAAAACATGAATTATACTTTCCAGAGGCAACAGCTGTCATAGTTGTGGTCTGTGAGATGGAAAACCGTCTTGCACCAATTGGTTTTTAAGAGCTTCTTCATTCTCTCTGGAAAGCGTGAAACAGCAGCTGAACTAGACACATGTTCTCCCTTCTATCTTGCCTTTCGTGCTTGTTATAAGAAATGATTGTTCAAGTCACAGTGTCAGTCTTTAGTAACAGTGCATGTTTTCATTTGACAAGATTCAATTCTCCATTAGGTGTGAAGACACACATGGAAAATTACAATTTAGCTATACCATCTGCAAATCCTGTTTGTGCTAATGGTGGTTGGAAAACAAACAGTTAAGGTATTTCCTTAAATCCTTTAGAAGAAGAGGGTAAAGGCTTTTTATCACAGTCTAAAAGAGATTTACCTGGCAACACTCTGATCAAAGCAAGAGCTCATCTGCTTATTTTTCTGAAGTTTCAGCTTATGGGGAAGTAAACTATTGACTCCTTTCTTAGTTTAAGTGGGCAAAAAGTCTTTGCCAAAACATCCCTTTCTTTGTGCTCTCTGGAGGAACTCCTCTGAAGGAAAAACAAAAAACACCCCTGCCTGGAATGGGATTCAAACCCATGTGTTCAGGGGAGATTAACCCAGTTTTGTGATTTAGCCACAGCACAGGTTTTAGGTGGTTAATCCACCATCTCTCCCACACAGGCTCCTGGGGCAGCAGTAATTTAGCTCAGGGGTTAAAGTAGAGGGGGAACACACTGGAACACAGTTCCGGGGGCCCCAAATTTGAGGGGCCAGAGTTCCAGGGCCCCTAAAAATAGAAAAATCCGGCGGAACGCATGTTCTGCCCTGCCCTGGCTGCTGGCAGGTTCTACACCCCACCGCTGTTAATCACAATATTTATTGTGTTTGCTAGTTTGTGACAATAATTGCTATAGACATAAACACCATATAAAATTATAAATATTTTTATGGAGCGATAACTGATGCATGTGGTACTGAGAAGTGGTTGCAAATGCCTACCTGGGCTGGGGTCCACACATTCATGAAGGCGGCCCAGACAATACAGGAAGGGGGCCCGCAGATTAGGAGGGTTCTGGGGCCCATCAAATTATACTTTAAGCACTGATTTAGCTCCCCTCAAAGCACAGCAACGACAGCCTCAAAGACAGATGCTGAAGTTAGCTCCTTCAGCATTCTGCTGTTCACCAAGGAACACATCACACAGAGACCCAAGCAAGAGAGCTGCCACATACTGGTACTTGGCCCCTTTCCTCCAATAAGAAGAGCAGAAGTATCATTCATGTCACAGATGGGATTTAAACCTCCCTCTCCTGGGAAGGTTGCAACCTAACAACTGGCTTTTAGACTGTGCAGCCATCCAAACTGCATAGTAGCAGCTGCAGTGATTTCTCAGAAGCTGAAGAGGGCAGCAGTCACCCTGAGGCCAACCCCTACTCGTGCTTCCATAGGTTAGAGCTTCTTGCCTAGTGAAAATATTTTGTGGGGAGGTAGGAGTCTGTTTTGCCAAGTCAACATGCCACTGTGTATCCAGGATGTCTTAGCTGTAGCAAAATCCTGCCATTGGGTCCCTCACAGAAGGCATGCAAATATCCAGAGGATGTATCAAGGAGACAGCAGCTACAGCCTCATGAAGATTATTTGTTCCATTGCCCAACCTAAAGGGCTTCTAGAAATATTCAGTGTTCCTACCCATGACAACACCATCTTTATCTGCACAATGGGTCTTGGAAAAGGCTCTGACAGTGGCTTAGATGGCATCCAGAAGGTAAGCAGGTACAGGATCCACCAATATGCGCTGGATTCAACCCCACAATTCCCAGTTGCCACAAATACCCATTATTGCTGGGCAGGTATCCATAGTAGACACTGTTCATGCCCATTGATTATTTTGATCTGTTTGGAAGCAAGGATTTTGTCTTTCATTGTTACACAGGCCTGTCACAGAATCATAGAACTGGAAGGGACCTCGGAAAGTCATCTAATACAGTCCCCTGCGATTATGGCAGGACCAAACATTATCTATGGTGCTCAACCTATTTACCATTGTATGCCACCTATGCAGTTTGCTATATGGGCCACATCCATACAATGTATATACTACCAGCACAGCTTTGGGGATGTCACATGGAGCACAGCTGTGTGCTGATCGGGGCACAAGTCACTGCTGGGCATGGGTTGAGAATGACTTAGCTAGACCATCCCTCAGAGTTATTCAGAAATCTCCAATGATCGAGATTTCACAACCTTTCTAAGCAATTTATTCCAGTGCTTAACTACCCTAAAAGTGAGAGGTTTTTTTCTAACATCCAACCTAAACCACCCTTGCTGAAATTTAAGCCCATTGCTTCTTACCCCATCTTCAGAGGTTAAGGAGAACAGTTTTAATCCCTCCTTCTTGTAACAACCTTTGTACCTGAAAATGGTTATGTCCCCCCGTCAGTCTTCTCTTCTCCAAAACCCCAAACTAAGCAAATCCTTTAAAAAACAAAACAAAACAAAAAAAAACCTTCCTTTATAGGTCACGTTCTGCTCTTCTCTGGACTTTCTCCAATTTATCCCCATCTTTCCTGAAATGTGGCACCCAGAACTGGACACAATACATAGTGTTAACACACACACTTCAGAAAGGTACTGAAGGAGGCCTAATTCTAAAACCCTCAGTGAGAGAACAAGACTTCAGGTCAGACTCTAGCTCATTGTATTTAATAGTTTAATTTTCCTAAACATTCCTAATCTTTGGTTAGGATTTTGTTTTTTAAATACACTGCAACTTCATTGTTGTGTTCTGTTGCTTTAAAGCTATCTTCTAATCAAATCTGCTTTCAAATTCTTTGGAAGTGTACTGCCTACATCCTCTTTCTTATGTATTTATGGAATACTGTTAAAGCGCTTGTTCTTTCTCCTGTTAGTACCCAGATACAAAGCAAGCTGTGTAACTGTTATTAGAATACCTACTAAGCAATAGACTGGTACTTTGCTATGCTCTTATAAGGAGTCTTCCCTTTCCTTTAGGCCCAATTTAGTGAAGTATTTAAACACAAAACCTCACTGAAGTTATATCTCTTACTGGATCACATATGGAGATTAATTGCAGGACCCTTGGATCTAAAAGCATTAGCCACTAGTGCTTGACCTAAAGGACCAGGTTTGCTTGCACCATGGCAATAGCAGACATGTAAACCCCTATATAATAATTTTGAGGGTTCATTAAAGCCCATGCCATTGAATGAGTGAGGAATAGAACTTTAATAACACAGACAGGAGTGATACCCAGGTGTGTAGCTGGAAGTAGCCATGTTATATCACCTGTAGGGCACATCTCCCAATTCACACAACACTGACCCATGCTAGGGAGTGTCTCTAAAATCACAACCTTCTACAAGCATATCTCTACAATATAAGCCCCTCTACATGTTCTAGGAGAGAAATCTAACCGTTCCCACAAATTATAAGTTACTGCATCAAGGAACAAACAGTGTAACTGAATTAGTGACTCTTCTGTATCAATTTCATAAGTCTTTTATTCAGGGTTTTATAGAAGGTGTTGGGCTGGAGGAAGGGACAATGTGGGGAGAAAAATGGGGAAGCAGGTTGGGGTTTGAGGATGGCATGGAGAAGGCTAGAGACTTGCCGAAAGAGAAAATGTCAGGGAAGGAGGGTAAAGGGAGGGCAGAAATCATGGTTGATGTAGCCGAGCAACCTTTATTTATCGCCTCAGCTCCGCTGAAGCTTTCCATGTCTTGCAGGAGGAGAGCTGTGTCTCATGTTTCCAGCTCAGGAGATGCCAAGCTCTGAGACTCTCCAGGACTAATGCATGATGATACAGCAGGGGCTTCCACTGGCACCAATTTATAAAGCAGTATTGGAACCTTCTAATTTGTACTGAGTAACAGGGAGCTGCACCATTCCCTGCTGATCTTTTTGGTGTTTGTCAGTGGCTTGTTAACACAGCCTTCTATAAATCAAACAAATAGTTCCTGTTGATCTGTTTGTTTAGGATGTTGTCACATGTTTAATTAATTCCCAGCACAAACACAGGAGGAAAGGCACTTTATATTGCTAATACATTATTTAAATAAATCCTTTCCACAGTCCATTCACTCCCATGCAATCATCTTGAGACAAGACATTTCCTTAACTCACCTCCTGAGGTGCTTCACATTCAGCCATTTGATGAGAATCAATAACTTTTGCGACATGCATATCACAGTCTAAGCCTGGAACAGAAGAGGTAACTAATGTAAGTTAAAACAAACAAGGAGTCCTGGGGCTCTTTTACAGACAGTAGTATAAGATACGTGCCATTCATCACCATTGATGCTTTGACAGCTCGGTTTCCAGTTTAGGTGTCCCGGTGACCATTTGATAACTGTTTTATATCGAGATTGGGCGGGTCTGTGCTGGTGGCCATTTTTATAACAATTTTATACCCAGATTGTGTGTGTGTAGTGCTTGTGCTTGAACACATGGGCCTCGGGCCCAGAGAGAGGCTGGGGTGTCATTGACCATTTTGAGAGGGTGAGGAGAAAAGGAGGAAAGCTAGGTCTGAGAGAGAGGAAAAGGGCCTGCGGTAAAAGGCGGTGTGTGAGAGAGTAAAGGTGGAGGGAGTAAAGGCTGAGAGAGTAAAAAGTGAAGGGAGAGAAAGGAGCGAAGTCTGTGAAGGAGACGTTACCAGGTTAGTGGCCAGAAGGGAACTGAGAGCTGGACTAAGGGCGGTGTGCCTTAGGATCAAACCCCTCCTCTCCGCTGAGCCAATCAGGAGGCAGCTAAAAAAAAGACAGCCTTTTTAAGAATGAAGGATAAATTTGATTGAGCAAAAGGTTTGGTTCTATAATGAGGGTTTGGTTGGAATCAAGGAGTATGCAAAAATGAATTCAATGAGCTGTGAGAGGGGACTAGTTCGATACAGCTGCTAATGACTATAGAAAAGCAAAGGCTAGAAAAGAAGCTTGAATGGCCTAGCCACCGCTAGGACGAGAGGAAAAGCCATAGCTAGGACAAGAAGAAAAGAGTGAAAAAATGTGATGAAAAATTAAAAAAAGATGGTGTAGCTGGAAGAAGCTGTGAGAGGACCAGCTTGATACAGCTGCTGGATTATAGGCAAGCAAAGGCTAGAAAAGAGGGCTAGCTGGGGAAAGAGAGGAAAATGGAAAAAAAAAGCGAGGAAAAAAGGCAAAAGTAGGTATAAACCAAAGCTTGCCAGTTAAAACTACTAAAGAGGAGAAGAGGGGCTAGCTTGATACGGCAGCTAGATTAAATCCAAGCAGAGGCATTGGAGAGGAAAATGTTTTAAAGGCAAAGAAAGAGTTAAAGCAGGCTGAGAGGCTGGGTCTGTGTTACACTGGCTGGCAGAAGCAGTTCCTGCTGCAGAGTCCTTTAAAAAAAAAAAAAAAAAAAGGCTAGGTTCATATAAAGAAGGGTCTGCCGGGTTAAAAACAAGTAGAGGACAGAGAGAAGAACCTCTTACACAGTGGAAATAATAAAAGGATGAGTTTGATAAAAAGAAAACCAGAATCTAAAAGCATACACAAAAAAAGGCAGGAGTTGGATTGGCTTTAAACTGTCTAGGGGTCAGCAGGATCCTTTGAGTCAGGCACAGGCAGAGAAAGAGTTAAAGCAGCAGGAAGGGAGCAGATCAGGCATCTGTGTTACCATGGGTGGCAGAAACAGTTCTCGCTGCAGAGTCTAAAAAAAAAGAAGGAAAAGGCCCAAAATCGAGGTTCGATTGGACTAGTTGAGGGAAAATAAAGATTAAGGGCTAGCTTGATATAAAAGAAGAGTCTGCTAGTTTAAATCCAAGCAGACTAGAGAGAGGAAATGTTTTAATCCAGCAGGCTGACAGGATGCCTGTGTTTCAAGGAGAGAGAGAATCAGTTTATCAGCCACCCAGTCCTTCTCATGCTGGGGCTGCAGGGACTGGGAGGCAGCAGACTGCCCCAGAGGCTGTTTAACTTTTTAAAAAGGTTTATACAAAACTGCTTCTTTTGGATGCCAAATTTGTCTGGCATGGGGTATCTCCCTTGCTAACAGCTCTGAACTGTCTGGGCAATTCTTCCCACCCACCCAGTCAGGTAAATTTCATTAAGCCACACACTAGCTTGCTTAGTCATTGCCAAATTTTCAACTATGGACTCTGTCTCAGAGATGTACCAAATACCCAGCCGAATGTCTCACAAACAGGGTTCTGATGGGCAGCTCCCAAACTCTCACTCCACATGGCATCAGACGTATTTGAGTCCACAACGAGATTACACGGTATTTCCAAAGCACTTAGGGGTCTGCTTCCCCTTGCATGTCCAAGAGTTCAACGGCACAGCCATCCTGCTCTGCAGATTCAGCTGCCCAATTTTCTCTCTGATCCTGAGACATCTCTGTTCAGTCACTCACAAAGTTAGCATCATGGAGACAGGCAGGTTTTAACATCACGGTCTACCCAATATACTGATCAAGTACAGGCATTTAGTTACAGGGCTGTTTAAGCATCCCAATAATTTTCACTTCATCTAGAACCTTGTCCATACTAGGTCTTTCTAAAACCAAGTCAATGAATTCGTTCACATTTGAAAAACTCTGGCAGCTAGAAACTGAATCAAATCTCTAATATACAGACTGATCTTGGGCTGCAGAAAGGGCTTCATCCTGATACAATCCAAACAGTTTACCTCCACACATTACTCATAGACAAGTACTTGGCGACAGTTTTTCCCTTATTAGCTACGCTGCCTTTCTGAACAGACAGTCCTAAAGCTAGGAACATTTTCTTCCCAGTCACAGCATTCCTGGTTAAACACAGACAACTTTAGAATCATGCACCCCCACTTCACAAATTTCCCTGTAGATTTCAGGTAACAGAAGATTTACATTTATATTCTTTTTGAGGCTTATTTGAGACATGGGGTTAGTTTAATACTTCTGCTGTGGAGAGAGGAAATATACAAAGAAGGACTAGCTTGATACATCTGCTAGATGATAGAGGAGCAAAAGCTAGAAAAAACTGCCAAAAACTAGGGAGTCGGTTGGGGTAAGAGA
This sequence comes from Pelusios castaneus, assembly GCA_007922175.1. Classification (NCBI taxonomy): domain Eukaryota; kingdom Metazoa; phylum Chordata; order Testudines; family Pelomedusidae; genus Pelusios; species Pelusios castaneus. The sequence goes on along the minus strand of ML685790.1, from coordinate 7,563,248 downwards.
AAAATAAAAATTAAGGGGCTATTTGGCTACATCTGCTAAGTTAAAGCTGTGCAGAGGCTTTGGGGAGGGGATAAGTTTTAGAGCAGCAGGCTGACAGGACCTATGTTCCCTCCAAGCTGCGCAGGTGCACGGCCGCACAGCGGCCATTGCAACCCCCGTGCAGCACTGAGGGACCCCCCCACGCAGCCCGGCAGCCCCCGCCACCCCCTCCAGATCCCCAGGGCTGCAGCTTTGCTGCAGCAGATCCGGCCTGAGCCTGGCCTCTGGGGGCGGGCCCTCCCCTCCCTGCCCCCAGGGTTAATGCCTATAATTTCTGTCGTGTGAGTTTACACAAAAATTTTATTCAGAAAAAGTTTTGCATATGGCTTGAAAATTTTGCACACAAGCTGCCAAACCTTAGAGGGAACATTGGACAGGACACCTGTGTTCCAAGGAGGGAGAGAGAGAGATGCTTACTAACCAGTCATTCTCCTGCTGGGCAGTAGGGAAGAGGACGAGAAGCCCTCTCTGGTCCTAGGTTGTTTTACAGATCAGCCAGAGATCCTTCCTCCATCCCCAATCTCCCGCCGAAACCCTCCCCCTGGCATTTGCTCAAAAAAAAACAAAAACAAAAAAAATGCATCCCTGTAACTTTTTTGAAAGTTTATTCCAGGGGTCGGCAACCCCCGGCACGCGTGCCACAGCTGGCACGCGGGTCGAGCCTGAGTGGCACATGGAGTCACTCAGGCTCCCCCAGTGGATCTACAAACTGCGTGGCCAGCAGCTGCGGCACGTGGCTGAGGGTCCCTGCTGGCCCCACCCCTTTGCTGGACAGCAGGAGGAGAGGGGAGCGGAGCCGGTCACGTCGCCCCGGCCCACCCAGAGCTGCGCCGCTGCCAGCAGTGCAGAGCCGGCCCCGGCCATGGCTAGCAAGGGGGCGGGGCGGGCGTGGAAAACCCCCTTGTGAACAATATAAAAGGGCATGAGCAGGTTTTGCCTGGGGGATAAAGACTTTTAGAAAGTGGCTTTTTTAGGGGTGTGTGGTATTTTAGGAATAGGAATTAGGAATTTTCTGTTCCTTAGGACCCTAATACCAGCAAGAAATAAGGAATAACAAATTAAAAATCAAGTTTGCTCTGCCTCTTCTAACCGTTTTTAAAGAGGTCCCTGGATCAGAAGGTCTGTGCGGCAGTTATCCCTGATCTGTTGAATAAAACACCCAGAAAGCCATGGGTTAAAGAAAGCCACATGCTTAAAAAAGAGAGAGGGATTTAGCTCTTTAAACTGTTAAATGTTACTGAACAAAAGGACCTGCCTAAGAAGGCAGGGGCGTCTTTTACACTGTATAACACATATCTTTAAAGCCTCTATGGACAAAAACAGGGAACTCAAGAGCCTGCTTGTAACTTTTTGCTCTCCTATCAAATAAAGATTCATCTCTGTGAAGCAACCAGATGGACTACAGATGCTTGTAAAGAAAAGTTTTCAAGAAGCTGATTCTTGCTGCCATAGAACAAATTAAATAATTAATTTTGACTTTACATTGTACCAAAGCATGTGTTTCAACCCTCCTAATGGAACTCAGATCCTTTTTCTCCCTCCAAGATAGTTATCTATCCATAGCAGATCTCCAGCCAGACACCCTGCCTACCCCCCATCCTTGTTTTCCTAGATAAGAGTTCTTTTTTTTCCCCAAAAGCATTTCGAGCCACCTAGACCCTCACCCCTGCAAGGAATAACAAATTAAAAATCATATTTGCTCTGCTTCTACTAATTGCTATTAAAGAGGGCCCAGGATCAGAAGGCCCGTGTGGCAGTTACCCCACGATATGTTGAATAACACACCCAGAAACCCATGGGGTTAAAGAAAGCCACACGCTTAAAAAAGAGAGGGATTTAGCTTTTTTAACTGGTAAATGTTACTTCCAAAGGGCCCTGCATGCAAAGGCCTGTACAACCCTTATATATACACTATATATATCTCTTTTAGGTTATTTTTTTCCCCTATATACGGTAGGCTGTATTAAATAAAGTTTAACATGCAAACCAATGGATCCCCTTGTTAACAAGACAAGCATGTTTTACATTAAAAAAAGACAAAGGAGTCTGCTTAATGAATAGAAATAAAGCTGTATTAGCAAGTTTTATTTTGGGTAGCAGCTTATGGAAGGAAAGAGGCTATTTCTTTGTCATTTTAAAACAGCCCCTCTTTGTAAAGAGGGGGGACTTGCAAGAACCCCTGCAATAGAAACAACTGTTGAGAATTATAGAAACATGCCCCTTGCCTGTAAAGAGAGACCTGTAAGAGACAGTGAAATAACATATAACTTTTTTTAAAAAGTTATGTATACTGCATATCCACTTGTATATTTGCTTGATATAGGGCCAAGCATATATTTTATCCCTTCTAACTCTTTTGAAGAGGGCCCTGGATAAGAAGGCACAGGTGGCAGTTATCCCTTACCCTGAAACATGTGCTTGCACACACACAGAGAAAGGTATACGTTTATACCAAAACATTTAAAGATATAAAAGCGGCATCGTTCTTTAAAGGTTTAGATTTACAAGCAATGCCTCTTTATCTTAGGAAACAGACATCCCACACTCCATGGCCCTAAAAGCCCGTGAAGTAAACACCCAAAGTCCTTGTTATTTCAAGCTGCTTAGTAGGACAAAAATTAAAAGTTAGTGGCTTTGTAACAATATCAAATAAATCTTAACATTGTTTATTTCTGAATGTGCAGCAACAAGCGCATGTTTAACTTTTAATAATGTAAGTCTAAAGAGCTGCTAATCGGCCTTAACTTGCACAATTACACAAATATTTGGTATGATGTAAAAAATTTCAAAAAAAGAAACTCTGCAGCAGGTTGCTTTTTGAGGGGGCAGACGCCCAAAGGAACAAAAGAGAAGAAAAAGCCGGGTTAAAAACAGACCGTTTATAAAGGTGATAAGAAAATATTTCAGACTTTTTCTTTGGCTAACGGGCCTACCAGAAGCAGCAAAACCACAACGACCATATGAATAAAAGGTGTTTAAACGGTTTTAATATAACTCAGGGTTCCTAGCAGCCTGTATACATCATGCAGAAGCATCTTAACTACGAGTATACTAAGGGGTCACCTGCAGCCCTTTCGACAGCACCCCACCCCACACTTCCCCATAAAAACACTGTTCACTCCGGCCCTTTCAGTGAAAACACCCATTTTTATTTTGTTTTTACAAAGCCCCCAAACACACTCTAACTTTCAGTGTTTTTTCTCAGCAGGATTTTGTAATTTATTGAACCGAGAAGACGTTCAACATTTCGCATTAAGCATCTTTCCCTCGGTTTGATTATTTCATTTAACGCGCTATCCAGGTCCTCTGCCTCCGTCACTTTGTCCACCAGTGCTACTCCTAGAGCTAGATGTTCCTGGGTTAAATGGAGGCACTGCAGCACGTATCCCAACATGACGATGACATTTAAAACGCTCTCCATACACAAACGGCCACTAATTTCTTTAATCTGACAGTTCACGTCATCTTCGGACCAGTACAAACAGTTGTGACTCCTCTGCCCAGGGGCATCTATGACACAACCCGGGCAATCTTCAAATTGTTTCTGTCTCAGACAGTGCTTGATGATGCCGTGCACAGCAACTTGTACGATTGCATGCATGGTGTTTTTATGGTTGTGGACTCGCACCGGCTCAATACCAAATTTCTCCCTCAGTGTTAGATAGTAGCAGCTTATAGAATAAGGATTCCCCCGATCTTTCGGTGTCCTGTTGAGCATCTGGTTGTGGGGGTGGGACAAAACAGACTGGGCCCAACCTCTTTGCCTCTTCAGAGCTGTCGGTGTCCAGAATCTCCAAGGCCTCTGAGGAACCATCGCTCGGCTGCTGAAAACAACGTACAGTAAGACATCTTTGGACTTATTTTGCATGATGTGGTTTTTAAAACCTTTTACATGGCATGTCAAGAGACCCCACGCAGCTTTAAAAAAGCAAAAAACAAAAACAATTCATCTCTGTACAGATTTCATACAAAAGATCCTACCCAATCAGGCCTCCCCATGCCCCCCATTCACACGCACAACGTACCTGTGCCTCATTTTCAGCCATCCCTTTGTCTGAATCACTTGGCTTTTCCTGGTCAGAGATCAGGGTCTCAAACAAAACCGGACTCAGCCATCTGGTCTTGTGTTTCTCTTCCCCGAACCCGCAACTGGTCTCAATCATCCCATGTGTCAACGGGGCGATTGTTTCTTTCTCCCCCACAAAGTCACCCGTATAAAGTATAAAGTAAATGTTTCCAAGAAATGAAATCAGAACTGTAATATAGTGTCAGAACATTATTTTCCTAATCTGTATGGATTTATGTACATTTTAATATAGCTGTGTCAGAGACATGGAAAACACCCAACATCAACTTTATCACTCAGTGATAGACTAAAGAATAAGTAGGCAAATTAACTGGACAGGCAAAATGGGGAGAGTCTGGGAGAAGATGTAGGTGCCACGAGGTGAGCTGGCATATGATAATGGTCAGGTTCTGTGAATGAAAATGAGGGTAGTATTGTCCTGAGGGAATGGCCTTTCCTGCTTAGCCATAGGCTGGGAATTTGCAGTTACTGGAAACAGCCAAATGACAATTGACTCACAGATTCAGAACACTGAATTAAACAATCTGTTTTTAATTTGTGGATAAAAATTTTCAAAAGCACTAACTAAAGCTGGTCAAGCAAAAGGCATTAATATAGCAGTCTCACTAAGCAGTTTGAGTTTGGTTTTATCCTCAGATGTGATCATTTCTACCTCCATATGCTCATTCCCATTAGTCACCCTACCATGATCCCTGAGCTCATCATTAGCCTCGCTAAAAACAGAAGCAAACTATTTATCTAGATATTCAGCCATGCCTAGATATTATCCTTAACCTCTACCCACCCTCAGTGCTTAGCAGTCCCACTTCTTCCTTCTTTGTTTTCTTCCTATTTATATATATTTATATTTATATTTATATAGAACCTTTTAATATTGGTTTTAATTCCCTTTGCAAGGTCCAATTCTTCTTGGCTTTTGGCCTTTCTCACTTTATCTCTATATATTTTGGTGTCCAAGAGGTAGCTTTCTTTGCTGATCCCACCCATCTTCCACTCCTTGTAGGCTTTTTGCTTTCTCTTAATCACCTGTCTGAGATGCTTACTCATCCAGCTTGGTCTACAACTCTTGCCTATGAATTTTTTTCCCTTCCTTGGGATGCAGGCTTCAGATAGTTCCTGCAACTTTGACTTGAAGTGATTCCAAGCCTCCTCCACTTTAGATCCAAGAGTTCTTCAGCCCAATCCATTTCCCCAGCTAATTCCCTTCATTTTTTAAAGTTAGCTCTTTTGAAGTCAAAGACCTTAGTCACAGATTTATTTTTGTTTATCTTTTCATTTAGCTTGAACTGACTTAGCTCGTGGTCACTCGAACCAATGTTGTTCCCTACAACCAATTCTTCTATGAGATCCTCACTACTCAACAATACCAAATCTAAGATGGCATCCCCTCTTATTGGTTCAGTAACTGTTTGGTGAAGGAATCCATCAGCTATCACATCCAGGAAAATCTGGGCCCTATTATTACTACTAGTACACGTCCTTCAGTCTATATCTTGGAAGTTAAAGGCCTGGTCTATACTGCTGCGCTGGGTCAACAGGAGATACACAAGCTACATACTGTAGAATGCGTATCTCCCGTCAACTTATTTACCCTCCCTCACCACGGTGTCTTCACTGGGCTGCACTGACAGGAAATGCTCTCCGATGTAGCATTACTCTTTTCTTTGGGGTGGAGTTACTGTGTCGAACAGAGAGCACTTCTGAGATCGACTGAGTGGGTCTCTGCTGGCCGGAGTCTGCACTCAATCGATTCTGGTGCATTGATCTGTGGAGACGGACACAGCAATTTCAGCATAGATAAGCCAAAGTTTCCCATAATCACACAGTTCCCAGTAGTATTTACTTCATTAAAGGCCTTAAAGAGGTCTCTATCCATGACCAAATCAGATCCCACTGGTCTGTAGCACACCCCTAAGCACTATCCCAGGATAAACTCTAGAACTTTTTTTCCCCAATGAGACTTTGACCCAGAGAGACTCTATTTTATCTGTTCCATCACTTCTAATTTCTTTACAGTCTACCTCATCATAGATATCGCTATTCTACCACCATTGTCTTTATATCTCTCTTTCCTAAACAGAAGATAGCCTGCTAGTGCTTTTTTTGTGACGCTATGCAGGGGTATGGAGTACTGGCACCATTTTTGCCAGCCCACTGCCCAGCTGGGGGCAGGGATCAGCAGGGAAAAGGAGCGCACTGCTGGAAGAAAAGGAGTGATGCAGGAAGAAGAGGATTGGGAGAGGCATTTTTCAAATGTACTATCAAGATATGAGTACTGGCACTTTTTTTTTTTTAAACAAAAAAAGCACTGTAGCCTTCAATACTTGTACACCAGTCGTGACTTCTATTCCACCATATTTCTGTTATCCCTGTAATATCTGATTTCACTTCCTCTACCAGTAGCTCTAGTTCCTCCATTTTATTACCCAGGATCCTCGCATTGGTATACAAACATTTTAATTTTTGTTGTTTGGCTTCACTCACATGGAAATTTCTGTGTCATTCACAAAACATTACACTGGATCTCACCAATAGGAATCTAATTAATAAAGCTAATCATCTCCTAAATAACCCATCTGAAAATATTTAAAATAACTTAACAAAAGCACAAATAAATTTGTGGAACTCTTACGATATTTGCCACCATTGCATTGATTACTCTCTTTGTGTGTTGTTGTTATCCCATTCCCCCACCCTATATATGTCTTGTCTATTTAGATTGTAAATGCTGTGGGATAGGGAATGTCTCTTGTATGTTTGTATAGTGCCTATCACAATGGGTTTCCATTCTCAGCTGGCCTTGTGCACTATCATAGTAAACACGATTAATCACACTATCAAGACAATGGAAGACTGCCATGGATAAACTCAGAGCAAAGAGGGGATTGTGTATTGCATCCCCCCACTGTTCCCATTAAAAGCAGTTATAGACTGACACAGCTCAGTGTTTTAGTTTATACAAACTTTATTGTGCTGTGTATAAAATTGCATATAATCAATCTAAAGGCAAGTTTCAGAGGCACATAATAGGTTTAATCTGTGGGGGTCTGACCTTTTTCTTCCCCGCCTACTGAGATAATTACTGGGATCTGTGTTATGCTTATATAATGTTAAGTAACTAACACTAGCAGGGTCCTTTGGGAATTGTGTTCCTATTGGAACTAGTGAAGTCTACAGATAAATTCCTTACTACCTTCTGAAATTAGCAGGAGACACACTGGGCTTCTGTAGAAATTCAACAACATTCCTGTGTCACTTCAAAACATGGAGAAAATCTGACAATTTTCTCTTCAGGCAAAATGAATGACTGGTATCAGAGATTTCTTGTGTGTTTTTTACTTTTTGTCCTACTTTCAACACCTTCGGTCATTGTAAGAATGGCAATAGAGGGTGCTCCAGTGGATGGTTTTTACCGGTCTGAAGACAATCTGGACTTGCAAGACAAAACTCCTGAGGTAGCTATGAATGCTTTAATGAAATATTAGTAGTCCAGCAGTAGAAAAGTTATTGCTTAAAGAGTTAATACAGTTATTGTGCCTGATTTTCTACTCTTGTACACCAGTGTTAAACTAACATCAATGGAGTTACATAGGGTTACCTTAGTGAAATTCAGAAGCAGTTAACAGGAATTATACAATCTATGCAAAATAGCTTGCACAACTCCCATTGACTTCGTAACGTCCATTCTACACACTGTTTCCACTGTACTGTGCTGATGGGAAATGCATTCCCATTTATGCAGCACTTTGCCACCTAAGGAGGTGGTTTTACTAGATCGACTTTCGGATCAATTGAGCATGTCTTTATTGCTGCTCAACTTCACTGGATAAATTGATCTAACTGTGGCAAATCTGTTGCCATCAGCGTAAACATAGCCCATATGTTTGGGTTTTCCTGGACACAGCCTTTTTTGAGCTTCCTTTCTCTGTTTAGGTGGATTTTTCAAGTAAGAGGCAATGTCTGGGGGCTTTGTAGAGCAGACAAGCTACAGCTCAAAAGGAGCCACCACTGATCTTTTCCCTGCATCTGCAGCTAACTGCTCCATTCTGCTGCAAACCACAGCTGCCAGATCTTGCCAAACCAGACCCCAGGTCCCAGCCCTGGAGAAAGAGTCCCGCAGGGAGGTGCTGAATGATGACTGTCACTATGTCCTGGGCTTACTCCAGCCGCCTTGCCACCATGATAGGGTACAACTCTGCCCCCCAGTTCCAGTGAATACCTTTACCACAGGTTCCACCTCCAGTACCCCTTCCCTCTGTTTTCCTCCCCCTCCAGACGTGTCCTCTTTTTGAGAACCTGAAATATGGTAATCCTAAATTATATCAGTTTTACACTGGTGTAACTCTATTGACAAACATGCTCATTGTTTGGCAGGGCTCCCTTTGCACATTCAGCTACCTCAGTATCTCTAAATAAAATTATCTATGGTACCTACTATAGTTAAATACAAGATTTTTTTTTCTGAATTACATTATTGTTCATTTAAACTCATAATGCCATTTTACACATTTTTTTTACAATGAAACCCCCAGTCAGTTTAAAATTAGGCATAGCCCCTAAAAACAAAAAAGTCCTCTTTTTCAGACTTTAAAAAATAAAAGGGATCAGGGCTTTCCTGGATTTCGGATAGTCCATAAAAATCTTGAGATAGTACCTGAAAGGCAATAAAAGAGAGTAAAACAGCATGTATGCCAGAAAATTGCATTTAGTGCTTTAATAAAGCCTAATCTTCCTTCATCCTGAAATCCCCCCAAAATGCCTCACTCTGCAACCATTTTCAGTGACTCCACAAGAGAGTTGTTTTAAAAGATTTACAGAAAAGTCACATTAAATGTAAAAACGTATTATAATGTTAAAGTTACGACTTAAATCTGAATTCATGTGGTATCTTCTGTAACTTTAAGGCCCAAATCCCACTCTTTATTCACACTAATGTAAATCCAAAGTACATTCCTAGGGTCTGATTCATATTTATACTACACCTCCTTTACACTGCTCTGGCAGCCAAAAGGGGCCTCTAACGTGGGCGGAGAGATGATAATATAGCGGACAGTCACTTCAAACCCCTCACCAGAGACAGGTAAAGGAGTTTAGTGTATGACAGTCAGGCCAACTGACTTTTTTGGAGCTAAAGTTTACTGCTGTCCTTATTTCACCCCAAAATGTGCAGGTATGGATCACAAATGGTAGCTAAGAACTGCTCCTGGACTAAAGCACTCTCTTTGACTGCTGCCCCATGGGAACTCTGGGTTTGCAGAAATGTTCAGCAATAGAGGCTGTTACTTTTGCTGGTGGAACACTTTCTTCCATTTCAGTGTTGGCTATGTAACCCGCATTAATGGAGTCTGATTTTCAGTGGATGGATGGTGAACATTTTCTAAAAATCAGGCCCCCTTAAGGTTCTTCAAGTTGGGCCCCCAAAATCAAGGTACCAAAAACCACAAGTCACTTTTTAAAATGTTGCCTCTAAAAATGGAATGAGGGAATCAACAGAAAACTCCACTTGTAAACACCACCACATCATGCTTTTTCCTGGTGCCCCCACATTAAGTGTTCTTTACGTGAAATGATGCATTTTTGCTTCAACATACAACATAATACAACAGAATTTCAAGTTTATCTTAAATTCTACCCCCACCCCTGGGATTATGCAAGTGTAGGAAAGCGTGAAGCAATCTTGGTTTTGATACCTGTGATGGTGATAAGCACGTGGCCCAATGCAGCACAGTGTAAAAAATGCAAATGCAAAGGCTGGTAAGGACCAGGTTGCTATGGCATAGCCAAACCATTCCACTATCTCACCAAAGAAATTAGCTCCGGATACATATGTGAACAGTCCCCCTGCATTCAAAAAAAGTCACATGTGTGTATAAGAAGAGTGAAAACTATATACCTTCATTTCAAATCAACAATAAAATATAGCAAGGTGTGGGACTGTAAGCCACAATTTTCACATTTAGAAAGCTTGATTTTCCTCCCACAGAACTCATTTAGATCAAAGAGTAATTCTACTGAAACCAACAGAATTATCCCACAGTAAACTGGAATAAGTGAGATGAGCAATAAATCCAGAGACTTCAAACTACTTTACAAACGTTAGTTCTTACATTCCAAAGGGGTAGCCGTGTTAGTCTATTGTAGAAAGACAACAGAGTCTAGTGGCACTTTTAAAGACTAACAGATTTATTAATCGCATGAGCTTTCGTGGGAGAAAATCCCACTTCGTCAGACGCTTTCTATCTTCAAAGC